>ML685789.1:15609824-15621510 GCA_007922175.1 Pelusios castaneus
ATCAGCTGCGGCCACGGTTTAAAGCCCCGCGGAGGCAGCTGAGTCCCAGAGCCCGGGAGCTGTGCTGGGGTTCGGGTGACAGCGGGGGCTGTCAATGCAGCCCCCCTGCCACCGGAAGCCCTGCAGCTGGGCTAGGGGGCTGGCTGTGGGCAGTGCATGGTGGGACAGGTGCCCACCATGCACTGCTCTTCTTTCACAAAGGAGCATTCCAAGGTTGAATGCTCCTTTGCGAAAGAAAGAGCATGTGTGTACATGAGAAAGCGCAATACTTATTGCACTTTACTTGTCCCGCAATAACTTATTGCGGGACAAGTTTTCTCGTGTAGACATAGCCTATATTTTCTTTAGTCCTTGGGCCTTTCTTGCATTATGTGGAATCTCTGGCTTGCAGATCATCCAAAGAATTAACTTAAGGTGACAGCCAGAATCCAGCAGGAAGAATGCCTCATCTAAGTCACTTGCCTCTTCTTCAGTGGAAGATCAGCAAGAACAAGGTTATCATCTTTCTCTTGGAGGGTAGGGGCCCGATATGATACTGAAGAAAGTTATGTTCTGGGTTTAGAAGAATTTGGTAAAGCTGGGAAAAGTGATGGAGGAATTCTGAAATATTTTCTAAAATTGTGGATCTGAAGGTCAACGTGAGAGTTGTAGTTGCATTTCCTTTTGCCCTTTGCACTAGCCTAGAACACAGCAGTTTCTCTGATCATGGTTAGCTGCCTGTGCCACGCTTCTCCATTGGCTCATCTCGCCAGGAAAAGAGAGGGGAAGACAGAAGTTCCAACACATGAAACATAACCAGAGAAGGGAGTGGGAGAGGGCCGTGAGCTGAACTATGTTTTGATTAGAATTTTCCTAGAGATTTATAGCTTTTAAGGGCCAAATCCTGAACAATCCAATTGACTTCAGTGGAGTGATGGCAATATCCCCAGCTGAAAGTCTGGCCCCAACTATAATTTTTTCTCATTGAGGTCCAAATCCAGGAGGGAAACCAAGAAGTTTGTTTCACCCCCAAATCCCTCCTCAACATTAAAAAAACAAACAAAAAAATAAAAAAGATCAGTCCCAATTTTCTCTTCACTCACACACCAATACCATGAAATATTTCATGTGTCAATGTACAATAAACACTTGGTTTTTAAGACAAAAATGTTTAGATGTTGCCAGGTAAACAAAGTTGATCAACACTTTCTAGTAGTGTGTAAGGCAGCTATTTTTTCTGCCCTTGAGAGAGAGACCCCTCCTTCCTCAGTGTCATTCCCACACAGTGCTTCCGGGCAAGAGACGTTATAATGAACAAAATGACATTAAAAACATTCAGAACTAAGCTGACTTGCATTCCCTGCCAGAAATATATAAGCATGGTAGCTATCATGTGATTCTTCCACATCATCCTGGAGAAGAACACTATGCCTCGGGAGTTCAAGAATACCTCAGTGGTCCATATAAACAATGCGAAAGGGATGAACCAGTCTTCAACAATCATGATATCTAGCCTCCCTCCATTGCTGAAAAGATCTTGGTGCTCTTCTGGCTCAGACTTTCCACCCTCACTAATACCATCTCAGAGTTAGCGCTGTTTTTGCAGGTAACATGGAATAGCAGATGTACTCTTTTGCTGGTTGGCAAATACAAGAAAGGTGCTGGGAACAAAACTGTGACCTCTGTATGGTGTTTGTAGACCTGACAAAGGACTTGGTTACTTGCAAGGGACTTCTGAAGATCTTGCACAAGGTTGCTGCCTGCACACATTCATCAAGTTCATGATTCAGTCCATGATGGCATGCTGGCTTGAGTGCTGGAAAATGGTGCTTCATCATACCCTCTGTTAAAAATGGCATTAGCTTGGGTTGTGTGCTCATGCCTATGCTATCTAGCATTCTCTTTGGGGCTATGCTGCTAGATTCCTTCAAAGATTGCAACCAGAGCATATATATGCAATTTCATACTGATAGTAGTACCTTAAATTTCCAGCATCTTCATGCTTGCACTAACATGATCAGCTTGCTCATCAAGGGATTCCTCTTTGTTGATGACTATTGTAACAGAGCCAGGCCTGATGGCTACAGGAGATTGGTGGAGGGTAGGTATATTAGCCCCAGGCTCAGCAAAGTCTTGTTCCCAGTGTAGATAGGGCAGGGCTGCTTTGAACCAATCAAGGCACCTGACTCCAGTTAAGGAGCCTGGAGTCAGTTGGAGCACCTGACTCCAATTAGGGTAGAAGATAATCCCAGAAGTTTTTGGAGAGTGTTGAGGACAACTTCCTGGTACAAATGCTGGAAGAACCAAACAGGGGCCTTGCACCTATTCGACAGAGAAGAATTGATTGGGGAAGTATAAGTGAACTGCAACCTGGGTAGCAGTGACCATGAGATGGTAGAATTCAGGATTCTGATCAAAGGAAGAAAGGAAAGAAGCAGAACACACACCCTGGACTTCAGAAAAGCAGACTTTGGCTCCCTCAGGGAACTGATGGGCAGGATCCCTTGAGAGGCTGATCTGAAGGGGAAAGACGTCCAAGAGAGCTGGCTGTATATTAAAGAAACCCTGTTATGGGCACAGGAAGATACCATTCCGATGTGCAGAAAGAACAGCAAATCTAGACGGTGCCCAGTGTGGCTTAGCAGAGAACTCTGCGGAGAGGTGAAACATAAAAGGAAAGCTTACAAGAAGTGGAAGCTTGGACAGATAACTAGGGAGACGTATAAAGATATTGCTTGGGACTGCAGGGATAAAACCAGAAAGGTCAAAGGGCAATTGGAGTTGCAGCTAGCAAGGGATGTGAAGGATAAAAGGAAGGGTTTCTAGAAGTATGCCAGTAATAAGAAGAGGATCAGGGATGGTGTAGGTCCCTTACTGAATAGGTCAGGTATCCTCGTGATGGATGATGTGGAAAAGGCTGAAGTACTCAATGCTTTTTTTACTTCAGTCTTCCCAGGGAGTCTCAGATCCCAGGCTACTACACTGGGTAATGCAGAATGGAGAGAAGGAGAGTGGCCCTGGGTGATGGAAGATCAGGTTAGGGACTACTTAAAGAAGTTGGATGTGCACAAGTCTATGGGGCCAGATGAACTACATCTGAGGGTGCTGAGGGAGTTGGCCAATGTGACTGCAGAGCCGCTGGCCATTATCTTTGAAAACTCGTGGCAAACGGGGGAGGTCCCAGAGGATTGGAAAAAGGCAAATATAGTACCTATCTTCAAGAAAGGGAAAAAGGAGGATCCGGGGAACTACAAACCAGTCAGCCTCACCTCAATCGCTGGAAAAATCATGGAGCAGGTCCTCAGAGAATCCATCCTGATACACTTGGAGGAAAATAGAGTGATCAGGAACAGTCAGCATGGATTCATCAAGGGCAAATCGTGCCTAACCAACCTGATTGCCTTCTACAATGAGATGACTGGATTTGTGGCTGCGGGAATAGCCGTTGACATGATATACCTTGACTTTAGCAAGGCTTTTGATATGGTTTCCCACAGCATTCTCGCTGGCAAGTTAAGGAAATATGGGTTTGATGAGTGGACTGTAAGGTGGATGGAAAACTGGCTAGATCATCAGGCTCAGTGGGTAGGAATCAATGGCTCAATGTCTGGTTGGCAACCAGTAACGAGTGGAGTGCCCCAGGTCCTGGGGACAGTTCTATTCAACATCTTCATTAATGAGCTGGATGATGGGATAGATTGCACGCTCAGTAAATTCGTGGATGACACCAAGCTTGGGGGAATGGTAGACACGCTGAAGGGCAGGGACAGGATTCAGGGAGACCTAGATAAATTGGAGCACTGGGCCATCTCATCTTTCATGTTTGTGTAGCAGTCAGATTATATGGAGAAAGCACCATAGATCAAATAACTATTCAGTGCAGGTTCTGTACAGCATGTTTAATAAGGCATTGGCCAACCTACACGGATTGAGGAAGATAAGAAGAATAAAGTTTAGCAATGCTCACTGAATGGGTATTTTAACATATCCCTACTGAGCATGTGAAAACAATTTTCAGAGGCTTATAATTCTGCTGCATTTGAGATTTTCCAGAGTCAACAGATGACACATCTCTGACACTGGGGACCATCTACCTAACAAATGTAAATCTCTGCTCTGAAACATTCAGGTGCTAGAGTTTCTAAATGATTATAACAAAAACTTAATATGAGGAAAATATTTTTTAAATCTTTTTTCTCAGAACAGTTGCATTGTTTAATTTGAAGTTTTTGCAAAAAAAGAAAAAAATTAATTCAGTCCAAGACAGGCACCTCACATTGAAAATTTCAGCCCAAACCATTCAAGTTTGGCAATATTATAAGGAACTGAAAACAGGATCTGACATTAGAAGTGATAGCCAAATTTAATTAACAGAGTCCTGTGGCACTTTTAAAGACTAACAGATTTATTCATCAAGATAAATAAATAAATCTGTTAGTCTTTAAAAGTGCCACAGGACTCCGTTTTTCTGCAATAGGCTAACATGGCTACCCCTTTGGAACCAAATTTAACTATAAGCAGTGCCACTAGCTAGATATAAAACACTTAACAGGGATGCCGGTTCTTTAATGAAGGTTTCACATCCAGGACAGCCCTCTTTCCAAATTCCACCCAATTCCCAGGACTGATGAATATATAAGCCAGGTAGCAAAGAGTGCAAGGATGGAAAGCTGTATCAAGGTCTCTTAGTGAAGGAGAACTCAAGCAAGATCAAGACATTTGGTGAATCTCCTTGCTGAGAAGGAGCAGGCTGCAGGTTCTCTAGTGAGGGAGACACTGGAAAGGAGCAGGCACTCTGGCTCTCTTTGCTAAAAGATTTTGTGAGGCAAGCTGTCAAAAAGGGAAGGCCTGAGACATGGCCAGATGAAAAGACTCTCCAACAGAGGGGAAAGTTTAGCGGAATGGGATACAGACCCCATAGGGGGATGGGCTAAGCATGCCAACAGACAAGTTTCCCGGAGTACTGTAAGGAGAGAAAGTGTACTGAAGAGTCCTGGGGAACTGGGGATTGTGTGGGTCCAGATCAGATGTCCACTGTATTGTTTAAGACCTAGGATTATGGCTACCTCTACAGAGGGTAGAAGACTCCGGTCAAAGAAGCTTTGCAACCCAAGGTGAGACGCTAGAAGACTGAAGGACTTTGGAAGGAAAACTAGATGATGGAATGCTGGTATTGGTGCTTCTGGTTGTTTATATGGCCTTTGTTACCCTGGAAAAGGTTTTCAGTTTAGCTGGAGGACTAAATCACCCTACCAGATAGAAAAACCTGAGTGGTGACTGCTATCATATGATGGAAAAGGTAGGTGGTGTCTTACTGACTGCAGTTCTCGCTCACAAAAGAGCATGAAAGAAATCTGTTAATTGCCTTTGGGAATATCTTGGAAAGCAATACCGCCACACGATTTCTGGAGAAATCAAAATCACTAAAACATACACTTAGAAAAGCTTGCTATGAACAAAGAAATAGAACCTTTTAAAACAAATGCAATAGAATCTCAGTAGCCAGGAGATGGGCTTTCATTGAATTGCATTTCAGATCAACATTTCCCAGCAGAGTAAGAGTTGTTTGTGCTAAATTGGATTACTACGCCTGTTTATAAACAAAATTGTCTTTGGGCCAACATTGTAAAATCCTATTTTTAAGAGGGAGGTAGATGATATCTGATTATCTGGTATACACATGAAACAGAGAGATCGGGGTCAAACTCCTTGCTTGTTACTTTACAACTCCTTCCAAACTCCTTTCTTGTTACTTTAGCAAATAAGCTGTAGCCAACTGAAGGCCAATCATGATATTTCCCTTTACAAATTAAAAACAGCCTAGAAATTAACTAGACAAAGAGTAAGGGCCCACAATGCATGTATTGCCTGTCAGGATCTCACAAGGCCTCCTTGGGCAGTCTCAGCTGAGTCCTGCTTGACTGCTGGCTTTGCAGAGGTAAAGAATAGCTGGACTCTGTAACCTAAAGATCCAGCAAAGTGTAACAGTAAGATGCATCAGTCTGATATTTGTATACTACTCGATCACTCACATTCCAGCAAAACCCCCAGACATACAGAAGCACATAGAAATGAAAAAATATGGAAGAATCAAAATAGTTAGATGACTGCCTTCTTCAGACCTTATAGGCTCATTTTGAGGTGACTTTTGTTTTCTCAGAATTGGTTTCCTATTCTCAAGTTAAGCTTATTCATTGCAGCAAAAGTTCCAAAATAGGGCTTCATCCTGCAATCACAATGATGCTTTCTGACTTGAAAAACAAAACAAAACAAAAAAAATCCTTTTCCCCTCCCCTGCCACCAAAAAAAAAATATTCTATTGATCTACAAATCTTTGCACACAATTATTCTTATGGACTTCAATAGAGTCCTGTGGCACTTTTAAAGACTAACAGATTTATTTATCGCATGAGCTTTCGTGGGAGTTCGCAAGATCAGGCCACAGAGCGAAACTTTGTGTTTACCAAGGTTAACCAACAAATTTTACCCCAAACAACCTTTGCTTTAAATCAAGATGTTATTATAGAAATTTAGAGATAGAAACAAATTATAGTTACCTACTGAAAATTCTAGTCACTCTTTAGAACTAATCATAAACTAGAAGAGGATCCTAAGTGTAAAATAGATTCTTTCTTGTTAAAAAGTATATATGTTCAGCATAACCCCAAAGCAGTTTTTCTAAGTTCCTAACAGAAGCTTTTATGTTCTAGGCTTTTTATGGATAGGTACCATATTCCAGTGTACAAAGATGCTTATTTTCCCTAAAAAGATGGTACCATTATAATCATCTAGTCAGGCCTCCTATACAACATGTGCCAAAATAATTCCCAGAACACAGCTTTAAAAAAAATCCAACTTGATTTAAAAATCGCCTGAGTTGGAGAATCCACCATAACCCTTGGTAAGTTGTTCCAGTGGTTAATCACTCTCACCATTAAAAATGTACACCTTATTTCCAGACTGAATTTGTCTAACTTCAACCCCCAGCCACTGAATTCTCTTGTCCCTTTCCCTGCTAGACTCAAAGTTTCAGTATATTACATATTTGTTCTCCATCTAGGTGCTGATAGACTGTGATCAAGTTACCCCTTAATCTTTTCTTTCTTAAACTAAACAGATTGAGCTCCTTGAATCTATCACTACTTAACGTGTTTTCCAAGCCTTTGGCCATTCTCACGGCTCTTCTCTGAACACTCTCCAGTTTGGTACTATGGGCACCAAAACTGGACACGGTCTTACAGCAGTGGTTGTAGTACTGCCAAATACAGAGGTAATATAACCTCTTTACCTCACCCTGAGATGCCCCTGTTTAGGCATCCGAGGTTGGCATTAGCCTTTCAGCCACAGTATCATACAAGGATCTATTGCTCAAGTGACTATCCACACAACCCCAAAATCTTTGAGTCACTGCTTCCCAAAGTAGAAACCCCCATCATAGAAGTATGGCCACATTTTTTGTTCCTAGATCATACATTTACATTGAAATGCATATTCTTTGCTTGCACCCATTTACCAATCCAGATAGCTCTATATCAGTGACCTGCCGTGTTCATTATTTACCAGTCCCTCAATTTCATATCATCCACAAACTTTATCAATGATCATTTTATATTTTCTTCCAGAGTCCTTAATAAAAATGTTACATATCATAGGACCAAGAACCAAACCATGTGGAATACCATTAAAAATACCTCTGTTCAGTGAGGATACCCTATTTACAACCACATTGAGATTTATCCATTAGACAACTTATAATCAGTTTAGTGTGTGCCCATGTTCATTTTATCCCTCTTTCTAGTTTTCTTTTTTTTTTTTTTAATCAAAATCTCATGCAGCATCAAGGCAAATGCCTTAAAGTCTAAATATTATAGAACTATTACCTTTATCAACCATACTTGTAATCTCATTCAAAAAGGATTCTAAATTAGTTTCACAGGATCTATTTTCCATAAACCCATTTTGATTGTTATTAATTACATTACCCTCTCAATTCTTTACTGATCAACTTCCAGATCACCAGTCCACTATCTTGCCTAGGGTTGATGTCAGATGGACAGGCCTATGATTAGCCAGGTGGTCCTGCTTATCTTTTTAAAATATTGGCACATTACTTTCTTCTGGAACTTCCCTAATTGTTAATGCATATTAAGTTTTTCTTATGATAAGACAAGACAAAAATATATTTGACATATTAAAAAAAACCACACACACCCACATTAATGGTTCAGTAAGCTCTCCAGCCAACTTTTAAAAACCTCTTGAGTTATTCAGACCTACTGGTTTAAAAAGTCTAACTTTACAGTACTTGCTCTTTCACTTCCTCTTAAGATACCAGCAGAATTGAAACAGTGTTATCATACAACATCAACGGTTCTCAGTGTGCAATAACAAACCACCATCTATTTCATTGACAGTAAAGTTTTCCCAGACATATATAGTGGGCTGTTTAATTGCAGTCTTGATCTGATAATGCTCGCATTCTCAAGACATTCTGATTTAAAAAACAAAAGAAAAGAAAAAGACTGTAGAGTGGAAGAAAAGGAGACATTCTAAGTATCTAATTTACTCCACACTCTGCGACAAGTAGGGATGTAAAAATTCACTTAAATTAACAATCCGTTTAAACGTCTAAAGATAGGATGTTTAAACTGTTAAGCATTGCACATGCTGGGGGAGCAGGGGAGCCACTCTGGGCTTGATGGCCTCCCTGTCAGCAAGAGCTGCCCAGCTGCAGCTCTGGCCCTGGGCACCTCTCACTTGACAGGGAGGAGCCAAATCCAGCACAGCTCTCCTCCTGCTCCTCCCCCCTCACAACACTGCAGAGCCACAGCTGGGCAGTTCTCTCTCAGTGGGAACTCAGTACTAAGCATTTAAACTAATTAACAACCTAACATTTAGCTGCTTACATCCCTAGCTGTAACTGCACTATTTTGTTAGATGTGGGATCATACGGTCAGATAGATCTACGCACTAGCTTGGAATGGAGCGTACACAGAGAGAACTGTCTGATGAATCAATAAATAACAAGTTCTTTTTTTCTCCCCAAACGGGCCAATGAAATGCATCTTTGAATGGAAATCTTTCCATTTTAACGTACATTAAGCATTCAATCTTTAATCTCATGAGAGGACTTTTTAGGCTTTCCCAAGTAAGCGTTCTTGGGCTAGCTTACCACAGTTTGAACTTCTGTCAAAATCTTGTTGCAGCTGTAGCATACTATTCCAAGGTGAGTAGGTAACAAAATACACTACATCTGCTTTCTCAGTCAGTAATGAGATTGCTGTTTACATCTAGAATTCATAGTAGATGTTCACCAGAGATTAAAGTCATCCCTGGCATTGAGACAGAACAAACTGTAGGCACTAATTTAGCCCTGTTTTGAGGGCTTACGGGGGACATGAATGCTGCATGGGACTTTTGCTGACCCTTTCGCATTGTGGTATATTTCATGTTGCCTGTAGGCTTGTGGCACTGATACTAATCATGTAGGCTCAGGACAACAGTCTTAGTGAATTGTGCTAGCAAGTCACTGTACAAATCATTAAAATTACACACACATTCCTGGTCACAAGAGCTTGGTGCCGTTCACATATAAAACTTTCTTCTTCAAAATGACATCTTTGAGAAAGTAAACTTTACTTGTCAATAAACATCAGTACGGTAGCTCTTCCCCGGGTGGCTCATGTGTTACATATCACAAAGTAGGGGTTTTAGGGAGGAGAAGTCAGCTGGGAATAGAAGTTTTGACTTCAGAAATGATCATGCACACACTACCATTCACCTGGAAAATCTTTGTTACTTCCTGATTAGATTCACTATCTGATGCAATATTTTGAAGACTTAACTCATGCATACATGTTGCAATTTCTAATTTCTGTCACAGACCAATAGATCCAAGTTGTTCATATTGAAGAAAATATTTGGTACTATAAATAAGTTTCTCCTCGGCAATCTTCACCATAATTTTCTTCCCATAAAAATTCCAGGAAGAGCCATACATTGCAGACACCAGTATCAGGACTAGGTCATCTCAGGGAAGTCGAATTTGATTGTCCTGTATGTCATTTTCAGTCTTCAATTCCTCATAGCCCATTAAATGGAAACTGTGAGTTGAGGCGAGTTGAAGACTAAAAATGCTGTGCAGATTCAAGGTAACATTTCCTCTGCTGAAGAATGTCTGCTTTGGAGGAAGCCATGGAATGCTCATGAATAGAAGACAAGGTATGTAAAAACATGTTCAGTGATATTTGTCCTTTGCAATTCTTCTGGTAAGAGTTCAGAATTCCTGTGAAACAGTAAAATGTTGTGGCACTTCTGATAGTAAAAATAAATCTGGTATGAGAGGAGGAAAGAGGCCTACTAAAGTTCATTGCCTTTGTTTGATTATTGCCTAAAGGAGGAGAGAGCTTACATTTGGACACATTGGCATAGCCAACCTATAAAGATGCAGAAATAGTCCAGTCAGAGTGGGGGAAACCCAGACCCACCCACTGCTCTGGGTCATGGCCAAGGAACCCTGTAGCTAGCAACTTCCAGTCCTGCTGCCTTTCCTTCCTTCTCCACCAATGCTGCTTCAATTCCCTTGGCCACTTTCCCTGGCCCCAACACCTTCTTCATCCTCTTCTCTGGGCCTCCAGCCAGCATGTCCCAGCAACCAACCAGGAGCTCCCCTTTGCTCCCCAGGTCTCTGCCAGTAACTGCTGTCCAATGTGCTACCTTCCAGAGATCTGCTAGGAATACAGACCTCTTTCTTTGGGCTCTCAACCAATTGACTGCTTCTGGTCTAGCAGCTCCTGCTAGGCCCTGATTGGCTGCCCCCTTCACCACCTGCCTATGCTGCTTTTAACTGCTTCCTTTCCAATGTGGAGTGATTACACACCAGACTGCTGCTCCTTCTTTTTAAGGGGGGTGGCATTGCTACATAGGAAAAAGATTTGGATCCCAAACCCCTCATCCCCAGCCTCGCCCAGCTTCCAAACCCCCCTCCGCTATTTCCCCCACCTTGCCCAGCTTCAGAACTCCCCCACCCCAGCTTTCGCGCAAACCCAAGGCTGCCCCCTCCCAGATTCTCCACCATGAGGGCTGCCACATGCCACTCAAAGCCCATGCCAGGGTCCTGATTCCAGCACACTCCCCAATACCCCCCGACCGGACAACCTGCACCCCCCAATGCATCCCCCAGGAACGGATGCCACAACTGCCCCACGTCATTTCCATGTTACTTAGATACACACCAGAGGCCACCCCCCAGTCTACACCCCATACATCTTTCCCTTACATCCACCCCCCCCTCCACCCCTGGTAAATCCCAGCTGTCCAGACTTTCTACATACACTCCTGCTGGTGTGGACCACCTCATCAGCCCCCATGGACACCCTAGAAACATCCCCCCATAACAGAGCTCATTTGAATTAGATCCAGCCTTTACCCCCAGCTGCCTCTCCAGCCCCACCACACCCCCAAGCTACCTCTACTTCCCTCACACACTAGATAAAACTCCTCACTCCCAGTACCCCACTCCTCATTTACTCCCTCCCACACAGACCCTTATGTATGACATAGAGAGGCATATATTTCAGTCCTACATGTGCCCCAACCCCCAAATTCCCTCTCACAGCTTTATCTTCCAATAACCAACACTTCCCTCCCATCAGGTTTCTCTGTGAATGCCCTCTCCCTGTCTCCCCACAGAGGGCCCCCGCCGAGG
>ML685789.1:15621610-15735267 GCA_007922175.1 Pelusios castaneus
TTAAACCCTCCCATTCCTCCCCCCATTTGCCTTTTACCCTGCTCCCTCCGTTCAGCTACCTCATCCCTCTAGGATGGCCATCCCTACACTACTGCCCCCCATCTGCGCACCCCTTTCCCAAAGTATCCCCATTCATTAGTCAGCCCAACATTTCCACATTTGGAAACATGAGTGGTAGGAACCCCAGCCAGCACAGGCAGGATTGGGGCCCAGGGACTCCAGGCAGAGTGGCACTTTGACTGCACCCCAGGGAGCACAGAGGGACCCACTGAACATTGCCTCTGCTAGTGCTACTGCTCAGACACCGCTCCCTCCTGAAAATGGTAACAGCCCTTCCTTATCTGGTTGATTGATGTGTAACCATCTAATTGACACTGTCAAATGTATTATCATATTAGCTGACATCCAGTCCTACGGTACACTTTAAAATGGCCAATCCATTCTAATAAATCCAAAAAATTATTGTATTCAATGTTCTTGCATACAAGAATAAGCATCATAGTTAAACAGCATTAGTAACTTGGCAATATGTAAGGTGTATATTTTGCTAACTGGAAAGTATGACCAAAAAATCCTAAAATTTTAAGCAAGCTTCTGTTCATAATTCAAAATAAGTCATATGTGATAATCTATATTGTTTAGAGTTTAGGCTGAAAGATTAAAACTATTGCCTAGAGGATAAAAAGGGGATGACTATGGACCTGTCACATGAGTCACTTGGCTGAAGTTAGGCTAGCTTACAACTTAAGAGAACACTATAAAGCACTGGAATTACATGGAGCAATTTTTTTAGCAGCCTGACTGGTTTGGCTGATGTTGACTTCTAACTGGAACTTATGCTGGAGTTTATAATGCTATATGGATGCTTCAGCAGGCCTCTAGCCTCACTCTCCCACCATGCTAGCTCAGAGGTGAGACATGTGGGGCATGCAGGGTCACATATCTGCAGATTTGCTGCTTGGCTTGTACTAAGCATGCTCATATGTACTGAACATGCTCAGTACTTCTACTACACCCATCTACCCTCACTTAGCCTATGTCTGCTGATAGTGGTATCTCTGTGCTAGCTAGCTAGAGTTTAAAGCATGGGTTAATCCGAGCCAGAGATTTGTCTATGTGGAAAGGAGTCAAATTAGGTATAACATCTTCAGTTATATTATATAACTCAAGATAACTGTGCTGTGAAGACCTCTCCCACATTGGAGTATGTTTCAGGATTAAACAGGTTACTAATTAGCTGAGAGCAATAGCATAAAATTATTGGTGCATGGTACTCATCTCCATTTGTCTTATTCTTAACAAGTGCTGGTTGAAAAATGAAAAAATATTTTCCTGAATTATTTCAGACTTGGGGGGTTTTCACTTCTCTTTTCCTGTTTAGCACTGAGTGCACTAAAGTGAATTCTATATAGGGCCTTCATTCCACCTCCCTCCATCCATTTTTCTTCTTGCTACAACTTTTCTAAAGTTCCTCAAACTTTGGAAAAGTTACTTTAGTAAGAGAACAAAAAGGAGTACATCAACTCTACCACTCTGACTTGTTCAAAGTTCAAGAAGTTTTGAGCAGTGTAGGAAAAGAAAAAAATGGAAGGGGAAAATGGAAATAAAGGACAATTATATACATCATTCAATGCAATCAGTGAGGCAAAAAAGAAAAGAGGAAGAGAACAATATTTGAAATTTCTAAAATTTGGCTTTGACTAAAACTAAAAATTTGGGGGGCGAAAAGGGGGAAAGGAAGCTTTTTCCAAAAGTTTGTGGTCTCTTGAGGGGAAGATGGGAAGACCTACCACATACTTGTTTTGGAATTTCAAATGAAATTTCATCTAGATCTAATTCTAACTTTCCAAAATACTTAGCCACTTTAAAGAGTTGCCTGGAAGAAAAAGTGTTTCCTCTTTTTCTTCCCCATATGTAGCATTTTCCCTTCCAAAATAACCCAATTTGTGGCCTGGAACATGCAGGATTATGTCTTGGGTCTAATAACAGCCTTCTAGAGGTCCAAACGTCACCACACTGGGAATTCAACTTAATCCCAGTTTCCCACCAGGGGACACAACACTGGTCTCTAGATGTGGCAAGACCAGAGATGATCTTGCAAGATGTGATACTTAGAAAGTACAGAAGAGCTATTTTAGGTTGTTAATTTTAATTTCGGTCTTCTGCTGAGTCCTGCACAGATGGACTCTTGGTAAATAACCAGGGCACTATGAGGAAAAGGCAGGGCCATAGACCTACCCCCTGCTTTCAGTCACTGCCTATGGAGAGGAAAGCACAGCACAAGGTCACCCATTATAAGGAGCAGAAGTAAATGGCAACCTGGGCAGCAGCGACCTTGAGATGGTAGAGTTCAGGATCAAGATCAATGGAAGGAAGGAAAGAAGCAGAACACACACCCTGGACTTCAGAAAAGCAGATTTTGGCTCCCTTAGGGAGCTGATGGGCAGGATCCCTTGGGAGGCTGATCTGAAGGGGAAAGGTGTCCAAGACAGCTGGCTGTATTTTAAAGAAACCCTGTTAAAGGCACAGGAAGATAACATTCTGATGTGCAGAAAGAACAGCAAATGTGGACGGCAACTAGCGTGGCTTAGCATGGAACTCTGCGGGGAGCTGAAACATAAAAGGGAAGCTTACAAGAAGTGGAAGCTTGGACAGATGACAAGGGAGGCATATAAAGATATTGCTCGGGACTGCAGGGATAAAATCAGAAAGGCCAAAGGACAATTGGAGTTGCAGCTAGCAAGAGATGTGAAGGATAACAGAAAGAGGTTCTATAAGTATATCAGCAACAAGAAAAGGATCAGAGGTGGTGTAGGTCCCTTACTGAATGGGGCAGGCATCCTCGTGGTGGATGATGCGGAAAAGGCTGAAGTACTCAATGCTTTTTTTTACTTCAGTCTTCACAGGGAGGGCCAGCTCACAGGCTACTCCATGGAGTAATGCGGAATGGAGAGGAGAGCGGCCCTCAGTGATGGAAAGTCAGATCAGGGAACATTTAAAGAAATTGGAGGTGCACAAGTCCATGGGGCCGGATGAACTGCATCCGAGGGTGCTGAGGGAGTTGGGGGAAGTGATTGCAGAGCCGCTGGCCATTATCTTTGAGACCTCGTGGCAAACGGGAGAGGTCCCAGAGGATTGGAAAAAGGCAAATATAGTACCTCTCTTCAAGAAAGGAAAAAAGGAGGATCTGGGGAACTACAGACCGGTCAGCCTCACCTCAATCCCTGGGAAAATCATGGAGCAGGTCCTCAAAGAATCCATCCTGAAACACTTAGAGGAAAATAGAGTGATCAGGAACAGTCAACATGGATTCACCAAGGGCAAATCATGCCTGACCAACCTGATTGCCTTCTATGATGAGATGACTGGATTTGTGGATGCGGGAAGAGCCGTTGATGTGGTATACCTTGACTTTAGCAAGGCTTTTGATACGGTTTCCCACAGCATTCTCGTCGACAAGTTAAGGAGGTATGGGTTGGACGAGTGGACCATAAGGTGGATCAAAAACTGGCTAGATCAACGGGCTCAGCAGGTAGGAATCAATGGCTCAATGTCTGGTTGGCAACCGGTAATGGGTGGAGTGCCCCAGGGGTCGATCCTGGGGCCAGTTCTATTCAACATCTTCATTAATGATCTTGATGATGGAATAGACTGCATGCTTAGTAAGTTCACGGATGACACCAAGTTGGGGGGAATGGTAGATACTCTGGAGGGCAGGGACAGGATTCAGGGAGACTTGGACAAATTGGAACACTGGGCCGAAAGAAACCTCATGAGGTTCAACAAAGACAAGTGCAAAGTCCTACACTTAGGACAAAAAAATCCCATGCACTGCTACAGGCTGGGGACCGATCAGCTAAGTAGCAGTGCTGTAGAAAAGGACCTGGGGTTATGGTGGATGGGAAGATGAATATGAGCCAACAGTGTGCCCTTGTTGCCAAAAAGGCCAATGGTATATTAGGCTGCATCAGTAGGAGTATTGCCAGCAGATAGAGGGATGTGATAATTCCCCTCTATTCGACACTGGTCAGGCCGCATCTGGAATACTGTGTCCAGTTTTGGGCTCCCCACTACAGAAAGGATGTGGACAAATTAGAAAGAGTCCAGCGGAGGGCAACAAAAATGATTAGGGGGCTGGGGCACATGACTTATGAGGAGAGACTGAAGGAACTAGGCTTATTTAGTCTACAGAAGAGAAGACTGAGGGGAGATTTGATAGCAACCTTCAACTACTTGAAGGGGTGCTCCAAAGAGGAGGGAACTAGGCTGTTCTCGATGGTAACAGAGGACAGAACAAGGAGCAATGGTTTCAAATTACAGCTGGGGAGGTCAAGCTTGGATATTAGGAAAAACTTTCTCACTAGGAGGCTGGTGAAGCATTGGAATGGGTTACCTAGGGAGGTGGTAGAATCTCCATCTTTGGAGATTTTTAAGGCCCAGTTAGACAGAACCCTGGCTGGGGTGATTTAGTGGGAGTGGTCCTGCTTTTTAGCAGGGGGTTGGACTAGATGACATCGTGAGGTCCCTTCCATCCCTATGATTCTGTGAGTAATAGTGTATTGTGTCCATTTCCCCATGCTCCCACTGTGGGGATGTAGCTCTTCATCAGCCCTGGAAACCTGTGTCCTGCAAAATAAATTATCCTTGCCTTAATGCTGACCAATTACATTGTGACCTTATAATGTGGTACTTCTTGAAATACATCAAACAAATTCTTTATTTAAAAAGAAAATGTATTGATTTGGATTAAAACAAGCAAAACTAAATCCTCTTAGAGTCCCTCACTTGGAAGGCAATAGAGGGGAAACATATATATTATTAAAGTCAAACTAGAAAGTAAGGCATAATAGCTTAATCTCTGTTCAGTTTGTTCTAGCAGGCTGTTTGTCTGGGTAATATTGCGTTAGCTCTGATGTTGAGAACACAGTCTTTGAAACATATACTGCTGCCTTTCAAGTGGGAAACAGTTATTTTCAGTGAAGTGGCTACTTTTATTTCTCCAGAAATCTTCATTCAAAGACGTACACCAGTCTGAAAAAGCTGTTGTGTTTTTTTTGTTTTTTTTTTAATAGCCACTTTTCACAGCTACCTGATCCCTCTCCAACCCCAACAGCCTCATGCTTAAACAGTGCTGTCACAGACTGACCTACATCTGCTTCAGTTCTCTCTTCTCATGGTCAGAGATGGGACCTGCTGGGCAGATTGCTTTGAAAACAGATACTGCCCTGAAATCCATGGATCGATGGAAGGACATCGATTGAATAGCCAGTGAATACCTGCTCAATTGATCCTGGAAGTGGTCTCCATTTGACAAAGTAACTCCAGCCCCCGCCCCCCCAGAAAAGAGTAATGCTGCGTGGAAGGGGAGCATTTCGTGTCAGCACAGCTCAGGGAAGACACCGTGGTAAGGGCGGATAAGTAAGTCGATGGGAGATATGCATTCTACCGTACATAGTTTGCTTGTCTCCTGTCAACCGTATAGATCAGGCCTGAGCCACAATCTCCTTAATCCAAGGGATTAACGCAGGTCGATGCTCTAATCGCCCCAGACTGGATGGCACATGAAACCAGGCAGGAGCAAGAAGACAGTACTGCAGAGGGAGCTGTGGAGATAAACTCTACTGTATTAACCTCTTTTCCCTAGAGAAAGGTACGGGTATCTATCTGGCTCACAGTCTGGAATCCATTTGTTTTCTTAAAATAACTATTTATTATTTTTAGCAACATCATAATTAAGGTGGAGCTGTGCCTAAGCAGCAGCAGCATCACCTGTCTCTCACCCCACCCTTCCACTTCCCCCAGCTTACTCCAAAATGAAGCCAGCCTCAGTTATGTGGACAAATAGCCATCACAGTAATTAAATCGCTTTTGCCTGTCCACATTACATTTCTTTTTTCGGCAGTGCACGCCCTTCTCAGGAACAAAGCGGTGCAGTTAATTGTCAGCATGAGGCATTGTGGGGTGGCTTCTGAAAGTCAGCAGACTGTTTAAGCAGCAGAGCATGTACCTTAACACTGCGTTGACCTAACTTCATTGACCTAAGCACTGGGTCTCTCAAACCAGTCAGTCCAGTCAGTAGGGGAGTTACATTTTAGCGTAGATGCTTAAAGAGTTAGGCAGTTTATATCAATCTAACTCTGCAGGATAGACCAGGCCTCAGAGCCAAAATAGAATCTACCTTTCCAGGGGGGCAGAGAGGTAGGATTGCTTCAAGCACATTTTCACTTGTGCTCAGGCAATGCAGGGCTTCTACCATGCAAAGGGGTGCAAATCACCCACAGTGGGTAATAAATGGGGCCTTCAGTTCCAGGGGAATTTGAAGTTTCAGGGCACTTTTCTAGCTCGTCTCTTTTATGCTCTGATGTAAGCCAGCTTTCTACTTGTAAAGCTCTTTCTGCTATTAACAACGTTGTCAATTCTTGCACAATTTTCTTGCATAATGAAATTTTGAGCCCTTTTGGAATCAGTTTGGGGATAATGTGAGAAATTCCAGCCCTCACCCATTTCTAGCCCTGCGCAGGGGAAAATCCCCTCCAAGTGGCTCTCTTACTCACTTCCGCACCTCCTGGGAGAGGGCAGGCAGTCAGGGTAGCTACAGGATACAATCAGAGCTCTCCCTTCCTCTCCTGAGCAGAGAGGAATTTCAGGGTCAGGGAGGGAAAGAATGAGTTGTTCCCACATTCTCACAGGAGGGAAGGAAGGAGCAGAAAAAGCATTGAAACTCAGGACAACTCTCCTCTTCCCCCACTCCCACAAGAGGGGTCAGTCTGCTCTCTGCTTCTCTTCCCCACCTCTGTGGTCCAGGACTGCTGGGGGGGAGGAGATGAAGAATCACTGAAATCATCCATCCAGGCCTGGGAAAGGGAGAAAAGACCCCCACTGCATTTGTCCCCTGGCCTGGAAGAAGGAGATGAAGCATTCTGGAGCTACAGAAGTAGATATGTACTGGGAGATCACTGGGCCCATATGGAAGCTGAGGGAGCATAATTGTTGGGATACAGGATTGGCAGATGTCAGACTGGGTGGAAGAACAGAGAATTAAGCCATTATTCTAAACTTTGGCAGAGTTGGCAATACAAATTGATGCATGCCTTGCCTTGGAGATGCTCCGGGGGGGGGGGAGGTATTTTATTTGTTTTTAAAAGAAAGAGAGAGAGACACACACACACAGAC
This sequence comes from Pelusios castaneus, assembly GCA_007922175.1. Classification (NCBI taxonomy): domain Eukaryota; kingdom Metazoa; phylum Chordata; order Testudines; family Pelomedusidae; genus Pelusios; species Pelusios castaneus. The sequence continues at coordinate 15,628,784 of ML685789.1, forward strand.
AAGAAAAGAAAATAGAAGAGACAGACCCAAAGCAAATATAACCTTTAGAACAATTTCAACACTTTTGGGCCCATCTCAGGATTTATTTATTTTTTTTGGTCCAATATTTGATATTTTTAGTTTTGGGGTTGGCAATACTGTGTGAATCTGTAAGCATTTGTTGTAGGTGGGTTCATTGATTGCTTTGATTACTGCTTGTGTTTCAGTATGGTTCTTGGAGCTCAATTCATTAGCTACTGGATTGCTGACATATTCATTGGCTTCAAATAAAGAGCTATCACTTAGAGAGGAAATGGATAATGCTTATTTTCTGGTTCTTTATAGGTTAGTAGTAATGTCTGATTAATAGTTTGTACTTTTTTCTTTTCTTCTCTACTTTCTCCGTTGGGGCAAATTCATTTGTGAGATGTTTGGAATTAGTCATTTATGGTAATTGCATGTTTGAAGACTGTGAACAAGATCTAAAAAATACTTAATCTTTGAAATTATATTGAATAAATGGCATTTCTAGTTGTTAAATTACCTACTTTTGAATTGCAGTGAATGGTTTGAATTGATAGCAAGTGTTACTTAGAGAAACATTGTTCACATACAAATGACATTATCTTTCTGTATGCTGGTTCTCTGAGGAAAATTTTTTGGCAATTACTATTAGAACTATTCATTGAATTGCAAAATCAGATAATGCTGAACAGAAATTCCATTTATTTAGTACAAACCTATAGCACATAGATTTAGTTCTTCTACTATAAAACAATGGTAAATATCACTGTCTTCCAACAATGAACTAAAAACTGTATTACAATAAGGAGTTCTCCCTACCTTTACTCACATTGTGCTTCACTGTAGAGCTTTTCCTAAAATTTTCTAGCCTTATCCTGCCTGGCTTCCTGATACAGATTTAAAGAAACAGTACACATCACATGTCTATCTACTACAAACCGCTCACTGTTCATTTTGGGCCAAGCTGATGTCACAAAGTTTGTGTGCAATACTACCTAGAGCCTGCTATGAACTGAGTACCTTTGTGAGAGATTTATAAACCTAGGGCTTCTTGCAGGGAGCATGAAGCTGTTTTGAACATTATGGGTCTTTTTAACATAGAAGTAGTGCACTCCTTGGATTAGGGCCTGATCCTGAGAGATTCCCAGTGAAGCTGATAGGATTTGAAAGCGCTAGGACTCAGGGATTTTTAGCACTTCTCAGGAGGCTACCTGGAGGTCAGGCAGGATTAGCACTTCTCAGGAGGTCAGGCAGGATTAAGCCTACAATAAATTAGTTTGGGCAGAAGTGAAATCCTTCCTCGTGACTGTACCTAGCATGTACTCTAGGTCCTGCTCCCTCTGATAGTTGTATATAGGAGATCCATTGAGGAATAGAAAGGAGATAAAGTGTAATTGTGGAAAATGCTCCCTACACCAGGTTCCTACACCCCTATGAAAAAGGAAATTTTTGGTTTCAGATGACACAGCATAAGGTAGTGCAATGCACTCCATATATTGTTCTGCTCTGGCATGCATGGAAACAAAGTATTTACTGGACAGTAGGGAATGGATGAAAATTCTATCTGAAATGTTTTGACAAGAAGTTGGATTTTCAATCCAATATATTTTTCCCCAGAAGTAGTCTTCACTTTCCATAGAAATATTTTTGTCCAGAGTCTTTCAGTTAGAATGTTTCAGCCAAAGAACTTAAGTTCTCCAGAAATTCTCTCTGCCTCCCTCCCTCTTAACCTAGTTCTAATGGAGCAGTAGCATTGAATCATTCACAGAAAGGCTGTTAGAACTTTCTATGCATAGTTGATGGGCGAGCTGAAGTGTTTCAAAGCACCACAAGGGAGCTGGAAACCTAATCAAACCTCCAAATCCTTCAGGAGGCTTTGAAAAATCTCAACCCATGTAGATTATACATATATCTGTCTAGTCCCTCATAAGTAATAGAGCATATGCTAAGATTACAGGTTGAGTTTTTCAAAGCAACCAAAGGACTTTAGAAACATCTTCCAAATGTTCCAGACTTCTAATAATTTTTGTTGCCCTTCTCTGGACTTGCATGCAACCCTGATGCAGTGGGTGAAAGTTACTGGGTGGGGGTGTCAGTGGTATCCAGTCTAGAAATAGAAGTACATAGAATTCTCCACTCCATCTTTTAAAATGTTGCATTGAAGTTCTGTAGTGAAGTGTTAGAATCAGTCACTTTTTTCACTTCATCCACATTTACATACTTAAATGTGAGCTGCTGGCAGAATATTAACAAACTTTTCAAGGGACAGCATCTACAGGCTATGTTTGGCAATGAGCAGACACTTCTCATATCACTGCCACCATAATGATGCTTGCTTTAGCTAAGAGAAAGTGGGCAAGGCAATATCTTTTATTTGACCAACTTCTGCCGGTTGGAGAGAAGCTTTCAGAAGCAAGCTCCCCACAGACCACAACACATCTCAAAGCAGCACCAAACTCTGCAAGAACAGATGCAAAGCTTGCAGACACATCTCTCCAATGCTACTGTGATCAATGCACCCCACCACACACATTTCAAGATCCATGGGTCCTGCACATGCCTATCACAACATGCAGTGTCATGCACTAAATGCCCCAACTGCAATGGCCAGGGCCGTCCTGTGGGGAGAGCGAGGCCCAGGGCCAATTGGCCAAAGCAGGGCCCCGCCCCCATGCTGGAGGGGAGCATGGCGGGCAAACCCAGAGGCCGCCTGTTGCAGGAGAGCGGGGGGAGCCAGCTCCAGCCCCGGAGGCTGAAGCCACCTGCAGAGGGGAGCCGGCCGTGTGGGGCAGGCCAGCCCAGAGGCTGGGCCCCACGTGCTCCGCCCTTGGGCCTGCCTGCTCCACCCTGGGGGTGGGGAGGGCCAGCCCAGGGGCCCAGCATAGCCCTCCTGGCCCGCCCCGCCCCGCTGTCTTTGGGAGCGGGACAGTGCAGGGCCCATGTAACAGCGGGACCATCGCCACATTCGCCCCACCCCTAGGGACGGCCCTGGCAACAGTTATGTGGATGAAGCAGACGATCACTGTGCTTCTCAATGCACTGACACAGAAAAATGATAAAGACACCACATCATCTGTGGCTGAACACTTTGCATAAAGTGACTACTCTGTATCTGATCTCCTAGTCCTCAGCCTCAGAAAGGCCAGCACTTTCAAAATATGAGCCAGGGAGTTTAAATTCATTACTTTGCTAGATCCTAAAGATCACCACCTTAGAGACATGAGGTTTCTTGCTTATTACAATAACCAAAACCTCCCACTTGAACCTCCTTCCCCTCACCCCCCTCCACCCCACAGCTTTCTCCCTGACCCAGTATTGGGACTGGTAGCATTCCATCTTGAATAGTCCCTAGAAATGTGTTAACGACTTATGCTAAACAGTCTGTTCCACCTTACCTATAGCTGTGACACTGAGCAAGTTTTCCAGCCCCGAAGAGCTCAGTGTAAGCTTAAAGGCTTGTCCCTCTCACCAACAGAACTTAATCCAATAAAAGACTCATCCACTTTTCTCCAATATCCTGGGGCTGACATGGCTACAAACACTGCATGCATTTTCTCCAGCTCTCACACATAAGATGCATATTTTGAAGGCTATGTAGCCACACACACCACCAATCCCTGTATCTAGAGGAAAAAGCTTGAATCTTGCAATAAATGATCTGCCTATTGGTTAATATGAATGGACTTGCCTCACGATAAGTAGCAAAAGCATAAAGACAAAGCTGCACCTAACAAGGTAGCAGTGTTAACTAGTCTCGCTGGATCTCAATATGGTAACTTGTCTGTCTCCCAGATTTCTATAACAACTTGACACCGCTAACCTGCAGATAAATCGGTAACTTTGAGCATATATTTAGTCTACTGTCTGTCAATGAAGTCAGTTTAAGTCATGGAATGTGTTTAAAGTGGAGCATGCCTAAGGGCTTGCAGGCTCAGCGACTAAATAGATGAAGAAAGGAAAACAACTATTATCTTCTCTCTCTCTATTTGCTTATTAAATCATTTGCTGAATATTTCCAGAGGGGAGCTGTGTTAGTCTGTGTACAACAAAAACAACGAGAATCCTGTGGCACCTTAAAGACTAACAAATTTCTTCAGGCATAAGCTTTTGTGGGCTCCAACCCATGTCATCAGAGGAAGTTCCTCTTAGTTCCTCTTCCAGTAGCATTTGTATTTGATTTTTGTTGCTTCTGAATCCCTTTGACGCTGTTCAGGGCATGTAGCTTAAACTGCAGGTTTATTTTCCTACAGTTAATGAACAGCATGGTTTAGTCAATCTACTTAGTTGCAAACATGTTTAGAAATTGTAGACTTTACAATCTAAAGGTTTAAGATGAGACGACAGGTGCATACAAGAAAGAGATAAGGAGAGCACAAGGCAATAGTAAGACAAAAGGCCACTGTGATATGCAGAAATCACCCCACACCAACTGCCAAACTATTACCAAGCTTTCTACAGACCTCATGGGAGGGAGTTAGAGGATGACAAAGGGTGTGGGGATACTTCTGGGGAACTCATCTCACGCATAAAGACAGGGCAGGAGAGAACATGGTAGGAAGATTTTACAAATGGACAAACAAGTCTGGTATGATCTGCACAACGGGGAAAAGAATGGACTTCTCAGAGATCATAGATAAGGGGAGGTAGACAGAGAAGGACTTTAAAAGTGAAGACAAGAAGTTCATGTCTGATGTGGTGAAGGGGAGCCAAAGGAGGGAAACAAAGACAGACGTGATCTAGTCAAACTGATGAGCCAAGATGATCATCTCTGCAGAACATTTTGAATGGGATGAGATTTTTCAAGACTAGAGAGCAGGAGGATCCAATAATCATGACAAGATGGAGGTCCAGAGGAGAATTTTAGCAGTATGGATAGAGAGAAAAAGGTTTAACCTAGACAGGTTATGCAGAAAGAAGCGGTATGATTTATATGCTGCCTGGATGTGTGGATCTAGAGGGCTGAGCCGAGGACCCCTAAGTAACAGCCAGGTTACACGTTTGAGTGGTCTTGTTGGTTCCCTGTTTCTTCACCACTGCAATGGAATTTTGTATACAGTTTCCACAATGACCTTCCCCTGCTCTGTGGGCTTTCTGCATGCAATGCCCTCTTTGGGGCTTATTTGGAAATTAACACTATGGGCAATTGGGTCAAGAAGTTATGACATTAAAGGTGGGAGAGGGGAAGAAAGGATAAGGTTGAAGTTTATTAGATACATGTGAAACTTGCTAGTTATATAAGAAACTCTGGAGTGAAAGCAAGAATTCGTGGCAGTGGACACATTACCTAACTTAGAGTAGCACCTAAAGTTCCCATCTGAGATCAGAGCCCTTCTGTGCTAGGTACTGTATATTCAAATAGTTTAGAAACTAGATAGATAAGTGGCAAAGGGTAGAAGCTGATGATCCATATTTTACACATGGGGAAATTGAGGAACAGTGTGATCGTGTGACATGTTCATGGTCACACAGGGAGTCTATAGGAGAAATAGTAATTACATCTACAACTCCCAAGTCATTTTCCAGTGCTTTAATTATAAAACCCATCTTCCCTGTAAAGGTTCAAACAATAAGAGAAGTGAATATTAATTCACATTGTTTTGTATGTATCAAACAGGCCAAATTAGAAAGGAGATGACTATTTAAATCACCAACTTCAACATAACAGTTAAGTATAATTTGGGTTTATTTCTTAGGTATCTTAAATCCACATGGGGGCTGTTTAGTTAAGCAATGTAGTCTTAGTTTTTCTTCTTGCTATTTAGGGTTATTGTATTTCTAACTAAATCTGAACTTTATATGTCCTACTCTCTTTGTTCTAATTTTGTCATTTGTAAGTGTTTGATATTTTCTAATCCAGAGAAGAAAACCGATAAAATAAGGGATTGTGTAGAATAAAAAAAAATTCTCCAGGCAATGGAAATAGGTGAAAGTTGAAGAGATGGATGAGATAAGAGAAAGCTTTTTCCATTAAATATACTCTTGAATGCTACGGGAAGCCATCGATCTCCTTTACGGTTAAAAACAACCACAAAAAGCCCAATAAAGAGTTTCAACAGTAAATATGAACCTTTGAGTAATGATAAGATGGAAAAATAGAAAAAAGTATTGCTACTGTAAAGAAAACGGTCAGGTAGTTACCTACAATATTATATTACTCAGATAATTCTAAGGTCCAAGAAGGCAGAAGATTAGAATACATACTAATTAGGATTAAATGCCTCCCTTATCCTACATAGCTAAGGATGAATAGACTTAAAATATACATAATAGGCCAGATCCTCAGCTATAAATTAGCATACCTCCTCTGAAGTCAATGATTGTATGCAGATTTACCCCAGCTAGGGATATGGCCCACTAGCCATGGTTAAAGAGTACATTATAAAGGAAAGAACTTAGTCCCCTATCCTCATATTACTAAAAGTAAAATACTCTGCCAATGGCTACCTATGCTGAAGCCAACATCTCAAGATACTGGTACATGAGGTGAGGCAATGTCCATGCAAACTTAATTGCTTCCAAACCCTTTGGTCTGGCACTAGAAAGGTCAAGAATCAGATTGTGCTTTGAAGTCTCTGGATTAAGCTGGATGAACCATCAGAATAATTGTGCCACAGGAGAAGACTCTCATATGGAGGTCCCGGGAGCACAGGAGAAATATGCCCACAACATTGAACACTGAAGGGGAATGTTCCATCTAATATATCTGCTCAGCTCCTGTACATTGAAGTGGAATGTTCCATCTAGTACATCTGGCCAGCTCCTGTACATTAAAGTGGAATATTTGTTCTAGTACATCTGACCAACTCGTCTATCACTGCTTCAATCACAGATAGGGCAACATCCCTGCCTCACTGCAGGTGGCTTGTACCACAAGGAATGCCAAGTGTACATAAGGAACATAACTGTGCATGACTCCGTCTGTCTCCCAGAGTCTCAATGCGTCTTCAAAAGGGTGAGACAATCTGGTCCTGAAGATATTATGTTTCTGTAACACAACACGCTAACCGTACAAAGCAGATAAAAAATCATATTAATGTGTGCATCGGGCATGCTCCAACACAAGGGTTAGAGCCCTAGCAATGTATGCTCTCCAGATTCTTGTACTGTACTCATCACCTTAGTATTTGGCCATCTTCTGAGCCAGGATGTTTGACAGTTTGCAGGCTAAGCCAGCAGATGGAGGCATACCTCTGAATATTTAATGAGAAACTAAACCACGTCATATTGTGTCAGATTCCAAACAGCATAGGCAAAGCTCAGTTTGCTGAGCCCCCATCGAGTCTGCTGCTGGAAACTGAGTGCTACATTCTTGTTTCTGGAAAACAAATCATAAATTGAAGCTATGCCACTGTAAAGAGGCAGTCTATTGAAATATCACTGGAGACTGGTCACTTGTGAAACTGGGCCCAGGACTAAGGAAACTGATTAGCTTGCTTACTTTAATTAAATCTCAAGCAATAGCCTGGGTAACACTTTGGTGATCTGTTTCCCTTTATGAAACATCATGCAAAGAAAAGGCCTGATGGCACAAGAATTAATAAACCAGTTTTTAGCTTCTGAAGGCTGCATTTACTTACTGATAGGAGTAATTATATGTCCCGTACAAACTAACTACACATATAAGCATGATGATGGTAACATAACACGTTCTCACACCAAGCCTAAGTGGGTCCAGAATCTCCATGAAAGTAATTGTTTATTTTTTCTCATTAGCATCTCATCTGGCATCATACCTTGGCTTGCATAGAACCATACTGCATTATGGAGCATTATTTAGTGGGCAACCCTTGCAAGCCCTTAGTTGTGTGGGAAAGGATTGTTTACATGTACAAATAAAGGTCGTCAATTAACTCAGATGATCACTTTCAGTCAAATACATTATGCACCCCTACAAGTTTTTATCATTCAGATCCATTCATTAGGACCTTTTTTCCATCTAAAAAACACCGTGAGAGCTGACTGTGGCTGTATGGTTGAAGAGTCGAATGCAAGAGTTGGAACTGAGGCTCGAAAACATTTCTATCCGTGAATTTTGCATACCTGTTTGAGGATGCTGCTGACATGCCACAAACTGCCCTTTATAAACATATGTTAAAGAGAAGCTTCCTCTGAACATCTGTGCAAATATGAATGTAGCTTTTATGCCTCTTTTCAGAAAGATGTAGGGGATGCAAACTTATTCAAATCCATTTGATTAGGAATTCAATAGAATGTACATTGTTTCACTATTCACCAAGCTGCTGTACTACCCTGTTGTCTTGTTTTTCTAGATCCTGCCCCATCATCATCCACTTTGCACTATTATTTGAGAAATTCAAAGATAAGAGGCTGCAAGGGCATCACTCCAATGTAAATTGTCTTTTCAGCAGAAAAGGAAATGTAGCATGCTATGGATTGACAAAATCAGACTGAAAATATTATCTTTATTCAAGGCCAGGGACATCAGGGACAGCTTTTCCAGGAAATTCACTTTCACTAAGTGTGATAGTTACACAGGAACACATGGTAGAAATTATAATGCTAGACCATGTGTCCAGCTAGATCTGTGTCTTGTGTCTGACCAGCCATTTCAGGGTGAGGTACAAGCACCCCCCATATGGACAACTGTGGAACAACTTGCCCATAAGGAAAGTTTCTTCCTAACCAGTCAGTTAATGATTAGCTCACACCCTGGAGCATGAGGGTTTCTGTCTTAAACCCCATTATCCCCTTTAATCTAAATGGGGATGTTCTTATTATCCACATAAATCTCTAATCCTTTTCTGAATCTACTAAGCTCTTGGCCTCAATAACTGTTTGAAGCACTGAGCTCCACAGGTTAGTGTATACCGTAACAAAAATGTGTCTTTAAAATATGTTGCTTCTCGGTGTCCTTGAATGTCCTGGAACCTTTTCTATTTCTGCTGTAACTTTAATATAGTGTCCCAAACAGTACAAATTGTTCTCATCAAGACTATGCTATCAGTTCCAAGAATGGCATTAAATATGTTTAGTAATATAGCCTTTCCCATGACTTATGCACCCATAATTCTGTTTTTTGTCTGCACTGAGCAGACTGTCATTGAGCTGTCTAGAGTGACACCCAGACCTTCCACCCTATCCCACCCCCCAGTCTTCATAGTTATTTGGAATCCAGCAATGTGTAGCAGTAGTTCGAATAATTTCATGCTATGTTCTTTTTCAGTGATTAGTTCTTAACATTGTCATAACATCCAGTCACAACGCCCCATGAGCCCACTCCAGTTTGCAGTAAGAAGGGATTGTCTTCTGAAAGTTTTGCTACCTCATTTTTCACTCCCCTTTCCAGATTAACTAAAACTGGTATTAGCATAGAATGTTTGTGGCACCCTACAATTAAACTTTAGCCCTACTGAAAGTTGACCATTTAGTTCAGAGAAAACATTAGACATAATTTCTAATCCATTACAGTATTTTACCTTTCACCACATGACTACTTGATATCTTGAAAAGCCTCATCAGGGACTTATAGCAGAAGATTTTCAAGAGGCACTGAACGCATTTAGGCACCCAACTTCTATTGAAGGTCAATGGGATTTTGATGCCTAAGTCCCTAGGAAAATCTCCAATTAATTATCAGTTGATTCTCCTTGCCCATTATTTTGTTATGTTTAAAGAATTACAGTAGGCTAGAAAGCATGGTTTTCCTTTACTTAAAAAAGCCACACCATGATGTGATTGTTTCAATCACTTTATCTGATACTGAGATAAACTTACTGCTCTGTAATTGCTAGAATTACTTCTAGGACCTTTTAAAAATGTAGTTACTACATTTGCTACTGTCCGGTCCTCCGCATATAGTAACTGATTTTAATAGTGGATTGCACATTCTCTTAGAAGCTCAGTCATCTCATTTTTATATTCCTTCAGAACTCTTGGGTGCACAGTGCAAATACTGGGAATCAGTCGAGTTTTAGAGATTTATTTGTACCTGATAGCATCTTGAAGTCAATGATGAGTACTCCCTAGTGCTAGGCACTATATAAATACAACAAAAGGTGGTTCCTCTCCTAAGATCTTACAATGCAAGTGAAAGAGAAGAACCATACTCCCTATACTTGATTGGTAATGCTACAGGAACCAGTAATATATCTAAAAAAGTACAAGGAACTGGACCTACATTATTGGTCCTTGTGATTTGCTGCTCTTTAATTTAATCAATTTGTTTCACCACTTCCTCTTTTGACACATTAATCTCTGACAGAGCTTCATCTGTTAGCTGAAAAGAGAAAGCATAGCCCCATTATCTTCTGCAGTGAAAATTAACAAAAAGAAGTCATTTAGCTTCTCTGTAACCTCTTTAAACTCTTCAGTCCTGTCTTTATTCATCACAAATTCTTGCACTAGTTTCATGGTGGATTACCTGTAGTTATAATAGCTGAAAATACATGATTTAATACAGACTAAGTTACAAGAAGTCTTAAAGCCGGAGGGGAGAGGTTAATTGTGAAAACCAAGAGATGACAGTTAAAGTTTCGGTCAAGATTCATCCTCACCAGGCCACCCTCAAATGGCTGATACTGGCGCAACATGTGCATCCTACCTAATTTTCCCCTTCAGTCCCCAAAGCCAACTGAGTTGCCTCTCCTTTCACCACAGACCTGATCAGCAGCCATCTCACCCACCCTTGAAAGAAAAGCATTCTTTCTCAGAGTCTATCAGGATCTCTGTTTCCAGACATTTATTAATATGTGCAGCAATTCCCAGGTCCCTCAAGCTGAAACAGTTCACAAACCCTAAAGTTAAAGAGGCAGCAGTTCATCAGGTTTACTGTGTTTTCTATTCTAGGAAAGACACACACCTCCGCAGGTCCTCTACCTGAGAGGCAACAATTCCTATTCTCTGCGCCTTGCACCGCTATTCTAGGGTCTGCACCCCACTGGCCAGTCTCCAAATTTCATACAACACCTCCACTGAAATTCTTCCTTCATGGCTCCTGCATTGTTTCATTCCCCAGGCCTCCTTCACCTGCGAGTCCTACCCCTACTGAGCTTCTCCAGAATCACCCTGTGTCTCAGGGTGAGCCAGATATTCCCCTTTACCTAGGGGCTACCTCATAAAACTTCCACTTGGTAGATTAGGACTAACTGGAGCTGGGGAACTTCACCAACTCTTCCCAATTCCTCCATGGGGCCAGCTTTTTTTTCCACTCCAAGAAGCTGCCAACATGTGGTCTCAGGAGAAACGTATATAGCTTGTTCCAGAAAACCCTCATCTCCTGCCTCTTCTTCCTCCTTGTCCTAACCGCACAGTCTAGGTTTTGAGATACCAGGTGCTTCTCTCAGGTAGCTAATATGTCACAAGTGTACTGGATCAGCTCTAGAATGGGCCAGTTACCCTGTGACAATTGTAAAGAACCATTCAACCCTACTCCCAACCTTGGAGGGGGAAAAAATGACAAACAGAAAATATTCCTAGTATGCAGTGAAGCAACTGAGAGTTTTTCAATTTCAGACCTCATCTGTGTCTAGGTGATAGGGAGCAGACTTTAGAATGCTATTAGTGGAGGGTTTGTTTGTGTGTTTATTTGTTTGTTTGTACGTACCCCAGCAATGGAGAAACCAAGCATTGGGAGCTCACTTCTGTAATGTAGCACAAAACACTTCCTTAAAAATAAAAAATAGCTTTTTAACTAAAATTAAAAGTTATCCAACAGCATTTTCCTGTTGGTTGAAACTAAATGAGAAACAATGTCAGAGAACTAAAGACTTTTAAATATCCCATTAAAATTATCTTTTTTTAAAGTCACCTGGCATGTTAAGAGTAATCCTTTGTTTAAGAGGTAATAACTACCTTAAACTGCCTCACTCCATTAATAAAAAAAATACAGTGCAGTGGAGATTGGAATTTGCCACACATCTGAAAAATCCACTGCATAACAGATGCTTGATTAACAAAAAGTCTTTCTGAAAGGCTTAACTTCAGCTACTAGCTGTGAACACAGCCTTTTAGTCAGGAAGGGTGAAATAAATTAAGCTATAACAGGCAAAAATACAGTATAGAAATGCCCATATGCCTTTAGATAGCCACGCTGCACAATTCTACTGCAGTTAAGTATCTCACTCAACACGATCGCTCTTCCTCAGATTTTGAAGAGCTTTTTCAGCCAACAAAACCATAATGGGACAATTGGATATTGTAAAATAAAGGTTTTTGTGAGATAAACCAATGAAATATTCCATAGAGGCAGCTTGGAATGAGTTGTGGTAATCTTACTGTACTTCAACCTCTCAACTGAGGCAATTCCAGCCTTGATGTACGTTTCCATATTCTCCCCTGCCCCTTTTTCCATGTATATATGGAACATGTTTGACACTGTGACCTCCTGAGGCCCTTTGCAACCCTTCACTTCTGTGATTTTGTTGGTCAAGCCACTTCCCTTTTCTTATTTAAACTCCTCCTTGTAAATCACTTCCGTTTTTTGACAACAAAAAATAGAGAACTATGCAAAATATCAGTTACAGTAACAGAAACCCAATGTATGACAAATTCCATATCAAAGTCATTGCATGATCTTGTCCTTATAAGCTTTGTTCTTCCTTTGCCTCCTGTCTTGTTTCTCACCCACTTATTACATTGCTTCTGAAAATAATTGAAAGCTTTTTGATAAGGGACTTTATCTTTCTATAAAGGTCTAGACTCTTAGGGTGCATCTACACTTGTAAATTAAATCAACTTAAGCTTGCTTAAGTTGACTTAATTTACTCTGCGTCTACACTACACTTTCCTTAAGTGCTGCTTAAGTCGACTTAAGGAAAAGTTAAGTCGACTTTGTAAAACCTCGTTTTAAGTCGACATTTGGCTTAAGTCGACTTTCTAAAGTCGACTTAAGCCAGTGTAGACATGGAGTAGCCCTAAATCAACTCTAAGTCAACTTAGGGCTCTCCAGGACTTCCTCACTGCCCTCCCTGCCAGGGTGGCTGGCACAGGGGGTGGCTGGCATGCCCCCCCACAGAGCAGGGCAGAGCCCTGCCCACCCTGCCCCTATGCCCTGCCAGGGTCCCTGTCCCCCTTTGCCCCATTGTACCCAGGTACAATAGGGCAAAGACTCAGCCCCCTAGCACTTGGCACCTGCCACCATGGACCAGTCCCAGGTCCACCTACCCCCTACAAGTTGACCTAGGTGTTCAGTGTGGATGCTCTAGGTCGACTTTGTATGGTCCCCCCTAAGTTGACTTAAAATGTAGGTGTGGACATGCTAAGTCGACCTAAATTTACAAGTGTAGACATAGCCTTAGAGCTTAGCACACTACAGAGCGCTGGACTGAAGGACACAACCTAGCTGTGAACACAGATGTCCTATGATATGCTTGCTCTTTACTTGCTTCCTTTGGCCATCCTCTTTAGAGCTTCCTTTTTGTTTGTTATACTCTCTACTGCATCATGTCTTAGTTTAGGGCCTAAACTTTATCCGAGTTGATCCTACATCATCATCTTGCACATGACGGATTCCTGCACCTATGAAATTAGGGGGCGGTGTATGGGCATAGCATTCCACCTACATACTGGGACTGATGCCCTAGATTGCAAACTGTTCAGAGCAACACATGGTTTTATACAATCCCTAGCATAACAGGGCTCTGATGGATAGTGTGTGTGTGTGGGGGGGAGAAAGCAATCCAAGCTGAATTGCAACAGGATGCGGTTTACCACCCATGGTGCTTTGTATTATTGTTCTGGGAAATGAAGTGCAATACCCAAAGAGGCACACATGAGTATCATTGGGTGCAATGTGTCACACAATAGGTGTGAGTAAATAATATTCTCACTCACTGTTTGTATTTTGTGCCTTAGTTTTACAGGTGCTTTTGTGCACTTCTGAAATGTGACAAGACATCTGCTATTTCCAGCAACAAGTGTTCTTCAAAGTCCACTCGTGGGTGCCGTTCTACACCAAGGGTACAGGACAACAACTTCATATTTGTTGCTGCATCTGCAGGACAGCCATCCTCGGAACAGCAGGCAGCCACGGTTAGCTTGCAGAATCCAGAGCCAAGCATGGACGGCAGCCCAAAGGCAAAACATGAAGTGTTACTTGTAGCTCATTATAGTGCTTAATCAAGGCAAACACGAATGTACACGACCTGAATTGGGAAATGTGGGTGGATAGGAGGAATAATTGTCAACTGTTTTTGTCAGTTTAAATCAATAAGTAAGGATGTACTTGCAGCTTAGTGTAATAATCTGAGGTGCATCTTCTGAAAATGTATCTGCTACTTAAATTAACATATTCAGGCCACCAACATGCTGTTACTCTCATTCCTGAAGATCCCCTCATAAATGGAATTTCAGAAGTTTGGGTTTAGTTTTATTAAACAAGGGGCTCCCCTGTGAAAGAAGTATTTTAAATTTTAAAAATGACCACTTACAATGTGTTTAAAGACTTTTAGTATGCTAGAAAAAGGTCTGGTGCCTCCAGCTGTACCCATCAAAATTGTCAGGCTAGATCCTTACTGAATAGAAGCCCCGTGAATGAGTAATTTATTCTCCACTAGCATGCAACACCAGCCGTATTCCAGAGCATGTTCTTCCTCAAATTATGTAAGCATGCACTTTGGATTATACTGTAATTTATACTCACTTAACACTTCAGTATAAGCCTGCATAGAGCATTATATATTTTTACTATCTTGAGCCATTTGCACAAGTTTAAGCTATACATATTGGACATTTTCCAAAGTTTAAATCTTGCTAAATAAATTATTGAAAAATACTACCCACTTTAGCATTCATGAAGGATTCTGATTTCAGGAGAAGTTAAGTACAGATATTGAGAGGATCTCTGGTAGTGATTCATTCCCTTGTCTAAGCAACAAGGATCTAACTTGCCTCTCTACAGAGCCATGGATCTATAAATAAATTCGAATAGTGTCATCCTCGTCATTATTAATACTGAACACTTGAGTTCAGTGGAGTGTCATTGTTCTAGAGCACGAACTAAAACCTGCAGATCTTTGCACTGATGGCCAGCCCTGGAAGGATTAAGCTCTCTTTTGCAGAGTATATTCTTGGCTTTGGAGGTTGGAGAAGCATGCCTGCTAGGAAATGGAGTGAAACCATCAACTTTATTCAAATACAGCAGGCAAACAGCCATTAGAAAATGACTTGCAATACCAGTCATCCTCAACTGCAGGGAACAGCTCCATCTCTCATTAATATTGCTCTGAGCTCTCCACACACCCAGACACAAATAGCATTTTTTCAGTTCAGTTGGCTTTTTGCCCAAAGGTCATCATAAGAGACTAGTTCTTCTTATATCTTAAAATAATGCACCAAGTGTATGAGAGTTAAAGAATCAGCTTCACGTTTCCCCCATCTCACTACTCTTTGACCTGGCATGATTCTCATTTTCAGTTTAAGCCAGAGGAAAAATATCTCACTTGACATCCTCAGTCTTCCATTATACACAGTGCAACAGTCTGGCACCTGTTATAAGATTTTAGGCTATTGATAGAAGCCAGAAATATGACAAGAATGTCAACTGCACAAGATTGTGAAACCCCAGTGGCATAATGTTGATGGTAGGCTAAGCGAACCTCCTATAGAAAATGAGTATCACACTCGCAATACGCTCGCAATTTGGTTCCAATGCTCAAACTGTCACAGGAGATACAGCCTCAAGGTGGAGATTAGCATATCTGTACTTTTCTGAGAATATTAGTTAGTAGCTGATTATCTGGAGAGCTTTAAACTTGGCCAGAATATAGTGCATCTTTACTGTACAGTTCAGATGTCAATTTCTCTATTTCTTATTCACCAAGACACACTTCAACCAAGGCCAATACAGACGTTACCCTCTCAAATTAGATGACTTTTCCTCATCTCAAAAAGAAGTTTCATTACAACTCTAAGTATATTCTTTGTTATCCTCAATATTGAAAGCCGCCTTATTATTTGTATACATGAACCAACTGCAATTACATTTCTTTTATAATTGATTGTTCTTGGAGCATGATTGTATTTGGATGATGCCTGATAATTTTAAACACAAATTAGAGTCAACAAAATACAGAGGCTTACAGTGGAAGAAGTCTAAGTGGAGCAAGTCAAAAACAAACTGTTAATGTGTGGGCACTGCTAATGAATACTGTACATCAATTGCCAATTCTGCTCATGTTTTTAAAGGGTATGTGTCCTTTTCAGATTACAAAATGCTCCATGAAGTTTTCCATGTGTTTCTTTCCTTTGCTTGAACTTAAGTGGTTTTATTAAGTGTCAAGTGTCTCTCTACTTAATTATTGACTTTGTTACTCCATACTTTTGTATACCCATGAGTTTTATATTGCATGTGACTTCATTGTTTCTTCCTGCATTCTGACAGTTCTGCTCAGTGTATGTTCTTGATCTGTTAAAAATGTGAACTTGTGTTTTTATTTTAATTTTTTTAATAGAAATCGCTAATTAAGCAGGAAATTTGCTTGTCTTATGTCAAATCTATGCAACTGTTAAGACGAAGTGATACCTGAGATTTTCAGAACCATGTAATGTACTTGGACATGAGGATAAGATTTTAATAAAGCAACTGAAGTGGTTCAACTCCCATTGAAAGTTGGACTAACTCTTTTAGTCATTTCTGAAAATGGCACCCCCTGTTCCCATTACAGTTAAAATGTTCCAAGGCTTTGGAAGAACTCAACTGACATTTCTGTCTAGACAGGCTTTACTGTATGTGCATCTGGAAAGCAGTATTCCAGTTCAAAATGTTGCATCTACAGAAAGTGGCTGACTGAAGTGTCATCTTTTGGATATACACTACACCAACTTCAAGTAAACTTTTTAATGATCATTACTATTAGCCTTTTTATTTATGTAGAGATTCCCTTGTACAATTTTTCTGCCCACTTTTATAGGCCTTTCATAGGTAAACTGCATGACAGAGTTTTGTAGTATTGGAAGCAGCAACAACTGCAACAGTTACGTTTGCACAAATTTGTGTTCCAAAAACCTGTTTCCAGAAGCTTATGGCTTCCCAAACCTTCTGAGCTAGAATTTTTAAGGACTGTTTTCTGCTCATGGGTGAGAATTTCTGGAAATCGGTGAGGAATGGGGGATGAGAGATTGCAACTATTGAGTATAGGATGGCCAAAAAACACACACTCCATTCTAAAAAAATCCCAGAAAATCTGAGAGCTTTTGAACTTCTAGCAACAAGTAGCCTTAGGATAGGAAGGTGACATATGGCCCCGCTATCAGCTTTATGGAGGAGATATGTCTCCAGGTTCTCATGACTACTGGTTTTGATTTGGTGGAACAGGACCCATTGGAAGTCAAACTACACATAGACTGTTCAACCCAATATTAACAGTGCTCTTGTACAGAATTTTCATATTACACTCATTCAGCACGTAGGTATGGAAGGCCGCACTAGGTACCCATACATAAGGTCCCACCCCAACTAAGTAGTTGAGAATGTGCTTAAAAAAAATCAAAGTCATGCTCAGTTCCCATTTAAGTCAATTTTTAAAGTGTAAACTGAGTACAACTGATCTATAAAAATCCAAACACATTAGCAGAGTGTGGGGGTCCACTTGGCAAACTGGGTGGTGTTAAGACAATTGGAGAAATGACTGTTCTGCATATTTTTTTGGTTGATAAGACTTACACAGCTAGGGCCAACCCTCTCTCCCCTTGATTATTCAAGGTATACAGCCTGGGGATTTTTCTGAATAGCTCTTCTGCCACTCCAAGGGTGCATCTACACTTACAAATTAGGTCGACTTAAACTTGCTTAAGTTGGCTTACTTTAATCTGCGTCCACACTACATTTTCCTAAAGTCAACTTTATTAAACCTCATTTTAAATCGACTTTGCTGGCTAAGTCGACTTAATAAAGTCAACTTAGCCAGTGTGGACGCAGATTAGCCCTAAATTGACTTTAAGTTGACTTAAAGGGCTTCAGGGCTTCCTCACTGCCCTCCCTGCCAGGGTGGCTGGCACAGCCAGAGCCTGGCATGCCCCCCCCACAGGGCAGGAGAGAGCCCTGCCCACCCTGGCCCTATGCCCTGCCAGTGTCCCTGTCAGGTTCAGCCCCCATTGTACCCAGGTACAATGGGGCAAATGCTGAGCCCCCTGGCACTTGGCAAGTAGTATCCCCCCTGCCACTGTGGACCTGTCCCAGGTCCCCCTAACCCCTACAAGTCAATTTAGGCATCCAGTGTGGATGCTCTAAGTTGATTTGGCAGGGTTCCCTTTAACTCGACTTAATTTTTGAGTGAGGACACGCTAAGTTGACTTAAATTAACAAGTGTAGACATAGCCCAAGGCAGCTGCATATAGCAATAGTGGACTTCACTTTTGTTTCCCTGTTCCACGGTGCCAGTCAATGTGTCCAGTGAAAAACCCACCAGTCTGCCCTCCTCTCTTCCCCAGCCTGCAGCTGTGTTATCCCTAACAACTTCTGTATTGCCTAAGTGGATGTCAGAGACTCTTGTGGCCACAGAGGCTAGGATGCTGGATTTGCTCATCTGGGTTACTCTGCTCCTGCCTATGGCTGTTAGAAAGATAGCCCAGAAGCCTTTTGTTTCTTACAAGATACAAGTGATGCACTGAGTATTATGTATTAAAATGTATTATGCACTGCAGATGAGATCCTGCTTCCTTTGAAAGCAAGAGCAGTAGAACTATTCCCATTTTTTTCCGAGGGGGAACAGAATTTTGCCCACCATGAAGGATTTCTAGAATAGGCTTTCATCATTATTATATATTAGGTTTTAAGTCCCTCTTCTCGTTTAATGCCTAAACAATGCAAAAACAAAGGACTACATACCCCTGGATCCATGTAGACAGCTGCTAGTGATAAACAGCTGAAGCACTGCCCCTCCCCCCCAAAAAGGTAACATCTAGACTAAATTGGAATAATCAGGCAAGAAAGTAGACAATACACCATCCTATATACATGAGCTGTTTAAAATTCTGGACCCCCATTGTAATGGAATAGTGTACGCCTCAGACACTGACTGTATGTTGAGTGAAATATATTGTACAGTGGCTGTTTGGCCACGTGCTATTAAAGAAAGGATCTGTATTTATAGTAACCTGGCTGCAAGAATTTAAAGTGTTTTACAAATTATACAGGATTATCACATCAGCTGTCATGTGGGTGAAACTTGCCCAAGTTTAACAGCACACAGCAACATCACAGAATAGGATTAATTAATACCTTCTCTGAACATGCAACAGGGTTTCATATAGACAGATTTAATTACCCAAACTAATCTGGCAAGGACACAAAGGCTAAAGATCCTGCTGTCACAGGATCATTAACCACAAGCAGTCAGGACCTCAGCTTTCTATCTCTTTAAAAATGGCACCTTCAGCAGCAGAGGGCTTTCAGACACCATGCTGGGACTTGCTAACCAATACCACCTCTGCACGGCCCAAGTCCCGCATGATGAAGCTATACAAGTCTGGGCAGCAACCCTGCCAAGGCGTACAGGACCCAACTCTAGAGCACAGGGAGGAGAAATCAGAACACCCCCCCCACACACACACACTGTTCAGAAGCACCCCTGAAACTTTGTACATGTGGCTGTGCACAGGGATGGTCTTAGGGATTCCAGGAACCTGTGCAAAAATCCAGGATGGGGCTCCCCACACAGCATGGGGGCCCCCATCCTTGACTTTTGCCCCCCACAACCACGGCAGGAAAGCCAGCCCCACCACAAGACCCCCAGCCCCTGTGCAAATGCCTACCCTGCCACCTCCCATTTCCCCACTAAGACCACCTATGGCCTTGCATAGAACCCAACCAAGAGAACCAGTATCAGGGTTGTTCCTAGCTGATGTAGAGCTTCCCCTTGCAGATTTTACTGGCATCATTTCCTCTGAGGATAAGGATTAAACAGAGAAAGATTCCAGGGGTCCATCTGCACCTACGGCAGCAGCTAGAGCACAGACACAGCACACCAAACCCAACACAGGCTCTCTATGCAGTACTCTCTGAGCAGTACTGCTCATTTCTACAGTTACTTTTAGCAGTGTAAGTTCCCCGCCATCAGGGCCTTTCACGCAAGTGTGTAGATACATACAGATCATCTATACTTTACACACCATTGTATGCCTTTGGGATCTGACAGCACTGGAACCTCTTTAGACAACTCCCTTCCTCCCCCCCCCCCCCCATACCTTTATGGCTCCCCTGTAGCAGCCATTGTGAAGGCCCAAAGACACAAAACACAGGACAACAATTTGTAGCTGAACTAGAGAACCTTTTAGGGAACCCAGTCTTGATGTTTTACACTCCTGTTTGACATCACTTGATAATGTGTCACAGCAATTGATTATTCTCACTATTTTAATCTTGTATTTCGTTTGAATTTGTTCAGCTACAACTTCCAGCCATTGCCTCCTATGTCTTTCTGCTAGATTTAGGCACCTTTAAATGTCAGAATATTCAGCATGCCTAATGCTGAATAGGGTTGTCTTTAGGAACTTTTATGTGGCCATGTACTGAAATATGTTGCAGTACATACACCCAAGATACCACATGTTAGTGACTTTTGACATTTTTAAATCATGCAGCTTTAAAGGTCCCTAGGGGTAAAGTTTGGGTTCTTCCAAGTCATATTTGCTATGGTATTTTTTGATTTTTAAGAAACAAGAACTCAACCTGGAATAGGAGAGTTTTAAGTTCATGGAGGATAAGTCTATCTGTGGCTATTAGCAAAATGCCCAGGGACAATACCCCATCCAGCAACTGTCCCTAAATGTTTAAATACTAAACTAGAACTGGACAATAGGGGATAGACCACTGGAAATTTCCCTGTTCGTTCCCTTTGTAGTACATGCCACCGAGCACTGTCAGAGACAGGATACTAGACAGACAATTGATGGGTCAGCCTTATCTATGCAAGCCAGCATCCTTAGCGCATTTGCACAGATATAAGTGATCAGGAAATTTTCATTTTGTTGCAGATGCTCCAGGAGAACTACAATCCTGCTCACTTTCCCCTGTTTGTGTCAGTTCTGCAGGGCTAACAGGAAAAGAAAGCAGGACTATTTGTGTCTGCAGCATGCTGAAGCTGTCCACAGGTATGGGGACAAACAGGCAACCACACCTCACTCCATTTTAGTCTTCAGCATAAGCTCCTTTATGCCTCCATCCCATGAAAAAAATAGCAAAAAGTAACAAACAGTAGTCCAGAGCTGACTGCCACAGCATTAGCTCCAGCTTCACAGCCCTTCAGGCTCACAAAACCTACCTCTTGCCCTGTAAACGAGTGCAGTATCTTTTCCTAACCCAGCCCAACACACACACACTCCCTGCCCACTGGGTCCTTATTTATATGTGCCAGCTGGACCTCAGAACTAGTCATTAGCTGCTCATTATCTGGATCAGCTGTTGGCCAACAACTGTCTGTTGGGCTTCTCCTTAGGCCTGGGTTTGCTGCTCCCCTGACTCTGCAGACCCTTAAAGGGGCAGACCGCCCTGCACCAGCATCGCTCCAGTACATGGCCAGAATGCTGTACACACAGAGGTAGTGTAGGACTGATGCAGAAGGGCATATTACATGCTGCCTTTCCAGAGCAGAACTGCATTTTTAGAGTCACGGATGCTCACTTAAGATTTCTAGGCTTAGGTTTGGATGCACAAAGGCATCACCGCACTTACCTTTCAGGCACCTAGGTAATCCCCGGGACACACTGCAGTTCACCAAGCTTGAGTTAGGCACTTGGCTCCCTGTTCAGTGAAGGGGAGAGATTGATGCCTTGACGGCGAGTCACAAAAGCCTGCATGCCAGGCAGGGAGCTGCCTATGCTAGCCATTGGACATGTGCCACCCAGAGGGGGTGTGTTAAGCCCCACCCCAACTCTGGCAAATAGACACCACTCTCTACCAGCAATTCTCAGCCAAAACTCACCTTGGGAGGAAGGCACCTATGCCTTTTGTGCAAGCAGCATCAGCCAGAGAAGGACTTCCCTCATAACATCTAGCCTAGTGGTTAGGACACTAATCTGGGGGGCTGGAGGAAGTACGTCTGCTCACCTGAAGGAGGCAGAATTAGGACAGGGACCTACCACCTAGGGTGGCGGGGGGAGATGCTCTAACTGTGGGGCTACCTGATATTCTCACATAGACCTGCCATAATCTCTGCTGTTGAAGTTGTTCCTCTGTGGATCCCTAATTAAAGAGTCATTTGGGTCAGACAGAAAGAGACACAGATCGTGAGTGCACAGACGTGAGACTAGCTTTACAAGGTGGTGCTTAGTGCACACACCCAGTGTGTGGATGACCCAGGAGCCAACGCCAATGATGCTTCAATTATTTTGCCACAGTGGAACAGCTTCAACAGGGGAGACTGAGGGAGCCCTGCGTCAGGATGGTATCTGGCCAAATGGTTAAAATACACTCCACAAAGATGGTAGATCTTAGTTCCTTTATTCCCTTCAGCTGGAGAGAAGCTACAAACTGAGGGTTTCCCCAGCCCAGGTGACTGCTTAAGGGTAAAGTTTTTCTCTGGCTGTTTTGTGTGGACTCACCTGAGAGGCCTGAGCCATTTGTGGCTTTTGAGCACATCTACAGGATTAGGCCCCATACATGACAAGCAGGTGAACACTCCTGTCACCCCTGAATCATTGTGGGCCATTTTCCTCACTCCCAGCATAAGTGGGGAGATAAAGCTTTGTATGCCATTTAATGTTTTCTCCAGAATGTTATAGGCTTCGTCTGGAAAAAAGACAGATAAACAGGCAGAATTGCAAGCATAAATATTTTAGTACAGTTAGCTTTTTGACCCGTTAGGCACAATTAATACTGCACTGCCTTTCCAGAGTGGCTGTGCTCTACATGCCAAATATTGGGACTCCTTTGTCCATTTGTAGCATGTTTCCTACACATACCTACATAGAAATAGAGAGAGAAGAATGGGCAGAATTACTGCTTTCATCACTGATTTATCCTAATCAGGAATCCTAGATTTAAACTTGATTACTTCCTCCTCATTCCTGTTACCAGTGGTTTGCTGGGGTCTGCCAAATACAAGATGACCCAGCATCTGCAGAGAAGACTGATTTGAGGGAACCTCCTCCCACCTTTTACCCTTTCACTTGCAGACTGTGCATGACCTTCTGCTTGACAGGATCCATCCTTACCGTGCAGTTTCAAATACCTGTGTGATAGAATCTATTTGGCACACTCTAGCTCCTCTTCAGACAGCCCCCCGCTGCACTGCTATAATCCATCAACATCCCATCAAAATCAGTAGTGTGGGAGGATGTAGCCGGTACATTCTGCAGCACAGTGGGATATTTTGGAAATGTCAGTCTCAGTCAACTGGTTAATGTATTCCACAGTGTTTTGGCAGAATTGCTAATCTGAAGATTTGAGGCTATGTACACACGATCACTTTATTGCGCAGTAAAGCTCCTTACCACGTAATAAAGCCAGTAGCGTACACACGATCAATTTCCCTGTTGTGCAGCAACACCCTCTTGCCGCACAACAGTTAAACCATTCAAATCGAGTGTGATAGCATTACTGCGGAACAGCTGTTCCACGGTAATGCTCATGTGTACTCATTTTGCGCAATAGACAGCCTCCAGAAATGTCCCAGAGTGCCAATCGAGGCCACTCTGGGACATTGGAGCTGTCAAATGTGTCAATTTCACTGCTCTAGCAGAGCAGTGAAATTGAGTATTATGGGAGCTGCCCGGTTTGGCAGCTCCTCTGGACTGAGCTAGGGGGCTGGCCTGAACCGGCTGCCCATGCCGGTTCGGGCCAGCCCCCTAGCTCAGCCCCGGGGTTTCGGATGGTGGCAGGGGTAGGCGCTGCAGCTCCCGCTGCCACCCGAAGCCCTGCAGCCCCCTAGCTCAGCTCCCAGGCTTCGGGTGCCAGGACTCCCTGGACTCCCTCAGCTCCCTGGACTGAGCTGGGGGGCTGGACCGAACCGGCTGCTCTCGCCAGTTCGGGCCATCCCCCTAATCCAGCTGCATGGCTTCGGGTGGCAGTGGGGGCTGCGTTGCCAGCCCCCGCTGTCACCCGAAGCCCCGAGGCTGAGCTGGGGGCTGGCCCGAACCGGCAAGGGTTCGAGCCAGCCCACAAGCTCAGCTCCTGGGCTTCGGGTGCCGGCAGGCACTCCGGCGCGTAAGCGCCGCAGCACCTGCTGCCACCCGAACCAGCTCAGGGTTCAGGTGGCGGCAGAGGTCAAGGATGTTTCATCACCCATGTAATGGCAGTGGAGTGTTGCTCAGTTTTGTCCTTTCTTAAGAGTCCCACCTACAATGCTTGGCTATAGACAGTGCCTAGTTATAGGAACTAATTTTTTTTTTTAAGTCTTGAGCAGAGTGTGTTCAAAATTTGGATAACCTTAGATAGTAAAGGGCTGGTAGAAAGGAAATGATTAACTCTGGCTGAGTTAAATGCTGCAGGTAGCTTAATTTATTTAGCACATTTCTGTCTGTGGGAGGAATAGTTTGGCCTTCAGCAAGACCTCTACAGAAGGGTTGAATTCACCTAGGAGAAATAAGCCAGAGATGAAGTACAATACATGAGTGTAAAGTGCCATCACATGTAACAAGGAAGTGTTGATTTCTTTGTATTATTCTTGACTATGAAGAGCCTTTCCCTGTCCATCAATTAACTAGTGCTAATCAGTTAATTTTACCAATTCCACTAAGATAGAAAGTCTAATCAAGAATCACCCTGAATTTCCCATACGTGCACAAATATTAATAAAACAGCATAAGTGAATATATAAACAGAAGGTAAGCTTGTCAGTGAAGTGCTATGGTAGGGATACAGAGAAAGATTCCTAGGGAAGTTCTACAGGATTTTCAGATGTTAGGTCTAGAATCTCCATAGATCATCTATAACACTAGGGCTACTCTCTTTAGAAAGAAATTTATTGTGAGAAACACTCTTGACAATGGGGCCACTTTGTCATATGCTTATACATAAATTTAGTGTTATGGACTCATAGGCTATGTCTACCCTTGTAAATTTAAGTTGACTTAACATGTCCACACTTAAATTTAAAGTCGACTTGTCAACCTAGAGCGTCCACACTGGACGCCTAGGTCGACTTCTAGGGGATAGGGGGACCTTGGGCAGGTCCACGGTGGCGGGGGGGGGCACTCCTTGCCCAGTGCCAGGGGGCTCAGCCTTTGCCCCATTGTACCTGGGTACAATGGGGCAAAGGGGGACAGGGACCCTAGCAGGCCACCGGCAGGGAGGGCAGTGGGGGAATCCCGGAGAGGTCTACTCCAGGTCTACACTGGCTTACGTCAACTTTAAAAAGTCGACTTAAGTCTAAAGTCGAATTAAAAGGAGGTTTAATAAAGTTGACTTAATTTTCATTAAGTTGACTTAAGGAAAGCATAGTGTAGACACGGATTAAATTAAGTCAATTTAAGCAAGCTTAAGTCAACTTAATTTCTAAGTGTAGACTCACCCATAGACTTTAAAGTCAGAAGGGACCAGTATGATCACCTAGTCTGACCTTCTGCACAATGCAGGCCACAAAACCTCATGCACTCACTCCTGTAATAGATCCCTAATCTAGTCCTCAAATTATGGTTTAAAGACTTCAAAATACAGAGAAGATATCAGCAAGTGACCTGTGCCCCATGTTACAGAGGAAGGTGAAAAACCCCAAAGGCCTCTGCCAATCTGTCCTGGGGGAAAATTTCTACCCAACCTCAAATATGGCAATCAGTCCTATGGGTCCTACTGTTGGGCCCCATTTTGTATATATTGGCCTTTTGGACAATGTGCTTACGATATAAAGAGAAAGTAAAAACCTCTTGTATCTCAGAGTGGGGACAAGGCAATTTTTTGCTAATAATTGAGTTGTTTTTGAATAGACCATCATTTTTACATTTGTTGTTATTCAAAATTATTCAGATATTTCTTGTGAATGTATTTTAGCTTTCTGCATCTGCTACTGGTACTCAAGCATGCATTATTTAAGAGAACTGGTCAGAATTTTCTGAAATTGTACTTGAAAAAATTTGTTGAAGTTTTGAAAAAGTCAAAACCCTCACAAATTTTCACAGTGTTTATTTTTCCTAAGACCAGCTCTCTTTTTAGTCACTTTTTGAGATTGTTCACCTTAGTGCAGCATTGTCTATCCCAATGACAGAGAAGAGGAACTTCTCTAATATGAGGAGGCGATTTCTAGCTTTAATCTTCAGGTCTATATCATAGGACTACTTGTTAAATTATTGTATTCTGTACAAATTCTTATCAATGGAACAATGGCTCTCATGAAAGGGGCATGGAACTAGAGAGTAAATGTACTTACTCAAGTGAACACATTGATGAATAATTTCCTCCAACACCCACTTGCCTCAAATATGAAGTTGAAACACAATCTGTAGTTGGTGTATGAAAAGAGTATTCCTTAAAGTTAAGTTGACTTAGTCCACTTTGTTAAGTCAACTTAATAAGGTCGATTTGAAGTCAACTTAAAGTTGACCTCATTAAGTCGACTTAACAAAGTCAACCTAACTTTTCCTACTGTAGACATAGCCCTAAAGACTAACAAATTTATTTATCTTATGAGTTTTCATGAGAGAAAAATCCCTCTTTGTCAGATGCTTTGAAGATGGGGAACTTACAGAGTGGGAGGAAAATAAATGCAGGGAAGTGTAAGAGGTAGCATCAGGTCAGGCTGTAACAGTAAATCAAAGCAGTTATTAAGATTCAAACACTGGGGAACAGCATATAGAGGAAGGTGAGGTCAAATCACCTATTGTAATGAGAAAAAAAAATCTGTAGTCTGTTTATCTTGAGGCAAGGGGGTCAAATTTACATATGAATTCCAGTTCTGTAGTTTCTCTTTGAAGCTGTGATTTGTTATTCATTTGTTTGAGAACAGCTATTAACAAATCATCAACAGAGTGAGCAGGAAGATTGAAGTGCTCCCCTATTGGTTTTTTAATGGATTTCCATAAGTTTCACATCTTCTAAGCATCTGACGAAGTGGGATTTTCTCCCACGAAAGCTCATGAGATAAATAAATCTGTTAGTCTTTAAAAGTACCACAGGGCTTTGATGTTTTTCTACTATGGACTAACACGGCTACCCTTTGGAATGTGATTTCTGATGTCAGATTTGTGTCCATTAATTCTTTTGTGCAGAGACTGTCCTGTTTGTCCAATATATAAGGCAAAGGGGTATTTCTGGCACATGATGGCTAAATCACATTGGTGGACAAGCCGGTGAATGAGCCCTTGATGGAGTAACTGGCTTGGTTAGGTCCTGTGATGATGTCTTTTGTGTAGATATGAGGGCAAAGCTGGCAATGTGGTGCGTTGCAGGGATATGTTCCTGCTTTAAAGTTTCTGTTGTTTGGTCCTTTGACCTTTATATCATGATCCAAAATAGCTTATCTGGGGTTTTCCCATCAAAGATTGTTGAACAAGTAGGCCCACCTTCTTATATTTTTAGCCTCAAAATGACTCCTACTATATCCTATTGCAAAGCTCTGCATATGGACTTTTATTGTAATTTCTTACAATAAGGCCTGTGGGTCCTTGGCATTTCAGCTACAAAAGTTATACTAACTTATCTACTTATGCTAAGTATACTACTATAAAACCAGGATTTCTTGAACTTATAAAGATATACATGTATGAAATGAGATATATATAGAAAATGATATATGTATGCAAGCCAAGCAGAGGTAAAGTCAAAGGCTACACCTCTTTGGAACTTGCAAAAGGAAAGGAAAAAAATCTAGCTCCCTTGTTGCAGCAACAATCTCTTCCAGATCAAAGCCAGACAGCAAAAGAGCAGATAAGTAAGAAGGTGTCTGAAATATTCAGTTCCTATTCACACTCCCGCTTCCTCTGCTACTGGATCCTGCTGTGAAGTGCTAATCCTGCACTGATGGCATGGCTGTCTGTTACCAGGGGAATGACTGAGATGTCACAAGTTCAGTGTGATTTCCCTGCAGATAAACACCAAGGGAGACAACTTGCTGGGAAGGACCCTGCATTTCTCCCCACTCATACCAATGTGATATTTAGCATCTAGGCAAGGAAAATTGCAGAAGAAAAACAGAAGCTGGAATCAAACACATTTTGCCAGATTGCAATGCAGGGAAACCCCTATATAGCAGTCTTTCTTGAAGGAAAAAGCAATTCAGGGTTAATCCTGATATTCTTAATTCAGCAGTGAGAACGGGAACTCACAGGTGAAGAAAACTGCTAATAAGAACCAAAGGGAAAAGTGAACACTTGCCAAATCCTTTTGCTTGAAAAAGCACAAGCTTTTCCCAACACAATACCCTGAAAAAGGAGTGAGGCTGCTTAGAATATTCTCATTCAACATGCAGTGTTTATAATGCATACTCTCACTTCAACTGCGGTACTGTTACATTTGAATGAAAATGAGTGTGCAGGGGGTCTGTTTTGTTAGAAGACAATTGATAACAGAGCTGCTTAATTAAAAGAGGTGCTCACCCAGCCATCTCACATTACAGCCAAAGAGATGGCAAAGGAGCACTAAAAAGCAAAATCTCTCTAAAGTCAGAGGCATTCTGTTGAGTTACAGCCTGATCCCACTTCCATTTGAGTCAGAGAGAATTTTGCTATTGACTTCAATGCATAACTGGCCAAAGAGCTTCACGTCTAGTGCAGTGGTTTTCAAACTTGGGGTCAGGACCCAGGACTGGGTCGCAGACCTTCAAGCACTGGGTTATGGCACCCCTTGCTGCCATCACCAAAAGACTGGAACGCATTGGTCAAAGATGTAATTGTAGGGTTGCGTGCATAAATAATTTTTTTCAACTGGGTCCTGAGGGGGGGGGGGGGGGAAAGAGTTTGAAAACCACTGGTCTAGTGTGTTGAAACATCATCACCACATGTTTCAAGAAATGAAAACTTCAGAATGAAATTTTAGCAGACTTACCTCCCCACCACCCCCAAAAATCCAAATATCTTCAGGTTTCCAGTAAGCAAGCATTGTTATTCATTGTGGATAATATTCTGTTGAAAACAGTGAAAAGAGGCTTGAAGTTTCACAAAGAAAGGCAGAAGTGAGACAGTGTTGAGGAAAAAATTAACAGAGTTTAGAGGTGTGCTTTTTTTGACCACAAGTTTCCCTTTCAATAGATTTTGAGCAACTCTACCTCAGGGGGAGTAGCGTTAGGTCCCAAAAAGAACAAGGGATTACTGAACTACTGCATGTGAGCCTTTTATCTCATGAAAGAGATCAGGCATTGGGATGTTTCCACTTAATTCCATTTGCAGCCTGGAGTTATCCGATATCACACCCTTTGGTCCTATCCCAAGCAGTGAGCTTTTGCCACAAGAGGGCCAGATTATCGAGGGCCTCAAAGCAGCCAGAGAGACCCATACGAAGCTCACCCTCTACTGGGGAATTTTTTGCTGACAGAGCTGGGTTTACAATCATCTACACCCAGTACCACCAGAGACATATAAGACCAGAGGTATTCTAGGGGGAGGTCATGAACAGCAGAGCCAGGTGGAGCTCTGCTACAGCTAATCACCCACTATCAGTAAGATCCTATAACTGTAAGTGTCTTAAACTCTGGGGCGCTCATGATCCTGACTCAAGGAACCACAGCAGGACCCACCCTCCCTACCCTATCAGAGCCTGTGCTCTGATAATCACAGTAACCATCATAGACATTTTAGGCACAGTCCAGGGAACAGGGTGATGCATGAATGACACTGCTCTAGAGAGAGCGCTTGGAGACAAAGTGAGTCCATTATTCCTCCAAATCAGAATTCCTCTCCTGCTTTCTTCTTGCTGGCAGCAATTTGCTGCTGGCCTATACAGTATTTTCAGCTCCTGTGATATTTGGGTTTTTCTTGAAGTCTGAGATTCTGGAGTCACGTTATTGTATGAGCCTCTAGAGAAAAAAAAGAAAAGTTTTAGCCTCCATGGTTAGAGAAAGCACGCCCTAAATGCTCAAACCAGAAGGCTGAGAAAAAGAACCCAACATTACTGGATATATATATAAAAAATTATAAGAGCGAGGCTTCCCTCAGGGGTTGGAGAGTCTGGAGCTAAGCCAACCTGATTACAGGATGCACTCCATCTGAAAGGAATCGGGTGCTTCCACTATACAAGGAACAGGACCTTCTGTGAAGGGGAAAAGCCCAGGGTACTATAGCTATGGCTCTAGATATTACAGGGAGTTATAGGAAAGGGGAAGGCACCAACTAAGAAAACTTTTAGATATGAACAAATTCCAAGCAGGAGGGGCTGCATGTAGACAGACAAACCCACTCAACCTCAAGGAGGAAGCTGAAATTGCAGTGAAGAATGTGACCGTTTGTGTTATTTTGAGCTAGTCAGAAAGGAAGCATGCAGCTGAAGACTCAATAAACTGGATCTCAGGAGGAAATCGTTCAAACTGAGTGAGTTCTCAAAGGGCCCTGGTAAGGGGAAGAACAGAGACCAGTACTGTCAAATGACCTCTGCCCAGAAGGGGTCCTTTACATGGTGATAGCTATCAGTTGGAGTAGAACCCTAATGCAACTGTGTCACTAAAAGGCAAGTTCAACTCAGAAATCAAAATGCAATCCACATCACTTACAGATTCTGTGGAACAAAAATCCCTTTGTTTTAGTGGACTTGCTGTTTACTATACTTAAACAGAAAGGACAGAGAATACTTGCAGATGTTTCTAGTACAATGATTCCATTCTAATGCATACCCTGGAAAGTTTTGCTACAGTTCTTGTGTCTTTTTATTTTCTTATTAAGGAAAGAAAATATGTGCTGGTTTAGCAATTTATTGCATTACCATAAGTGTAAGAAAGAGGCAGTAGGTTTGGAACATTTCATTGCCGTGATTCCCAGATGGGCATTTAAAAGGTGGAGCATATATCTCATCACAAACGTGGCTATCAACGTTATTCCCACAACAAGAAACTGCAGGTGGGCATAGTCTGCTATGGAAAAAGAGGTCTAAGAATGATACAAAGAGCCAGACCGTCTTAGTTAGTGAGAGTTGTAAGGCAGCTTGTAGAACTTGTTCAGTGGAATGGAGGAATTAAGTGTCCAAGACAGTAGCGCCATCTGCAGGCTTGTTTTAAATTTTGGATCACATTCTCTGTTCTCTTCACAGAGAGATACTCTGCCAACATAACCTTACTTAGACATCCTTTTGCAACATCCTGTCTTGCTTTGAATAAGTACTTGGAGCTGAGGTTATTAAGACCAAATTCCTAGAACAGATGCTGCACTTTAATTAGATCTGGGAGAATAATTTTCAGCAGGTATCTTATTTAGTGAGTTTAGCCTATTTTCTCCTATGCACCACAGCTGAATAGGCCCCAATTCAGCAAGGTACTCAAGCACATACATAACTCAACACTCGAGTCCTTCACAGACTCACAGCCACATGATCATTTCAATAAAGAAATAGTTATAAAATTGCAGTCAGCCAATCATGGAGGAAAACCAATAGCATGCGAGTTAGGTAACCAATCACATAGCACAAAGAATGTGTAGCTAGTCTGTGCAGTTCATTAAGAAACAATTCATTATTTTCTATGACCCTTCACCTCCATGAAGTTAACACCAGTACATTCTTAGAAATCAGGGTCACTTCGCACACAAAAAAGAACTAAGTTCACTAGATAATTTATTCACAGTGAATAAGTTCATCTGCTCTGCTAATTTTTACTGACAGCCTACAGCATTGCTACTTCTCATTCCAATGTGAGAAGACGACATGAACACCTAGGACTTGGCTGCACTTAGCCACAGTCCAGACCATGGACATGCACTGAAAGGTTCTCGTTCCTATTAACATATCTTCTTCAAACAGCTTTTAGTTTGCAGCATTCATGAGGGAATTACCGTACACCACTTTGTTGGGCATACTGCAATTTGTCCTCCCCTCCCCCCATAGTCCAAACTGTGGGGCACTGTAGCCAGCTTTAAACAATGGTTTGAAGAGAGAGTTTCCTATATGAGGCTGTGCTGCATCCATCTGGATAATGGATAATTTCTTCCTAATGAACTCCCACTACAATTTTCCTGACATTATTCACTACAACAGATAGCTTGACTCAGACAGTATTCGAATAGCCTCTAACCTATGGTAATAATTAGTCAAAATGAAAGCAAAAGAAGAACAAAATCTTGGAAGTGGATCTTAAGGGCAGACCATGTGACACCCCACATTTGGTGGTGCTGCTGAGAAGCACTTCTCAAGTGCTTTTTATCAGATAGCTGCTCCATGCCTACATTTCTGCTGAGGAGATATATATAGATATATAGATAAATATAAAAGGTACATACACCAAAACACCTACCCCCCCTTTGTGAATCTAGCCCCAAGACCTCTTTGCACCACTCTGTCAATTTAAAGGAGACCTCTAGTGGATGGAACTATTTTGTGGCTATTTAATGTCATTATTACTGCAAGAGTGGTGTCAAGGGCCTTTAACATATTTGAAAATTGGGCATATATCTGTTAATCAAGAAAAATAATGGAGGTGTCATGCTGTGCCTCTGGTTTAGTTCCTAAATACCATCTTTTCGTAATATCTGGACCCAGGGCCTCCCGCCTCCCAGAGGGTGCCCTGTCCCTAGACTATACAGTCAATCCATCTCTCTGTGGTCCAATAACTATTTTAATATGCATCCACTGTGGAACAGTCATTGAGAAGAAAGTGGTAATGACAGTGTAGTCCAGGAGTTGAGAGACACTGAATCCAGTTTTTCTATTATTCACAGTTCAATAGGACAGACTGAGGAGCCCACATTAGAATATCCCATAGTTCATTGGCGAGAGCATTCTCATGAAAAGTAGGAGACTCCTGTTCACATCATTTCTTCCCCTGTGACAGAAAGGGGGAAATTGAACCTGTGTGTCCCTCAGTCCTAGTGAGTGCTTTAACGACTGGGCTAATAACGATAGGGCTGCTATCACCACACAAGTGAGGAAGGCACCTAACTCATTCCCTCAAGAAATACCTTTGGTGCTTATGCCATCTAACTCCAGGAAACAGGTTCCCATTCAGGGATCACTAACCTGACATACAGCTGCTCAGTGCCTAACACATGCCAGCACCCGAGCTGGTTCCCTGCAGCCGGGACTGAGGTGCCAATCTCCAAAAGAATAGCAGTGGTTGGCGCATCCCTTTGAATCAGCATCTCTCATTAGCTACCTTAGGCAGCTCCCTGCCTAGCATGCTGGATTTTGTGGATCACAGTCTTAGGTTCTTCTCTGTCCCTTAGGCACCTAACCTGGTTTGGTGGATCTCAGTTGGTGTTCCTGGGATTTTCTAGATGTATAAGAGTAAGAGGCCATGATGTTCAGGGTTGCAATGCTTAATGCTTCATGAATCCTGGAGTAGAAAGTAAGAGACTGAAACATAAGGCCCAACATAACAGGCCAGACATGAGGCCTGAGCTAAAGGAACAGTCAAGTCTCTTGAAAAGCAAAGTTAGCAGAAGTCATGCAGTGAATGCTAGCAGGCTCACAGTAACTGGCATAAACACATTCCAAAAAGTTGTGAGTGCAAGTATATTCCAGAAAGGTATTAGGAGATCCCAGTACCTCCGAGATAAAGAGTTTCAGAAGGGTAGTCATGTTAGTCTGTATATAGCAAAAACAACAAGAGTCCTGTGGCACCTTAAAGACTAACAAATTTCTTCTGGAATAAGCTTTCATGGGCTGCAACCCACTGCATCCCTCATCCACCCTTACTAAATTGACTTTGGTAGTACTTGCCCTCCCCATTGTAATGTTTCTCATCCTTGCAAGTGTATATATATACCACCTGACTGTGGTTTCCACTCCATACATCTGATGAAGTGGGTTGCAGCCCACGAAAGCTTATGCCTGAGGAAATTTGTTAGAGATAAAGATAGTGCACCAACCTCCCCAAATGACACTACAATGGATAGAAATGACTTGTTAATATAAATAGAGATGTTTTGACTGAACCATCTGGTACAAGGTAATGGATGGTACCACATCACGTCAAAGGGTGGTACCTTGCCACATTAAGGGGTGGTTACTGCACATCGGAAAGATGATACATAATTTGTTTGTATCAATGTATGAAAGGGGGTCTCAAAGGAAGCATCTTTGTCTGGCTGAGTGGGGAACAGAACATCCCACTGGTCAATGAGCTGATCCATTGTCAGGGGCACACAATATTAAATGTATTTGTAGCATGCATATATAGGGCACTTTCCACTATGCTTGTTTGGCAATAAACCTGGTTGGGTGCCTTTGTTGCTCAGTGGATCTGTAGTCTTGTTGAGTTATTCGATCATGGGGTGGTGCCTTGGTTTTCTGCACAGAGCTGGGACAGCCTACACATGGAGAGTACACACACATGCAGCCAACAACAGCTCCTATACTTAGCTAAAGATTTCACCAGATGGCTCAGCAGAGTTCACTGGAGTGGCAAACAGTTAGTTGTCTGCAGCTCTGAAAATTACTTGATTTTTGTCATTTATTCACATTAGACAAGAGCAAGTCATTCATGTGAAAAAAGGACTCATCTTGCATCTCCAGAAGATCATGATCAGCAACCCATGGTATTGCTGAAATAGCTTTCCAGTAATTAAGTGGCCATCTGTGTCTTGGTGTCATTTCTGCTCAGTTTCACCTGATGCAACTTCCTCCATTTAACCCATTAGAAATAGCCCCTTATATTGTGTTTTAAAAATAAATTAATGGGTGGACTAAATATTGTTCTTCCTGGTTTTAACAATGCATCAGGTCACTTACTTGATTAGGCTTTCAGTGACCATAGCCATGTCTTCTGAATGAACAGCTCATCAAAGTAGTACTTAAGGGGACTCTTACCGATTGGAAAAATTTAACTAAACAGCTGGAGTCCACCTGCTGAAAGCTCATGATGGAAACATAAGAACGAGAAGGCTAACACTTTTTGGAAAGCAACAACGGACAAAAGGGAAGACAGATGCTGTGATTTTGAAAGCCAGAACAGCAGCACAGAGAGGAACCTTGCCATTCAGGTAAACGTAAAAAGCCTTATCTTAATACAACACGTTGACTATGCAGGTGACATGCCTACGCAGAGGCAGTAAGGGGCACATGCCCCTTCGGGGGCTAGAAGGACATTGGGCCCTGGTCATGGGGCTGCAGTGCAACCCCTCATCCCCTAATACAGCAGCCACTACCCCCAATGGTGTGTTGAAGTTCTGGTTGCAGCCTATTTGTGTCACTTGCAAAATGTGTTCTGGCCATTGGATTCTGCCACCATTACATTGCTCTGTGCCAGCCTACGCTGAGCCAATACATATGCCTACAGCAGGGAAGAAATGATTCCCCCATTGCACAGCCACTAATCAGACCCTTTTCTAGCCTCTAAATCAACCACTGAGATGGGAAGACTGGCTCTGCACTTCTGAAGGTGACATTTACCTTGGTGCAGAGTGTGGATCCTTAGCCTTGACCAGGAAGGCTGGGATTGTCAAATGAGAATAAGGGAATTCAATAATCAATTCATTTAATTTCCTTAAACCTCTTTTACGGCTCTTAGACAATGTTATCAACTGGCCTTCTTCTGAACCAATGCAAAAGTGTTTTCTTTCCCTTTTATAGTGACCTGAGCCACATCTGTTCTTGATCAATGCCTTTGGCTCAGGCTGATCCACGTATGACAGAGAAGTCACAGGCTACTTCTTGTAACCTGACAGTTGGTGTCTAGTAAAGAAAAAATAAACATTTAGCTTTGCTCTCTTGGGGTCAGATCAAAATAAGGTCTCACTCACATAGGGTAAACATATCTAGGGTAAACATAAAACTGGCTGCAAAAGCTGGTCTCTATTTTCAAGAAAAAAAAAGAAAAAGGATTTGCAAGAACTGTCATCAAATCTTTTGGGACCTAGCAAGACATTTGGTTTTAATGATTAGCCTATTCTTCTTGTTCTCCTTTTGTGAGGTTTCTTTCTATGTTTGAGCCTTTCATTGATGGTCCAACTCCTATTGAAGTCACTGTGAGAGTCAAGGTGCATGATACTTCACAAGATCAGGAACTTATGATTTCTCTCACTGGGGACAGATGCCAACATCTTTACTTGGTTTGAATAGCAACTTGCTTCATGAGCAATCCCGTTGACTTTAGTAGGGATCCCTCTGAAATCTGAGCAACTACTTGCATGGGAGGGAGAGTCAATTTCCTCCCTTACACTAACCCATGCCCCTATTCAGCTCTGAACTGTGCTCATGCAGAAAGAGGAGATCGAAAGTGGCAGAAGTAAGCAGGTTGTGGATGGGGAAAATGCAAAATGTTACCCAACCCAGCCGCATGAAGACTGTTTGGAAAGAAGATATGTGGCCTTTGAATTTTTTCCCCTCATTTTATCTTTGTATTTTTGCATTACTTATTCCCCCGAAACCCGTTGTGCTACCCTAAGGGTCCCATTGATGACTTGAGTGGGCTCCATCCCTGGTAGCCAGGAAAGGCAGATACCAAAACCAAGCCAATGGACAGAACTTTGAAACAGATGGTCCCTGGCCTACTTCAAATTGTAGGGGGCAAGATTAGTAAAGTATGGTACAGTTCCATACCTTCTCCAAGTGGGTACACCCTGCCCTGATTGGACAATGGAGTAGATCTCTGTGAGGGGAACTTTGGAAAATATTTTCCACTTTTTGTTCCTCTTTACCTTCTTCCACAGGATTATTATGGGACCAATAATAATACAATCATCATGGTTGATATTTATGCTCCACACCTAAACACATCCCCTTTCTCCTGGGATTATTCTTACAAGCAAAAGCTGCTGAAACCATACTGATCCAGAAAGATTTTCACCTCACACAGCACAATAATTTAAATGATCCTCATATGTGTCCCCAGACTCACCTCCTTCTGCTCCATAACATTCAACACATCTACAGAACAATAGAAATATGTGTAAAAGATGCAGATCTGTAGAGATAGACACACAACTTACATATTCTTTCTACCATCCACCACCGATTTCGTGCTAACATTGAGATATTTTTCATTCCAGATCAAGATAGAAATAAGCACTATTTGCTCAATCCATCTCTCAGCCAATGTTCAAATTACTGCAGCATGGAGAATGGGATACAGGGCAAGCTGTGAAAGAATATGGTGTTTGATTACTTTTTCCACCAAAAGAAAGTATCCATAAAAATAACTGGAACATTACACAGAAGAAATGAATGTTGATAGGGTAGAGTCACCCTTAATTTACCAGGAAACTACAGGAGGATACATGACTGATAGTGCAGGAAATCCACCACTCCATCCAGCTCTTTCATCCTCCTCTGGGCCCACAGAGGACACTTGGACTCACAGATTTACAGTCACCCAAAGTTAATTTACAGCTTATGTCTTTACAGTGCCCTGCATCAGCCAATCTTTGCAGGGGCTACTCAGAAACAACCAATCTCTTGATCCTTCCTCCTCTACACTTCAACCCCTTCTGGTCTAGTTTATAAGATTTCCAGGGCTTCTAGGGTAGTGCAGCTTGTGGCTAATTAACCCCCTGGGAGACTGCTCAGCCTGTGCCTTTGGCCAGTTGCCTCCCCTCAGACAATCACCTTTAGCGCGGCTACCTGCTCTGCTGCCCTTATGCTAGCTACAGTAGCATGGCAGGGAGCTGACAGAATAGGGGGCTTAGACTGAACTGCTGCTTTATTCATTATGGTCCTAGGAGCACACTTTTAAAAATGTAACCACACCATGGAAGATTTTTGCTCTTGACAGATTATTCTACCAGTCTGGGGAAGACTATGTCTGGAGGAGGGACATTGAAGCATAGCTGTGCATGTGGTATTAGAAAAGATGAAATCTAAGCTGTTTTAAACTAAATGGATAATGTTCATGACTTTAAATACTAAACAATATGGACAATTAGCATTTGAAAAATATGCCTTAAGGGTGGGCAAGAGAACATGACTGTATAAGATGAAAGGAAGACAAGATACTGGGAGGAACTTAATGAAGAAACTCAAAAAGCAATTGGCTATTAGGCTGATCAGAAATTAACATCTGCAAAAAATAAGTTTTAACATTGCATCATACTTGATACGCACTTGAATTCCAAAAACCCAAACAACAGAAGACTACATAGCAATGACAAATTTACTCATCCTGGTAGCTAAAGAAAATACACCGAGAAACACCTGCAAAACTTTCAAAAGTTATATTTA
The DNA here is from genome assembly GCA_007922175.1 of Pelusios castaneus. Lineage (NCBI taxonomy): Eukaryota > Metazoa > Chordata > Testudines > Pelomedusidae > Pelusios > Pelusios castaneus. The sequence goes on from ML685789.1 coordinate 15,666,903, forward strand.
AACTTAATTCAGGAAAAGCACCAAGACTTGATGGTTTTACATCACAATTGTACGAGGGCTTTCAATTTCAAACCCTTCCTATAATTAGAAAAGCATTTAGCTACATAACCTTTTAAAAAAAGGTTTAACAATTTATCTGTACCTACATTTTGTCTTAAATCTGAAATAAAAGTCCTTTAAGAAGTGGTTCATAAGAGAGACTTAGCACTTTAGTGTGGCCATAAAAGTTGCAGTTTTAAAGCTAGAGAAAATTTTAATTAGGACTTCACTCATGCAAACAGAAATAGCTTCACTGACTTCAATGGCTGTATTCACATAACCAGAATTATGCACATACTAAAATGTTCCAAGGATCAGGCCTAAGTCTGTACTTGTGGGTCAGACAGGCTGTGTAGCAAGAAGAATTTATGAGGTAATATTAAATGAATAACTGAAGTTTTCAACAAATCAAACAAGGTGATGCCAAGAAGGCTTTTGCTTCCAGTAGCAATAGATTAAATTAGTATATCAAACCTTGGGCTAGAAAAGGAATTTATCACCCTGTTTCTAGTTAAGAGGGACCAAGCATAATGAAAACTTTACCCACTTCTTCCCTGAATTATTTGTGATCTTAAAACTCTTTGCCCAGCACCAGGAATATCAATTTCACTATGTAGAGATGACATCCTACTTTGAGCAGGTCCTGATCTACCCTACCTGATGCATTTTCAGGAAATGTAAAAACATCAACTCACTGGGTTATAAAACAAAATTGGAAGAAACAAAATGTAATGGGAATGACAACACCACTGAGGTGGACACAAATTAAAATGGTCACCTCTTGGATGTGAATATTTTTCATAAAACGGAGTAGATCGGTGTGATGGTGGTGAATTTGCTACAGTCATTGAAGACAAGCTCTGAGTGTAGCACGATTCACTAGTAGGAAGGAATACTTTGTGAAATACCCCTGTTGCATGTAAGATCCTGATTCCACCTGCAATTATGTACACTTTTGTTATGCATGACTAGTCCCATTCGGTTTTTTTAGAAGTAAGCACCTGCACAAGTGTTTGCTAAATGTGTTCCTTCCGTGTATAATTCAATTGTTGTATTGGATAAAAAATTAGAACCACACAAGTTGTATGGGAAAGAGACCCATAACATTGCAAAAATGGGCAAATCCTTGGCTATGTCTACACTTGTTAAGTGAAGTCGACTCTGTTAAATCGACTTAACAAGGACGACTTAAAGTCGACCTTGTTAAGTCAATTTAGAGCGTCTGCACAGAACACTCGTGTCGACTGCCTGCATCCACACTGGGGGGTGCTAGGTCGACGGAGGAGAGCTGTGGCTGGGGAAGATCGGGCTGGGGAGAGCTGCAGCTGGGGGAGATGGGCTCGGAGGAGATGGGGCTTGGGGGAAGGAAGAGCTGCAGCTGAGGAGATGTGTTGCTGTCTCCCATGTGGCAGAGGAGCCCCAGCCACAAGGAAACCCCCGCCCCGGGGCCACGGGGGTTTCCCACAGCTAGGGTTCTTCTGCCACATGGGAGCCAGCAACCCCATGCGGCTGGACCCCCAGTGCGACAGGGGATCCTCTGCGGCTAGGGCTCCTCTGCTCCACGGGACCCAGCAACCCCTCATCCCAGCTGCGGCTCTCCCTTCCCCCAAGCCCCATTTCTTCTGAGCTGGGAGGCCAATTAGGTCGACTTAGTGCATTAGATCAACTTAGGGCATCCACACCGGCTTTAAGTGGACTTAAGAAATCGACTTAGGCATTAAGTCGACCTAAAGAGTGGCAGTCATTAAGTCGACTTAAGGAAGCACTTAAGTCAACTTAATAAGCGCCCGGTGTGGACACGGCTTTGTGTAAGTCGACTTAAGCATCGTTAAGTCGACTTAAGTTGCAAGTGTAGACATAGCCCTTGTGCCTTGATACAATACATTGCAATAAACACCATGGAAGAGATTCTTAACAGGTGTAAATTAGTAAAACTCCAACAGAGCTACACTGATTTACACCAGCTGAGCATGTGCCTAAAAATATATTACTCAACAACTTCCCGATTTATCTTTACTAGAGTCCAAAATGAAAATATAAATCAGACTAACAAATATTGAAAGTATAATATAAAATACACAGCTTAATACATGTGCTATATTATTGCATAAAACTCTGCTTATGAACTCATGATATACACAAATGGGGAAGTGCTGGAACAGAAAATCCTGGGATCCTGTGAGAATTTACTTTATTATTCTGCTGAAAACACTGCTGCTGCTTCTCAAAGTTTTGCAGGGTTTTTTCTTGTGCTGTTTTATCTATAATAGGGTAATGAAAACCAGAAGTAGTCCCCACGGTACACAGACTTCTGGAAATTAATGTCATTAATAAAGATCTGTTTAGACTGAAAAAAAAAAAGCCATTTTTTGGAGAAATTACTCATTTCTTTCAGTGTAGTCCCAAGAGCTAACTGTAGCTATCAATTACATTGCAATAACTCCTCTAGGAAAAAGTTTGCACACTTGCATATTATTCATGTTGAAGTGTTTGCAGGATTAGGCTGTGTTTTTGTAAAATTTAAGTGCTATTAAATGTTTCAGGAATGTTGCTATTCTTGGTATCCTCACTTCAATTCAAAGGCTTTAAAACAGTCATTTTGCAACAGGATTAATTTGGCTATATACCTTTCAGACACTTTATCTTCCCTAGGATCTTCATCGCTTGATAGTAATGTCAGCTGTGATAATCAGAGACAGGTTACACAATGCAGTGTCAGAAACATTTGCCCTTAGAGATGAGAACTGCCTGCTTTCTTTCAGGAACACTTTGTATCCTATCCATTTTAATTCTGACATAATATTTCATTCCCCACTTAATTTCTGACGCTGACTGCATTTTCCATTACTACTTGGTTGAGAAGAAAATGTGGGCAAAAATTCTATAATCCATCACAAAAAACTCCCTTTGTTTTCAAAGCTTGGTTTGTTTAAGGGCTGTTGTGTTTCTTGGGGGTTTTGCTATTGGTTTTGAGAGACTTGAATCATCTATTGATGTTGAGAGAATTTCCTATCCTCAGTGATAACAAATAAATGTAGAGTAAATTTTAATTTGAAAGGATGTTTGTTGAGCAGTGCAGGTTTGTGGGGAGTTCAACATGCCCTAGCAGCAGGTTAACATTAAATGACCTTTGCTTGCTTTCCTTTATTAAAAGAGATATAGGCCAAGACTCATCTTATTTGGCAACCTTATGTTTATATTGGGGGGGGGGTTGGTTTTTTGTTGGGTTTTTTTTTTTAACTTAAACCCAGGGATCATGGGATTACGTGGGAATCTCAGCACTAATGTTAATACAAGACAAATTTCTAGTCCTTGTTGCAGTGAAAAGTTTGAGAACATAACCTAGTTGTACCCTAGGATCTCAGACAAAAAGGCAAATAACTATTATTTTAGTCATGACGTGAATCTGTCATAACTGAGTCCTGACTTGTGATTTTTTTTGTACACTTGGAGTTGAAAATACTGTTCATGCTGATGCAAGTTAGGATGATATGTCAGAATCTGGTGCCTAGAATAGTTTCTTAATCCTGGAGGTAGCTTTTTTTATTCTCTGCAATATAATTTAATTTTTGCATACCACCCCTTTCTCAGCCATGCAGAACCGATCTAGACAAGTCACATAGCATTTGTTAAACCATATAACATTGAATGATTGATGCAATCCATAGCTCTATAATTGCCACTGAATTTTTTTTTAAATGCACTGTCAAGTCCAATGTGTCAGAGGGGCTTCTAGTTGGCATCTGATTTTCTGGCTATGATTGACTCACCTACTGAATTAATTTAGACATCTAAGTGCCTGCAGAGGCCAGACACCCCAGCTGTTGCCCGCTGACATAGCTCATTAAAATTCATGGAGTGATACAGATTTATACCAGCAGAAGCTTTGAGAGGCAGCATGGTTTGTTGGTTAGGGCATTGGGTTGGGATTCAGATCTGGCATCTGCCATTGAACTGCTGTGACCTTGCACAAGTCATATCCTTTCCTGTTCCTCTTTCCTTTCCTCTTTGTCTCTCTTGTCTCTTTGGACTGAAGTTGCTTTGGGGGAGGGGCTGGCTTGCTATGCGTTTATACAGCATTGACCCTGTTTAGGGTCCCTAGATGCTGCTCTAACACAAATAATAAATAAGGCACAAGGAATGAAGGCCCTGGCCCAATAAAGGGCTCCGTGTAGGCAGATCCTCATGCCCATTTTGAAGGCAGTAGGGCTATGGCTGAACTAAGTCATTTTAAGATTGGGGTCATAAGCAGTCAGTTGTCACATTTAATCCATTTTGCCCTCAACTGATTAGGTGCATTGTCAGAATTATAAAGGCAGTTAAGTCCAAATGTTTTAAGCATTGTATCTCTCCAGCACCTGTTGGATTGCTGTGCTGCTAAGTGACTTAGGAGGGCTGTCATGAGGAGTCACAGAAGCATGACATTAACTCATTTACTTTCAGACATTATTGGCTGTGCTTCAAGAGTGTGATTCCATAAAATGTATCAAGGTGAAACTGCCTGAAACAGCCCTGATTTTAGAGTTTATACTTATACATTAGTTACTATTTTCCTCTGTAGGCAACCATCTTCTGACCACTGGCTCAAAATTAAAACCACAGCCTGCTGGAGATTTTAAAAGTTCTGATAAACAAGACCAAATCATGTTAAACCAACCTCATATCCTCTTTGTACAGGGTAACATGCTTCATGAATGGGTGGGAAGCAGTATGTGTGATATATCTTGACATCAGTTAGGCTTCCGATACTGTCTCACATAACCTACTCACAAGCAAGCTGGGGAAATATAGCCTAAATGAAACTATTGTAAGGTGAGTGCACAACTGATTGAAAAATCGTACTCAGTGGTTCAGTTGAGTGGGGTCCCGCTGGGATCCCAGCCATGCCTGGTTCTAGTCAGTATCTTCATAAATTATTTGAATAATGCACGGAGTACACTTACCAGATTGTGGGCATACCAAGCTGGGAGGGATGCAATGCTTTAGAGAACAGATTAAAACTAAAAAAGATCTTGACAAACTGGAAAAATGGCCTGAAATAAAGAGGATGAAATTCAATAAGGACAAATACAAAGTACTATACTTAGGGAGGAACAATTCATTACACAAACACAAAATGGGAGATAACTGCCTAGGAAAGAGCACTGCAGAACAGAATTGGGGGGGTGACAGTGGAAGAGAAACTTAATGACAGTCAACAATGTAATGGTGCTGCAAAAAAACCAAACATCTTTTGGGGATGTATTAGCAGACGTAGTGTAAGCAAGACATGAGTAGTAATTCTTTCCCTCTACTTAGCACTGATAGTGCCTCAGCAGGAGCATTGTGTCCAGTTCTGGGCACCACACTTTGGGAAAGATGTTGACAGAGTCCAGAGGAGAGCAACAAAAATTATTAAAGATCTAGAAAACGGGACCTATGAGGAAAGATTGAAATAAATGGATGTGTTTAGTCTGGAGAAGAGAAGAGTGAGGAGATATGAGAATAGTCTTCAACTATGTAAAAAGAGGAGAGTAATAAATTGTTCTCCTTGTTCACAGAGGATAGGACAAGTAATGGCTTAAATTGTTGTGAGGGAGATGTAGGTTAGACATTAGGAAATACTTCCTAATCGCAAAAGTAATTAAGCTCTGAAACAAATTACATAGGGAGGTTGTGGAATCTCCATCACTGGAGGTTTCGAAGAACAGGTTAGTGTTAGACAAACACCAGTAGTTCCCAAACTGTGGGCCTGGCTCCACTGATATCTCTGTGTTGCTGGGGGGCTGGCCACCGAACCTCCAGTGGCACTCGGCCATGAAGGGGCAGAGCACAATGGCCCCAAGTGTAGCTTGGTCATTCTGCTCCCCTCACCCTACCAGGCACACTCACAATGGCTGACCAGAAGCTGATCTGGAACTAGTCCTACTCCCAAGATGTGTAGCAGCCATTCTCCCCCCCCCCTCCAGCCCTTCTCATCATGCCTTCTTACGTGGACCCAGCACCGTCATCAGAATCCATCTCTGTCCCAAGCAACTTAGCAGCCACTCTCAGCTCCCAAGATTTCACCAGATATCCACCACACAAGATATCCACCAACTTTGCTCTGTCAAGCAAGCACACCCCTCATTAAAGACATCTCAGATGGGTAAGTTTATAGTGCGTTTATTCACTTTTGGCAAGACTGCAGAGTTTTTTATATACATGGCTGTGCTACTGATACACTATGTTTAAACAACACTTGGGTTTTAAGATGGTTTTCATACACCCTCTGTTTATAAAAAACTGGTGGTGGAACTTCAGGTGATGGTGTTTTATGTTGATGCACAACATGGTCAAGTTTGGGAACTGCTGTTTATTATTTAGCCCTGCCTCCATGCAGAGAATTGAACTAGATGACCTATCAAGGTCCCTTCCAGTCCTATATTTCTATGAGCCCATAAAAATAGGGAGCACCAGAAATATTTGCTTTGTTGATAGTGAGGCTTTGTGTTCCAGTTAGGGCACCCGCTCAGTTGTTCCAAATTTCATTATGATCTTTTCCAAAGCTACTTTATTGCTTATTTGCTAAGATTAACATTATGTAAGCTACTGAGTCTCTAAAGTATAGAAATATCTAAATCAGATGTGCAGAAACCATCTGCTCACAGTGGAGGATGGATAATGAATTGTCATGGGATTAGAGATCCACACCCAGCCTCCAGGGAAAGAGCTGATTGACTAAAACAAACAAGGAATCCTGTGGCACTTTTAAAGACTAACAAATTTAGTTTTCTCATATATTTGTTAAAGTGCCACAGGACTCCTTGTTCGTTTTGCTGAATTAGACTAACACGGCTACTCATTTGGAACAAGAGCTGATTGACTGTACATCACAAAATGTATGCTACTGCCCACATGGTGTACACAATCATGTGCAAGTGATGTTCCCTTAAGCTCAGCCCTGGATTATACTGCCATGTGATTTCAGTGGCAATCCGGGGAAGATACACAAAGTACTTAAAATACTTTGCGTAACTCCCTCCGATTGCCTACCTTCTACTTACGGTCTACAATATCCTGAGCCAAAGGGAAATCTCTACCCTACAACTCAGGGCTACTCCTTCTGCAGGGTGGTCTTCCAGTGTCAGCTTCTTGTTTGGCTGAGGTGGGTCTTCACAGACCAATCAGTCAAACAGGGAGATCAGTCTGGCAGTGGTGAACTCATCGCTGTCAGTGAAGACAAGCCCTTAGTCAAATGCAGATCTGGTGCAAGTGGATGTCAGGCATCAAGCCAAGTTTTGCCTTCATTACAACCAATGGAAAGCTGGAATAACTCACTTTACCTTCAGGGAAATTACTCTCTTTTACACCATCATAAATCGGGCAGAATTTGGCTCAGTGGACCAAATCCTCTCCCTCTGTCCAGCTGCTTTGTGCTGCTCAGATGGTGGCAAGTCACCGTGTATGGAAATCCTTAGGTCTTCTGTTAATACTTTTAAAACCTGACACAAGTGAATTGAACAGTAATTAAAAAGTAATCCCACTGTTACATAGGCTTTGTTCTGCATTATGTATGTTTGTCTTGAAAGTTTTTAATACTACTTATATCCTTTGAAAAACTACAGCTCCTTTTTCTGATTATTATAATACCTCTGTCTCTTTCTACTTAATTAGTTAGTCTTCTGCAGGAGAACAGGTGTCACAACAATTAGCATCATTAACATCAAAGTATACAAAGGCCTGATTCTGCAAATGCTTCCACCCATGAGCAATCTGTGTTATAAGGTTGATGCTCCAGGGGCAACAAACTAGCTGTGTTTGAAGCACCCTGGTGAGAGCCCGGAGCTGAATCAGTAGTAAGCATGTGTGCTGGCTGCTAGACAAACAAATCAGCAACAGCCCTCAGCTTATATAAGCAGCTATATTGTGCAGAATATTGCAGTAACTTTATTTCACGGTCAGCATTGCTCTGAGCTATTAGTTAAATGCTGGTGCAAAGCAAGAAGGATAGCACAGCAGCAAGATTCTGTGGGTGCGTCTACACTGGCAAGTTAGGTCAACTTAAGGACTCTTAAGTCAACCTAAACAAAGCCACGTCCACACTGGGCTTTTCTTAAGTCAGCTTAAGCAGTTCCTTGAGTTGACTTAAGGAAAGCTTAAGTCAATTTAATAACACCTCCTTTTAGAATCATAAAATCGTAGAATCGTAGGGCTGGAAGGGACCTCATGAGGTCATCTAGTCCAACCCCCTACTAAAAGCAGGACCACTCCCACTAAATCATCCCAGCCAGGGTTTTATCTACACAGACGTTAAATATCTCCAAAGACGGAGATTCTACCACCTCCCTAGGTAACCCATTCCAACGCTTCACCACCCTCCTAGTGAGAAAGCTTTTCCTAATATCCAACCTCGACCACCCCACCTGCAACTTGAAACCATTGCTCCTTGTTCTGTCCTCTGTTACTACCGAGAACAGCCTAGCTCCCTCCTCTTTGGAGCACCCCTTCAAGTAGTTGAAGGTTGCTATCAAATCTCCCCTCAGTCTTCTCTTCTGTAGACTAAATAAGTCTAGTTCTTTCAGTCGCTCCTTGCAAGTCATGTGCCCCAGTCCCCTAATAATGTTCATCGCCCTCCGCTGGACTCTTTCTAATTTGTCCACATCCTTTCTATAGTGGGGAGCCCAGAACTGGACTCAGTATTCCAGATGCGGCCTCACCAGTGCCGAATAGAGGAGAATTATCACATCCCTCGATCTGCTGGCAACACTCCTACTGATGCAGTCCAATATGCCATTGGCCTTTTTGGCAACAAGAGCACACTGTTGGCTTATATCCAGCTTCCCATCCACCATAACCCCCAGGTCCTTTTCTACAGTGCTGCTACTTAGCCAATCGGTCCCCAGCCTGTAGCAGTGCATGGGATTTTTCCGTCCTAAGTGCAGGATGTTGCACTTGTCCTTGTTGAACCTCATGAGGTTTCTTTGGGCCCAGTGTTCCAATTTGTCTAAGTCTCCCTGGATCCTGTCCCTGCCCCTGCCCCTGCCCCCCAGCATGTCTACCATTCCTCCCAGCTTGGTGTCATCCACGAACTTACTAAGGTCACAATCTATCCCAACATTGAGATCATTAATGAAAATGTTGAACAGAACCGGCCCCAGGACCGACACCTGGGGCACTCCAGTCGTTACTGGTTGCCAACTAGACATTGAGCCATTGATTCCTACCCACTGAGCCCGTTGATCTAGCCAGTTTTCTATCCACCTTACGGTCCATTCTTCCAACCCATACTTCCTTAACTTGCCGACGAGAATGCTGTTCGAAACCATATCAAAAGCCTCGCTAAAGTCAAGGTATATCACGTCAACGGCTATTCCCGCATCCACAAATTCCATCATCTCATCATAGAAGGCAATCAGGTTGGTCAGGCACGATTTGCCCTTGATGAATCCATGCTGACTGTTCCTGATCACTCTATTTTCCTTCAAGTGTTTCAGGATGGATTCTTTGAGGACCTGCTCCATGATTTTTCCAGGGTTTGAGGTGAGGCTGACTGGTCTGTAGTTCCCTGGATTCTCCTTTTTCCCTTTCTTGAAGATAGGTACTATATTTGCCTTTTTCCAATCCTCCGGGACCTCCCCTGTTTGCCACGAGTTTTCAAAGATAATGGCCAGCGGCTCTGCAATCACTTCCCCCAACTCCCTCAGCACCCTCGGATGCAGTTCATCCGGCCCCATGGACTTGTGCACCTCCAATTTCTTTAAATGTTCCCTGATCTGACTTTCCATCACCGAGGGCCGCTCTTCTTCTCTCCATTCTGCGTTACCCAGTGTAGTAGCCTGGGAGCTGGCCCTCCCTGGGAAGACTGAAGTAAAAAAAGCATTGAGTACTTCAGCTTTTTCCGCATCATCTCTTGGACGCCTTTCCCCTTCAGATCAGCCTCCCAAGGGATCCTGCCCATCAGTTCCCTAAGGGAGCCAAAATCTGCTTTTCTGTAGTCCAGGGTGTGTGTTCCGCTTCTTCCTTTCTTTTTAGGTTGACTTAAGCCTTAAGTCGACTCCTTAAGTCGACTTAAGGCCAGTGTAGATGGGGATTAACACTAAATCGACTTTATTAAGTCAATTTAAAGCCAATATAACGGCTATCTCTGGTGTTAAGTCAACTTAACAAAGTCGACTTAAAGTGTAGTCAATTTGTTAAGTTGACTTAACAAGGTCAACTTTCAGTCAACTTAAAGTCGACCTTGTTAAGTCGATTTAACTTTGTAAGGTTAGACATAGCCTCCGATTCTATGTAGTTCTGTAACTTCATTTAGACTTCACAGGTCTGAGAATATACCAGCTGAAAATCTCACACTTGGTCAATTTCAGGGGTTGCCTGACTTTAATAGATCAGTTTAGAGACATAGAATGTCTGACAAATGGGAACTGTTAGATTTTATGAAATTTGTAAAATACCTAACTACTTACATGATGAAATAATTAAAAAGAAAACCCTACCTCTGTCCTGGCTTGTCTTTCACAAAACAACTAACTGCATTATCAATAAACAAGATGCATATTTCATTAGCAGATTAAATATATTTGCACGTAATGATATTTGCAAGATTATAGCAGGAGCATGAGAGACTGCTGTTACTTAGCTACATTCCTTCCTGGCTCAGAAGAAAACCATGCAAATTCTACCATGGCATAGTAATTCCTATTTTAATTACCATTTTTTGGTACAGCACACATCTCTATCTTAATCTACCTTCTATGAAACATTTTACTAAAAGATCAGAGAATTTCTTTTAAAGACCATACATCAGCAGTTATCTTTAAAAGCTGAATAAAAGCACAAATTATCCCCTGGTAAGTACTGAGAGAGGTTCTGATTCCTGGACTCATGCATAAAATTGCAGTGTTAAAGAAATGAAATAATTTAGCAATCTTCAATCAAGGTAGACTTTTATCCTTTACTATAGTATGAGTCAAATTCTTTACTGGTGTAATCTAGACCGGTATCATTGAGTTCAAGATGGTAAGCTGAAAACTCTGCTCATGCTTTAATATAGTTGCTCTGTTCTGCTGGCCATATTTGGGGTGTATCTAACTGGTTTCAGCCTTTTTTTTTAGAAGCACTGTACTGGACACATTTTGAATGATTTTGCTTTGTGTGGGAGGGGCAACATTGGTTGTTGGACATTCAGTTCTAAACCCTATATACCACAACAAATAAATCCAGTGAGCTAATGAGGTTAGACTTAATACCCAGTAAACATCAAAGACATGCTAGCGTAATGCAATGTTCTACTGTAAAATGGAAGACTGCTGTCCATTGCAGTTAACATTTTAACTCATTACAAGGCAACATTTTCCCCATTAGTATCTTAGGGTGCATCTACACTGGCAACTTGGGTTGACTTAAGGAGGCTTAAGTCGACCTAAACAAAGTCACATCCACACTGGGCTTTTATTAAGTCGACTTAATGTAACTCATATGCCAAAAAAAAGCTCTCTCTTTAAGATACCTACTGAGGGTGGGTTACTGTTGCTGGGCAGATTAGCTACCCACAACCAGAAACTTCTGGAAGCTGGGAGTAGTAGCATTTTGAGCATGCTCCACAGGGTACCTTACTGGTGTGGTCAGAGTCAGATCACATGAGAGCAGCAGTCTGTGCAGACAGCGGGCAGGAGCTGCTTTGAGAAGAGCCCATGTGCTCAGTTTTCAGGCTAGAAGCTGAGCTAGGAGTGAACAACAAGATGTTTTCTCCCTCCTGTGGAGTCTTCTGCAACATACTTTGCGCACATGCATATGGGACTGAGGACTGGTTAACCAGTGAGCTGACCAGATGGTGCTGGTTCCAAAGGAGAAGGAAAAGCCTGCATGGAATTCTATAGAAGATTCCTGCAATGAGAGAAGAAGAGGACAGCTATTTCTTGCCACTCAAGCCTCTAGACTTGAATAAAGACAGTAGCTGAGAGTTGGGCGAACTCTACCTGTACTTTGGGACTATTGGGTATCTTTCCTGCGGGGTTTCTGTAGGGATTGTTCTGTTTAATTGTATTTTGCTTTCTTAGGATAAGGTTTATTTAGTTAGTAGTTAATAAAGTTCATTGTTATGTTTGTTTTTAGTAGTATTTTAATGTGGGGTGATAACTCTGAGCAATCTTTGCTGTGAGACCCATATAGACTGGATCCTGGGTCTCCAGCTGCTTTCTACACAGAGATTGGGGTATATTTCTGTGAGGCACTGGAGAAGGGCAATTGAATTAATTTTAGACCACCCGAAGGTTACATTAACTTTTCTAGTGTAGACATAGCCTTAGTGACCAATCCTGAAGTCTCCTGGCAGAACTCCCTTTCCAGGCAATGGAGAGAGGCCTGATCCAAAATTTAATAAAAAATGCAAAGACTCAAAGCATAGGCCATGTTGTGGAAAACAGGGCTTCAAACCCCACTGCCGACCAGAGGAGTTTCTCCACTAGCTCCACAGTGCATGGCCAGGAACACAACATAAGTTTGGCGCTATCACTTATAAACGCTCCTCTGACTGTTGCCTTTAAGTCAAACTATCTCCTACTCTGTAACATTTCTGTGGCCAATATTGGCAAAAATAATGAAACAGACTTTTTGATACATAGACCTTCCTAGGTCCTATACCATCATATTACAGCATCTGCACATGTGCTGGTCTATGTTGCTGTATTTACACTTTCCTACCCAAGCCTTAAAGTAATAGGGGCCTGATTCTTATATCCCATAGCATTTGACAGAGCAGAACAGCTGGTCCATATTCATCTATGAGAAGACAAATGCACCATGTGCAGAATTATGCAAAATGTTCATAATGAAACCTAGAACCAAGAAAACTTGTTCTGGTTTCAGGTGCTTTCTCATGCTCCAAAACAGCCCCAGTTTAGAAATTCTCAACACTTTAAAGCAAATATGGGCAGGGTCTTGTGAAACACCCATGTTTGCCTTTAATGGGCTTTTGGCCATATTTGAGTTTCATCCATATGGCTCAAGTTTCACTTTGAGTTTTTAGGTTTATAACCCAAAGATGAGGCAGGGTGGAAATAGAGAAATGAAATTTCATACCCATGAGAACAGAAACCAGCACAGCTGGTGCAGTACAATCACGTGACACATGGTAGTCGGCACATAGAATCATAGGACTGGAAGTGACCTCGAGAGATTATCTAGACCACATGATTAATTATTTGCTCCATTGCTTTTCTGGGTACTGAAGGTCTATAATTCTCCTCGTTGTCCTTAATTCCCTTTTTATAGATTGGCACTATATTTGCCTTTTTCCTGTCCCTTGGAGTCTCTTCCGGGACTTTTTGAAGAAATTCATTAATGGTTCTTCAGTCAAACCATAGTGATCTGAAGACATCTAATTTCTTTAAGTAATTTTTTAAATTTGTTCTTCCCCTATTTTAGCCTCCAATCCTACATTTTCACTAGCATTCATTAAGTTAGATGTCCAATTGCTATTAAACATTTTGAAGAAAATTGAAACAAAAAATCATTTAGCACTTTTGCTATTTCCACATTTTCTGTTATTGTTCCCCTATCCCGTTGGATAACAGGTCTACCCTGCTCTTCGTCTTCCTCTTGCTTCTAATGTATGTGTAGAATGTTTTCTTGTTACTCTTTAATGCCTCTAGCTAGTTTAATTTCATTTTTTTGCATTCACCTTTATAATTTTGTCCTTACATATTTGTATTATTTGTTCATCCTTTATAATATGACCTAGTTTCCACTTTCTGGAGGACTCTTTTTTTGAGTTTCAGGTCACTAAAGATCTTCTAGTTAAGCAAGAGTGGTTTCTTGTCATACTTCCTAGCTTTCCTACACAGTAGAATAGTTTGTTCTTGTGCCCTTAATAATGGCCCTTTGAAAGACTGCCAATTCTCAAACTGTTTTTCCCTAGTCTTGCTTCTCATAGGATTTTAACTACCAACCTTCTGAGTTTGCTAAATCTGGCTTCTCCCTATTTATCAAAATCAAATCTCAAATTTCTCCTAGTAGTTTTCTTAATCTTTTCAAGTAAAAAGGTCTCTCCAATACATTCCAAGAATTTATTGGATAATCTGTGCCCTGCTGTGTTATTTTCCCAACAGATGTCTGGGTAGTTGAAGTTCCCCATCACCATCAAATAATGTACTTCGGATTATTTTGTTAGTTTTTTTTAAAAAGCTTCATCCCCCTCTTCTTCCTGGTTAGGTGGTCTGTAGTTGATCCCTATCATGACATCACCCTTGGTTTTCACCTCTTTTTTCCTAACCTAGAGACTTTCAACACGTCTGTGTCCTATTTCCATCCCAACCTCAGCTCAAGTGTATACATTTTTGACACATCAGTAGTTTCTGTCAAGATATTTCAGTATTAGTAAGGGGTTATTATGGTCTTCATGTGTGGTTTTATTAATGCCTATGTGTCAATCTTAGGGATTTGTGTGACAGTCCATCACTATTTTTATCCAAGTTTAGTTATTGTCTGCAACTAGCTTGTTTGGAAAAAAAAAAAAAAGGCAAATTCAGGTTGACTGAAACCATTCATGAATGTTAGTAAAGTTCAGCAAATAATTTTGGCCTATTGGCCTAAAAAAAGTGACTTTTCTCAGAAATGTCATTGTTTTGGTTTGACATTCCTGAAACGAAACATTTTGATTGTTTTGGAAAGATATTTTGGAAATGTAGCTAACATTAAAACACAATAAATGTTTACAATCTTGCTCTCCCCAAAAAGCTAGAAAAACAAAACAAAACAAAAATTGTTTGGGGCATATCTAAAATGATGGGTTTTTTTCCGATTCAACCACTGACAGTTCCTTTAGGACCTATTAACTTGTCTACTAGCGATCCACAATTGTAGGATGTGCCTGTCAAAACCGGCACAATTGTAAAAATCTCAATAATGCCATTCCTGCAACTTTGCCATCCTGTCCCAAGTGTTTGCTGGCATGTGTAAGGAATGGCTGCTGATAACATACAGTGTGCCTGCTCTCCTGCTGGCCCTGATTTTGTCTCTTGTACAAATCACCTGCTATCACATGCTTATTTCCTGCTAGTGTCTTTTCTTCCCATCTCTTGATCTCATGAGTCTGGCTAACTTATTTGTGCTCTGTATCACCTAGCTTTTCCTTACATTAAAAACACCAATGGAATAATTTCTTATTTTATAATTCATGGGGTGCCATTTCTATTTTTATCCCTTATGAATTCTTGGCACGAATAAGAATACACTTATCATGATCTGCAAGCAGGAGAGAGGCCTTTCTGCCTTTGCTATAATGGATTTCTCAGATCCGTAAATAAATGGTTTCTCTTCTTGAATCAGTTCTTTAATAATGAAGAGCTCTGAATCTAGAGAACATATAGGCCTGATCTACACTAGGAAGTTTTGTTGACGTCTGTCACCTTATGTCAACAAAACAATCCCAGTGTACACACTGCAACCACCTTTTTGTCAACAAAGCTGCCCTGTTTTGTCGGCGAAATAAAACCGCACTGACAAAAGCATAGGGCTGTTGTCGGCAGAGGTATGGCTGTCAGCATAGACACTGTGTCCCCTTAGTGTGGGGGAGGGGCTTTCACTTGTGAAATTGACATGGTGGAGAGAGGGCTGGAGCCTGACTCTGCAAGAAGCTGAACTTTGGCTGCAGGGCTCCTCGAATGTCAGAAAGCTGTGGGTGGGCTTGCAACCATTCAGCAGCTGCCCAGAGCTTCCTGGCGTCCTGGGGGCTTGCCGACATCCTTGGTGCCAGAAGGACTACAATCACCTGCACCCAGGCTCGCAGCTGGAAGCTGGATGTAGTTCTGCTGGTAGCCGGGGCTTGGCCAGCTATATTATAGTTCCCAGCTGCAAGCTGGGACTGGGCAAGTTGTAGGGGGCTGCATCCGGCTCCTGCCTGGGAGCAGGGAAGTCCCCACACCATGGCTAGGATCCATGGTGGTGGTGGTGGGAGGGGGCAGCCAGGAGCCTAGGGGCTCCCTGTAGGGAGCTGAGAGATTGCTCTCTCAGGTTCCCCCATGCTGTCTCTTAGGTCAGTGGAAGTGATCTGGATGGGGACACACTCCACTGTCCCAAAGATAGCAGTGTGGACAATAGCGATGGCTAAAAGTCAACGTAACATATGTCAGCAAATTTCTGTAGTGTAGACATACCCATAGTCTGTTTCAGTGTCTTCCTTTTCATTGTGGCTGGCCTTGGTATAGAGATTCCCCCATCCTTGAAGATCTTGGAGTTCTTTAATTCCTTATGCTGGTGTGTTTTATTATTATTTTGAGGGTGGTATTCATGTTTCATTACTTTTGCTAGCTGCACACAACTGCATTTGTGGAAAAGCCAAATATGTATAGAACCAGATCCAGTGGTATAAATCAACAATGGAGTTCATTTATGGAAAGTTTTACAGGAAAGGAACAAGTTTTGAGTCATGGACAACTATGCTGGGAATCAGTGGATGAGAAAGGGAGCCTTATAAGGAAACTCTTGTCTGTTTCTGGGGATGCCCCACGCAACTGTTCTTTCTCTAATGGCTGCATTTCACCATAGCCTTTGAAACTGAATTCTTTGGTAGGGATGTACTATGAATAGAGGCTGAACAGAACATGTATTTTCCCCAGATCCCTTCTTCATTAGGTATCCACAAAGGTGGATCGGTATAGTCAGAATCAAAGCCAGCACTCAGTCTTTGAAAGCCAAACAAAGGGACTAAAGTCAGCCTAATAAGAGCAATTAACTGATCTCTCGTGTGACTCAATATGCCAGGCCCCCTACAACAAACAGGTATCAGAACATTGTACTTGTAAAATAAGAAAGTTAATTAGTTCTGCAGGGATTGTCTTTCTCCCAGAACAAAGTGAGAAGAGGAGCTCAGCTTATAAAAAAGAGAAGAAAATGCCTCTGGGCAGGCTGCATGTTTGGAAGTGAGGAAAAAAGAGTTCTGTTATTAATTTTGTTCATAGCAATATTCATTACCCTCTCAATGAACATCTAAGAGATATCATGGGCAAATTAACCATATTTAATCCTTTCCCTTTCATGCTGACTAAACAGCTTTCTAGCTCTCTGAAATACTTTGCATCCATCCAAAGCAAAGGACATTTTTTAGCTCTCTGGCTTAAATGTTTGTCTCCTCCTCTTCCCAACACGCTTCTCAGGTGAATTCAAAGCAGCAATATATATATTGCAGCTAGGATAAAAAAATATCTGCAATCTCTGAAGGAATCTATAATCAGGAGGCCTCAGGTTCTTTGCTTTTAGGCCACACTGGTAGATGTTGAGATAGATGTTGGTCCCTTTATGCTAAATTAGATTAGTTCCTTATTCTGAATAATCACTGTAGGCACTGGGCTGCTTGTTGAGTAATGGGCTACATATGAGGAGCAATGGTGTCTGAATCTGGCCAATGAATAGTTCCATTTACTTTCACTGTGATTACACATACAAATAAGGAAAATGGAAGAGGCCTCATATTCAGGTAATTACTGAACCAAGATGATGCTTCCAGAAATTCCCCCTTTTATAAAAAGAATTGCTAAGAATGGGTATAAAGAGGCAGCAAATTGCTAATAACAATGAGTACTGTACGGTCACTAAGTATGACCATCTCCAATGTAAAGTTGTTAACCAAAACACAGCATCTCATTTGCTTATAGGTAGTCAAATTCCAAAGGGGTAGCCGTGTTAGTCTATTGTAGAAAGACAACAGAGTCCTGTGGCACTTTTAAAGACTAACAGATTTATTTATCGCATGAGCTTTCGTGGGAGAAAATCCCACTTTGTCAGAACTTATATGCAAATTTGACTCCGTTGTCTTGGGGTTAAACAGGGACTATGGATTTTTCTCGCATTACAACAAGTGATTTGACCTCCCCCTCCTCTATGTGCTGTTCCCCACTGTTTTGAATCCTAACACCTATTTTGATTTGCTGTTACAGCCTGACCTGATGCTATGTCATACACTCCCCTGCATTTAATTTCCTCCCACTCTGTAACTTTCCTATCTTCAAAGCGTCTGATGAAGTGGGATTTTCTCCCACGAAAGCTCATGCGATAAATAAATCTGTTAGTCTTTAAAAGTGCCACAGGACTCTGCTTATAGGTAGTTATATCAAAATACAATTCACCCTATCTGTACAAACCCATATACAGCTGGAGGACTCAAAAGATTCAGACATATCTGAATGTGTAAGATTATCATGTATCCATAAATTAAAGACCAAATTGCTGTGTTTCTAAATGGAGAGCAGTTGGCTGACATATTGCAGAGGACTCGGTCATCTGCCTAAAAGGGCTTGTGAGGACATACACTACCCTCTTTCTGCATTTTAAATGATCATCACTTTTCACATTTCTTTTGGGTGTTAGTGGGCCAAACCAAAATCAAGAAAAAAACCAAAAACAACCCCATAGCCCCTCACCAATCAACCAACCAAAAAGCCCAAAGATATAACTGTCAATACACACTAACAATAAAAGCAGAGGCTAAATTGATAATTTGGCTGTCTGTCCTTTTATAATCACTAACATTTCTTGTTAATTTTTTCTTCGGGTTTGTTTATGCGGGTTTGTTTTATGTTTATATTAACACCATCAGACTTCTTTACTTGGCTTCTAGACTAAAAGTACAACACAACTCTTCGGGTATCCCATACACGATAAGAGGGAAAAGGAATTTTTTGAACATATAGCACTATCCTTCAGAATTGTCTTGGTATCCAGTAACAGAGACTCATTAAAAGTAAGTGCCTAGGAAGAAGACAGGAAGTAAGAAGCAATACTTTATTTAGTCATGTGTTGCAATAGGTGAACATCACTGAACAACTTGGTAATAGCAGCCATAACATAATGAAATCTAGCTGCCTTGTAGAGGGTGAAAAATGCTACAGAAACCCACCACAGTAGCATTTAACTTCAAAAATGAGCACTCCATGAAAATGAGAAAGCTAGTTAAATGGAAAATAAAAGTAATAGTTACACACAAACTACCTTAAAACACTATAAGACAAGCTCATATCAATTAAATGTATACCCTTGTGATGGGGTGAGCTTACCCCACACTAAAGAAGCCCAGGAAACTCTGTGGGCAGCAGAAGCCCCACTGGGCAGGCTCGGACTGCAGCCCCAGCAAAAAAGGGAGCAGCTCAGCTCAATCTGGGCTGACCGGCGAGGAGGGAGGACCTATGCTGGAAGCTCCTGCCCAGGAGTGGCATCAGCCCCAGGCGGTGGGAGAGAGGAACCCCGAAGGAAGCCATCTGGAGCTGCCACACTATGACAGCCACCTTGAGGCTGACCAGCACTGACTGTGGCTGGCGGACTCCAGGAACCCCCGGAGAAGCAGCTGGAAGTCTGTGTCGGCAGTGAGGAGACCCCGACTGAGACCACACTGGAGGACAACTCCCTGCTTGGGTAGGAAGTAACCCAGGGGGCCCAGAGTGTGGAGCTGGGGGTGGCGTGGCTGCCAGCCGGCGTGTTTCGGTGTGGATCCCGCTGGCTAGGTGCCATAACCCTGGCACCGCTAGGGCCCTGGGCTGGGGCTCAGTGGGGTGGGATGGCCTGAGCCCCCCTACCTGGGTCCCTGGACCCATTAGGCCTTGCTGCCCTGACTCAAGGGCCTGTATACTGACTCTGTGGCCACTATGCCGTGCTGCCCTGAACCCAAAGAGTGGTATTTATTGACTTTGTAAGGTCATGGGACACCCTCCTTGCTCATGCCCCTCAGACTTTCCCCACCTGGGGACACTCGGGAGGGCCCAGTCCGCGACAACCCCAAATAATAAAAACAACAAAAACAGGAAGAGAACCAAAAATAGCCACCATGGCTATACACCAGAGTAAGAGAGGCAGTCAGAGGCAAAAAGACATCCTTTAAAAAATGGAAGACAACTCCTACTGAGGAAAATAGAAAGAAGCATAAACTCTAGCAATTCAAGTGTAAAAGTATAATAAGGAAGGACAAGAAAAAATTGACAAATAAATAGCTAAAGACACAATTTTTTTTGTAAGTAGTCCTCAGAAGCAGGAAGCCTGCCAAACAGACAAGGCCATTGCAAGAAACTAAATGAATTCTTTACTTTGGTCTTCATGGCTGAGGATAAGAGGGAGATCTTAAACCTGAGCCATTCTTTTTAGGTGACAAATCTGAGGAACTGCCCCACACTGAAGTGTCAATAGAGGAGGTTTTGGGAGAAACTAATAAATTAAACAGTAGTAAGTCACTAAGGCCAGACGATATTCAACCAAGAATTCTGATGAAACTGCAGAACTAATTACCGTGTATGCAACATATTACTTAAATCAACCTCTATACCAGGTGGAGGATAGCTAATGTAATGCAGATTTTTTTTAAAAGGCTCCAAAGGGCATCCTGGCAATGATAGGTCAGAAAGCCTAACTTCAGGACCAGGCAAACTGGTAGGAACTATACTAAAGAACAGAATTGTCAGATACAAAATGAACACAATATGCAGAGAAAGAGTCAATGTGGCTTTTGTAAAGGGAAATCATGCCTCACCAATCTATTATAATTCTTAGAGAGTGCCAACAAGCATGCGGAACAGAGACCCAGGCAATATACTATATTTGGACTTTCAGAAAGCCTTTGGCAAGGTCCCTCATCAAAAGATCTCAGCAAAGTAAGCAGTCTTGGGATAAGAGAGAAGGTTCTCTCCTGGATCAGTAACTGTTTAAAAGATGGGAAACAAAGGGTAGGAATAAAGGTTAGTTTTCGCAATGAAAAGAGGTAAGTAGTGGTGTCCCCCCCCCAGGCGTCTGTACTGGGACCCATGCTGTTCAACGTATTCGTAAGTTATCTGGAAGAGGAGATGAACCTTGCGGTGGCAAAATTTGCAGATGATACTAAATTACTCAAGATAGTTCAGTTCAAAACTGACTGGGAACCGTTACAAAGGGATCTCACTAAACTGGGTGACTGAGCAACAAAATGGCAGGTGAAATTCAACACTGGTAAGTGAAAAGTAATGCACATTGGAAAACATCATCCCAACTATACATTTAAAATAATGGAATCTAAACTAGTTGTTACCACTGAAGAGTTTGGGGAATCACCATGGGTAGTTCTCTGAAAACATTTGCACAATGTGAAGCAGCTGTCAAAAAAGCTAAGGGAATGTTAGGAACCATTATATAAATCCAGACATGATAAGCCCAAATTTTGATCATCGCATGCAGTTCTGGTCATTCCATCTAAAAAAAAAGCTATATTTGATTTGGAAAAGCTACAGAGAAAGGGAAAACAAAACAACAACAAACAAACAAACAAACTAAAAAGATTAAGGGTATGGAACAGCTTTTATGTGAGGAGAGATTAAAAAGACTTGGACTGTTCATCTTTGAAAAGACTGAGTGGGATATGATAGAGATCTACAAAATCATGAAGATTGTGGAGAAATTGAGTAGTGACATGGTATTTACTCTTTCACATAACACAAGAACTAGGGGTCAGGTAATAAAATTAATAAGCAGCAAGTTTAAAACAAAACAATACTTGTTCACAGAACACACAGTCAACCTGTAGAACTACTTGCCAGGAGATACTTTGAAGGGCAAAAGTGTAACTGGATTAAAAAAAGAATTAGGTAAATTCCTGGTGGTCATGTCAGGGAGACAACCTATGCTTCATGTGTCCCGAAATCTCCAACTGCCAAAAGCTGGGACGAGACAACAGGAGATGAACCACTTGAAATTGCTCTATTCTGTTCATTCCCTCTGAAGCATCTGGCACTGGGGCCACTGTCAGAGACAGGCTATTAAGTTAGATAGACCACTGGTGTGACCCATTATGGTAGGTCTTAAATTCTTATGTCTTTTGAAGTCTGTGAAAAAATATTAATTCTCTGAAGAAGAACCCACTCTTTTATTCAGTGGCACACTGTCTGGAGTGGATCAAGAGTATGAGTGTCAGCCTCAGGGCAGCCTGTCAAAGAGCAGAGCACAATCTCCAAATTTGTTGTATAGTCTATAATTCAGTTTCACCAATCAAAGAATAAGTGTGAAATCCTCAAGCATTACCATTGCCTTATAATGAAGTCACAGACAACCCCCCTTTGTACTTTGATCTGTCTTGCCACTCAGGCAAGCTTGACCTTCTGAGAGACGGATGCTCTACGAAGATCAGAAACTATTCAGGTTACTCCCAGTCCCAAAGGAGGGTCAACTGTACTTCAAACCTCAATGAAAGAGGCTTTCTATAGCCAATCCTTTAATAAACTAAGTAAAGGTTTATTAACTAGGAAAAAGAGAGTTATTACAAGATTAAAGCATGTAACACACACACACACACAAATAAGTTGCAGTCTTATGTTCCAAAAGATAATAGAAACTTCTATAATAAACAAACTTCATATGTCCTTTAGGGCTAAGCCAGGCAAAACTGCTTAGGGTCTTTTGCTTACACTTAGTGATTTTAGAGTCCAAGTGGCAAAAAGGACCAAATTTCTCCTTCTTGGGAATTTTCTTCCTTTTTCTCCAGAGCCCAAGCTGATGGGATGAGGCCTTGTACACACTACGAAGTTATTGAGCGATAAAGTCCTTTATTGCGCGATAAGAAGCCGAGCGTACACACTGAACTTACAGTTTTTGCACGTTAAGAGCCCTCTTGTTGCGCAAAATGTAAACCACCAAAACAAGCGTGGTAGCGTCTAACGCGGAATAGCTATTGCGCGACAGTCCGTGTGTGTACGGTTACCGTGCAATGCGAAACCTCCGGAAATGGCCCACAATTCCAATCCCATCCCTTCTGCACTTCCCTCTGTATTCTGTTGCCGTGATGTCATGTTTCCCGACCTCCCCTTCTGCCCCGCGAATTTTTGAATTCCCCACTCTTCCTTCTGGCTTGCTGTTCAGAGCTGCTGCCTCTGTGTGCTCCGCTTGCAATGTCGTCGCAGCGCAGCAAACAAGCTCCAGCATGGACAACAGCAGAGGTGATAGATTTGATAGGCATCTGGGGAGAGTCCGCCATGCAGTCACAATTACGTGGCAGCCGGAGGAATTTCGACATTTTTGGTCAAATATCTCAGGCGATGAATGAGAAGGGGTACGAGAGAGACACTCTGCAATGCCGGGCCAAAGTGAAGGAGCTGCGGATAACGTTCCACAGAGCCAGAGAGGCAAACCAGCGCTCCGGCTCCGCGCCGGCAACATGCCGCTTTTACAAGGAGTTGGAGGCGATCCTGGGCGGCGATCCCACAACCACCCCGATCTCAACCGTGGACACTTCAGCGACAGCATCCGAAAAGGACAGGGTAGCAGAAGGTGACGATGCCGTTGTCGACGAGGAAGCAGAGGAGGAAGAGGACGTGGACGGTGACAACGGATCCACCGACATCGGGAGCCAGGAGTTATTCACCACCCCGCCAGAGACAAGCTCCGCGGATTCCTTTTCCACGCCTTCCCCTGATTCAGCCGATGGCAGCTCCGGTAAGTTACGTTTGCAGTACTCTGTATTCTAGCAGCTACAGCTTAGCGTGTACATGAAGATAAGGAATTGAGTACTCCTTTTCTGTTTCTTGTTTTCTGTGGGTTAATGGTTTGGCGGGGTCTTACTGGCATTACATAAAAAGCGCATCAATGCATGCCTCGATTGCCCAGTAGTCGTTCCCTTTCAAGTCACTAAACGTGTACTCCAAATATCTCCAAATTCTTCTTTTAAAATTGGATGGTAGAGCGAGCCTTTGCCCTCCCCCATT
The DNA here is from genome assembly GCA_007922175.1 of Pelusios castaneus. Classification (NCBI taxonomy): domain Eukaryota; kingdom Metazoa; phylum Chordata; order Testudines; family Pelomedusidae; genus Pelusios; species Pelusios castaneus. The sequence goes on from ML685789.1 coordinate 15,690,605, forward strand.
CAGGGAGACTCTCCCTCTCAAGCTCGCAAGCACTGCCGCGGGAACCATGGCCGCGCACAATCCAGCAGCGTAAGGTTCCGGCTGGAAGTCAGCGACATGCAGGAGATGCATTCTTGCTTGCAGAGGCACTCTAAGCAGTGTGATATCGGCTTCTATTGCAGCCATCTCTGACACAGGATCAGAACAAGCAGTGCCAATAGTCCACTGTCCCATGTGCCTACTCTCAGCAACCTGTCCCTCGCTTTGCAAAACTTGTTTCTGCCCCCCCGGTATTTCTTGTCCCGTGTAACATCGGAATGTAGGGAGAGCATCCTTACTTGCACCTGAACGGAGTGAGAACAATTGCGGCATTCAAACTGTTTCATATTTACACAGGAACGACCTTCGCTGGACGGTGTACAGCTGCTGCTGACCATCTGAGAAAGATAAGGCGGAGGCCTCGCAGGAGCAAGGAAGATATCTTCCGGGAGCTGATGGATTCCAACGAGGCATCTGCGAGGGAGACAAGGCAATGGAGGCGGCAGTGCAGGCAGGACAGGAGAGAGAACAGCGAGAGGAGGGCGAAGCAGAAGGATGCCCTAATAGACATTCTCCAGGAGCAGACCCAGCTGCTGAAGACCATGGTCGGTCTGCTCCAGGCTCGCCCCCCACCCCCCGCACCCACATCCCCCGTTCCCACCAACCATACAACACTCTCCCCCCAAACAGTTTTTTGAACCCCTGGGACACCCCTGGTATACCGTCACCTCTACCCCTCCCCCAACGTATGTCATGGAGTCCCGCACCTACACCCACCTATAGCCCCCTCTCCTTACAGCTTATGTTTCATTTGTGTTGTATTAATAAAGTTGAGACATTTGTAAATTTAATCTGACTTTATTGTTTTGCATTGTTAGTATGCCCTGGGCGTGGGTTGTTAAAGAAATAAAAGAGAAAGAATCAAACAATCAATATCCATTGAGTTTCTAAAGTAAAAAATACATAACGATAGCAGTGAATTCTAAAATTAAAAAGCAGCCTATCAGTCCCCATTCGTGAAATGATCCTTCAACGCCTCCCTTATGCGCACGGCCCTAAGCTGCGCCCCCCGGATACCCCTGGTGTCCGGTTGCTGGTAGGCATACTCTAGACGTTCAGCCTCCATTGTCCACGAGTTCAGAAATCTCTCCCCCCGGTTTTCGCAAATATTATGAAGGACACAACATGCGGAAATGACAATTGGAATGTTGTCCTCATGTAGGTCTAGCCGGCCGCACAGCGATCTCCAGCGCGCTTTTAATCGGCCAAAGGCACACTCCACAACCATTCTACACCTGCTTAACCTGTAATTAAACCTCTCCTTGGCAGGATCCAACTTCCCGGTAAAAGGCTTCATCAGCCATGGCATCAGTGGGTAGGTGGGGACCCCCAGGATGACTACGGGCATCTCAACACCCCCCACTGTCATTTTCTCGTCCGGAAAAAATGTACCCACTTGTAGCCTTCAGAACAGTCCAGAGTTTCTGAATATGCGAGCATCGTGACCAACCTGCATTTATGTCCGTAAAGCGACCACGATGGTCCACCAGTGCCTGAAGAACCATTGAAAAGTATCCCTTTCGATTTATGTACTCGGAGGCAAGATGGTCGGGCGCGAGAATAGGGATGTGAGTGCCATCTATTGCACCCCCACAGTTCGGGAAGCCCAACTCATTAAATCCAGCGATGATCTCCCTCACGTTCCCCAGGGTCACCGTCCTCCTTAGCAAAAGACGGTTGATGGCTTTGCAGACTTGTGAAAGTGATACTCCGACGGTCGACCGTCCGACCCAGAACTGGTTTGTGACCGAGCGGTAGCAGTCCGGAGTCGCCAGTTTCCATAGGGCAATAGCCACACGCTTCTCCACAGAGGTGGCAGATCTCATCCTCGTGTCCTTGCGCCGCAGGGCAGGGGCTAGCTCCTGACAGAGTTCCATAAATGTGGCTTTCCGCATTCGAAAGTTCTGTAGCCACTGATCATCATCCCACAGCTGAAGAACGATTCGGTCCCACCAGTCTGTGCTCATCTGCCGTGACCAGATACAACGGTTCACGCTGTGCAGCTGGTCTGCGAAACTGATCAGAATTTCAGTTTTGTTCTCACGGCTGTCAGTCTCCGTACTCGAGTCATCCAAATCCTGCTCTGAATCAGAGCTAAAGGCATACTGCATCAGAAGCTGGGCTATGTTTACAATGCTGAACGCAGCATTCAGGATCAGAGCTGAATCCACGGTGATTCTGGAAAGGCAGTTCCGTAATGACAGTTGTTTCAGTTTAAATTTCGCGCTTGTTGCTAGTGGCAACTGCTGTGAAGCGTCGGTAACAGAATGCACCACGGGAAATGAAGAATTATCCCATGCAGCATAGCGCGAGCCTTCTTCTTCCCAGGATACATAGCGCGAATTACCGATACGGGGGACTGTGGGATAGGTACCCACAGTTCACTTTGCTTTCCTGGAGGACTGCGAAAAGAGGGGGGGGGGGGTTCTGTTCCATTAGAGTCCGCCGAGTGTGTACGTGATCTTGCGCAACAACAACCACGGAACATTTACTGCGCAACAGGCTTATTGCGCGAAAAGTCTGGTAGTGTGTACATAGCCTGAGTTCACTCTCAGGCTTCCTCTTCCTGGAGGGGGACAGGAATGCAATTAAAGTCTTTGTTCTTTGATGTCTCACATTGGCTCATTTGGGTTCAAAGGCCTTCTCATTGGGCAGGATCTAACATCCCCTGTAGGTAGCCAGTATTTGCATTAAAGAAGGCTTCTCTTCTGCTTGCTGATTTACGCAATTATAGAAGTTTACAGTGCAAACATTTGCTATTGCCTTATAACGAGTCACTGATCTGTAAGACCTCCAGCATCCTACCAGCAATTCATAAGGTCTAAACACCAAACACATTTTTCACAGTTCCAATATTCATCTTAACAATGCCAGCGCACAGGTGAGCCAGACAGGTTTCCAGCTATGCATTAGTCAGGGTTCAGTGACTCCTCGGACGTTGGCATGAGCTGGCACCTGGTCTGCCAGTATTATAATCAGATTTAGCAAAATCTATAGCACCCCCTCTTAGTCAGAAAGCAACAAATGCCAAGTTATTTGCTTGATCCTAGTTATCTGATCTAGACAGGGCTTTTATTTATCTTTGATAGAGTCATCCTGTTTTTTCTGTTCCATCTCTGCAGTGTTTTACTGTACTGTAAATATATGACTCTACCATAAAGGGGTGGAGTGTCAAAAAGATGGTAGATCTTAAACACCAGAACTTGAATATTGTCCCAGTCAAGTTACTATTGGAACAATAACATTGTGTAATACATTTCTGTACCTTCATGCTCTCTACCTTCTCAATCCTATCCCTGGAAAAAGGTTAACTGCTTCACTCTGTCTTCCATTCTCAACATCATCTCTTCTTCCTGTCACCTTTTATGCCTGGAACGGCTTCCTGCTCTGTAGATGCAACAAACACCATGTCTTCAAAAACCACTTCTTCTGGAAAGTCTTCCTTTATTTATTTCCTTGCAAATGTAGATCCCTGAACTCTTGGCTACCTAACATCTTTGTAAGTTTCTCCGCACCGGTATCTTGTTTCTTCTTCATGCTTTTTGTAAAGTATAGGGCATACCTATGGTGCTACAAAAATAGTTATGGATACAGAAAATGCAACGCAATGCTTGATGTGGGCAGCTCACAAAGAAATGAGTAGTATCCTGTTTCCATATGATATGTAAAATGGTATTTAAAATTGGCCAGATCCTCAACAGTGTAAGTCAACCTAGGCAACCTAGCTCCATTTTCTGTATCAGTGGAGCTACACCAACTGAGGCTATGGGCCATATGTCTTAACCACACATGGCTCTTAAAGAACAATTTTCTTACTTTCCACCCTGTGCTAATTTTTAGATCCTTAGCTTTCTGGGCCAGGGTTTTTCTTGATATTTATGTACTGTATGGAATGGAACACATTGCTACTGTTTAAGAAATATAAGCTAAGACCAGAATTTGGCTTGTGCTGAGAGATACTACACATCTACCAACTTACTTGCAGTGTAATGCACACTAATTCTGAGATGCTATGTTTTTCCTTTTAGAGTGATGAAGCCAGGGTGGAGTGCCAGATCCTCAACTGGTCTAAGGCAGCATAGCACAGCACATGCAGGTTTATATCAGGTGAGGTTCTGGCCTGGAATTCTACAACCCTCATGGGAGGGCATCTTAAAATGATATACAGATCCAATCAGGAGTGTTTCAAGTGTTGGTCAGTAGTGTTATAGGGTGTAATGTGACAAGGGGACGGAAAGAAAAGAAATATTGAAAACTTCTGTAGAGCTTGATGGTTAGTTGCAACATTGTATCACTAATTTCCATACTAGTGGGTTTCCATACAGTGAAGATATTGAGAGTCCTGTGACACCTTAAAGAATAACAAATTTCTTCGGACATAAGCTTTCATGACTCCAACACACTTCGTCAGATGCAACTGATGAAATGTCATCAATGTAATGTAGGTAAAGGAGAGGCACTTGGGGATGGGATTTGAGGAAGCGATGTTCTAGGTCAGCTATGTTGGCATTCTGTGGGGCCATGTGGATAACCATAGCTGTGCCGCTGATTTGAAGTTGTAGATCATCTCTAAATCTGAAGTAGTTGTGGGTCAGGACAAAGTCACAAAGCTCAGCAGGTATGCCTACATTTTTATGGCTGACCTAGAACATCTCTTCCTCAAATCTCGTACTCAAGTGCCTCTCCTTTACCTGTTACATTGATGACATTTTCATCATGCAGCTGACGAAGTGGGTTGGAGCCCACGAAAGCCTACACCCAAAGAAATTTGTTAGTCTTTAATATGCCACAGGACTCTCATTTTTGCTGTACACAGACTAACACAGCTACCCCTCTGGATAGTGACGATATTGTTTATATCTACATTACATCACTTACAGCAGTGCAGTTCATGCTTTAATTAAGACACTAAGCGGACAGGAGAGCGTTCTCTCGGCGCCTTAATTACTCCACCTCCCAGGAGAGGTAGTAGCTATGTCAGGAGGAGAAGCTCTCACATTGACTCAGTGCTGTCTAAAGGTGCACTTTAGTTGATATAACAATCACTCATGTAACAATAACTTACACCCATGAGCGATGTAAATTATCCTAAAGTAAATTCTTTGATTCCACAGGGGCTTGACTCTCTTGCTCTGCATTTTGTGTAGTCACTCATACCAGTATAAAGTGGGTGAAAATGTTTCCAAAACAGATGATAGTTTTACACTCCCTTCAAACAGGTGTAAACTTTACGGTGCAGAGCAGGGGAGGTGGCCCAAAGTGAATGGCTGTGGAGAATGACCCCCCTACTGGCTCATGCGTTTATTTTTATTCTATAGCCAAGTCTGACTAAGCACCTGGGACTTCCTTTCATTGCTGCTCAAATAGCTAGTTCTGTCTCTCTCCTGTGAGCGGCCTCATAAGCCTTTTAAAATCATTATTGTTTGTAATCGGAAACAAATATACTCCAATTTTTAGGGCCAATCCACTGGAATATCTGTGTTAGGAAATAGACATTTATAAATCATAAGGCACATCTTCAAAGTTGAGGCCATACATGCTGATTTCAAGGGGGAAGGCTTATTGGGCTGCATCAGTAGGAGTATTGCCAGTAGATCAAGTGATGTGATTATTCCTCTCTATTTGGAACTGGTAAGGCCATATCTGGAATACTGTGTCCAGTTTTGGGCTCCTGACCACAGAAAGGATGTTGACAAATTAGAAAGAGTCCAGCGGAGGGCAACGAAAATGATTAGGGGGCACATGACTTATGAAGAGAGACTGAAGGAACTAGGCTTATTTAGTCTGCAGAAGAGAAGACTGAGGGGAGATTTGATGGCAACCTTCAACTACTTGAACGGGTGCTCCAAAGAGGAGGGAGCTAGGCTGTTCTCAGTAGTAACAGAGGACAGAACAATGAGCAATGGTTTCAAGCTGCAGGTGGGGAGGTCAAGGTTGGATATTAGGAAAAACTTGCTCACTAGGAGGGTGGTGAAGCATTGGAATGGGCTACCTAGCGAGGTGGTGGAATCTCTGTCTTTGGAGACATTTAAGGTCCGGTTAGACATACCCTGGCTGAGATGATTTAGTGGGAGTGGTCCTGCTTTTAGCAGGGGTTTGGACTAGATGACTTTATGAGGACCCTTCCAACCGTATGATTCTATGATTTTATGTCAGGTTTCCAATTTCTAGAGGAATGCAACCATGTGGTGCAGGAGTATATACAAATACAAGTACATAACAATGTAAGTATGAGTACATAACCCTTAGCCAAAAACCACCAGAATTAATCTTACATGAAACATTACCTCAATATTTTAAAGAGCGTCACACTTTCAATGTGGATAAAATTAAAAAGGTCAGTAATCTCACAGATCTAATGATGTTCCTAAACATCACTTAGTATTTCCTGTGTTAGCTGCTCTCCTTGGTGCAAGGAATTGGGAGAAACTCTCTATAAATTGAGACAAGTCTTTTGACTAGCTGGGCCACAGCTACTGACCAAATATCCTGTCCTAACTGCTGCTCAGAGAAACAAACCAATATGGCTTTCACTGACTGCATAAAGCTTTCAGAGTGGATTGTTATAATAGTCTATATACCAAAAGTTTGGGCACCACATTGACTGCAATTCACAGAATTCACAAGCTGCAATTCCTACCAAGACCGGTGACATTTTTAGACTCGTACACACTGTAAACTCAACACAGTTAACCACCAAACAGATCCTTGCTGAACCTTTCAGAGTGACTACTGAAGTCAGTGGGTAGTGATCAGTCCTGAAATGAATGGTCCACTGTAAGGAAATTAAACGTGACTCTCTCGGTTGCAGGCTAATACAGCTTGTTTTTTTTTCCAATACCTGAATGCCAGTTCTTTCCGAACAACACTGATTCATGAAGGAAATGCAATTGCAGCTTCTTGGTCACTCTATTCACTCTGTCTAGGTAAGTATTCATTCATTGACCTCTATATAAGTACTGCTTTAGTTTTAGGATGGACTCCATACAAAGCTGGGGTTGGTATGACATCCTAATAGAAAATCACCCACATGTTGGATATCAATACATAGAAAACAAGGTTTGGAGGGTTTTTTGTAATATGGTTTGTATTTTTGCTAACTTAAGATACGGGGATTCCATCTTATTTCTAGCTACTGGGATTAAAGCTGTGGATTGGCAGGACTGCTTTCTTCAGGAAATTGCAATCTCACAACTTTAATTAATGTGTCAATTCTTTTAACAAGTTCGGTTTTATGAAGAGTTAATTTCTCTCCAATTGCAGGCTCAAGCTTACTTTATTAAAATCTGCAGAATTAGGTGGCGCATCTGATATAGCAGCTAAGCATCGTTCCAAACATTGAAGTGGAAGAGTTTCAAAGGCAAAAAGTTTCCACTTGCAAGTAACATAATATCTGCTAGTGACATCAAACAGACACAACAGGAAGAGGCTGGGGAAATAAAACAGCTGGTACCTGAGTCAATGCTCAATAGAAAGACTCAGACGTAGGCTAGATAAAAGCAGAAGATTTGCTCTACTTACTAGTCATCGCCTCCCAGGCTTGTACTACATGGACAGAGGATCCGGCCTGCACCTTTTTTGTGATGGCACGGACTGGTACAACCCTTTTTTGTGCAGCACGTGCTGGTATGCCCCTTTTTGTGATATGCACCTTTTTTCACAGTTTTATGTCCCAGGCTCCTGCTGCTGGCAACCTCAGGTCCCCTGGCTAGGACTGGATCCAGCAGCCCCAGGTTCCCAGGCGGGGTTGGGGCTTGATTGGGCTCCTGCCACCACGGTGGCCTGGCCCTGAGTGGGGTTGGGGCCAGATCGGGCTCCTTCCACCATGGCAGCCTGACCCCGCATCTCTGGCCGGGGCTGGATTCGGCTGAGTACCGGCACCATTTGTTTTACAAAAAAAAGCACTGGTCATATTACTGGATGATTCCGATAGCTCTTACCTTTGACATTGCTCTCTTCTTGCTTCATGAAGGGATGAGTTGTTTTACATTTTGGTTTTGACTGATAAGATGGTAATTGCTGAGCAATGAAGACTTATGAACACTGCAAAGAACCTGTTAGTAAGATGGATTTAGGTCTTATTGAGACCAAACTTAATGGTCACTTTTAATTTAGGGGACATTTGAAGATAGGTACCCAGAGATGATCACAACAGGCACTGACACTACGCTGCTTAACTACTTTGTTGAATTCACGCCAAGTCTGTATTTTCAATATTCAAGTGCAGCTGCTTATGGGTCTGATTCTGCAAACCTTCCCTCAAGTGAGGTGGCCTGGTGGGGCTGGCTCTGGCTCTCACAGTAATTACTAGTTGTAGTGTGTCGAAGGTCACAGTAGGGCTGGTTATTGATGAAGAGCCTAATTCTGCCTCCCTCCTGTTGAGTAACCTTGCTTACCGGACGGTCCCCTCCCAGGCTGTTCTCGGCAGGTGCCCACCAGAACCTAGTCAGCTGTAGACACCCACCGCAGCTTCCACGAGTCATGGCAGTTCCTATGCCAGCCAGGATGTTCCTTTCTCTCTATAGGCTCACGATGCACCTAGCCTCTATATGGTTTTCCCCCTCAGTGGAGAAAAATTTGCTTCTTAGATCTTAATTCCCTTTACCCAGCAGGCCTTGCTTACAATCTCCAAATCCCATAAGAGCTAGGAATTGCATCTCCCAGAATTTCCTTGCTCTGCTGAGTTGGCCTGGCCAGGCCTGTGTTTACAGGGCCTACATACCGTTACAAATTGACAAATAAGGAGGTATATTTTAGTACACAGCTAGTTCCACTGATTTTAATGGGTCTGCTTGCAGAGTAACGTACCGCTAAACATGAGTAACGGGGGCAGAATTGGATGAATAGGTTAGATAGTGTCTGGTCACCACTAAGTTTCCTACTGCCTCACAAGCTGCACAAAGAGGATGAGATAGGAATCCCCCAGGAACTGGCCTGAGGGTCTGCTCACATCTGGGGGAAGGAGGTGTAAGGAGCTTCCCCCATTTTTCTGGCCGGTATAAATACCAGGTAGAATTTCAACCTCTTCTCAGGCATCTGCCTCCCTGCTCCCCTAGGGGCATACACCACATTCAAAGTGAGCAATGAGGAAGCCACGCTGGGGTTCTATCTTGCTCCTCCTGCATCAACTGAGCCTGCCAGCAACATGTGAGGAACTGAGCTGTATCTAGTAATGAAGTTTTGTGGACACTGTCTGTGCGCCTCTCAGAGCCCCAAGAGACTTTCTCACAGGCAGACAGGAAGGACAGCAAGAGAAAGATGGGAGTGGGATGGAGTTATCTGAAATATTAAGTCTCTCAGACTGACTTAAGGACTTCAGAGGCTGTGGAATTAGGACTTTAGTAAATATCTGCCCACATTAAAAAAAGAAAAGGTTACCATGTTACAGGTACTCCCTTCTATGCAAGGTCCGGTATCAGAACGAAGTGGAAAGTGCAATGATCAGTGCAGGCAGCATCTCCACCAATAGGTGGGGCTGTATCTTTACTATGGTGGTGGTGGCTTGCTTTAATATTATTTTGTTGTCTTGCTTGGGGTGGAAACAGAGGGTTCTAGGAGGAAACTGAGTCCTACCTGTGTGTGCTGGAGTTGTTCTGCATGTCCCAATAACTCCTTGTTTAACTTACTGTCTGGAATTGTTAGCATATATGGTGTGATAAGAGTGATTCAAATGCCTTCTCCTATTCACTGCAGATGCAGCTTGGTGGGCCTAACTGACACACTATTTGCAACATCTCCAAACATCCTTTGTTTCCTATAAATGAGTAATGCGGTAGAGTGGTGAACGTTTGCTACGTCTCTCCTGAAATATTCCTGCTGTCAAGCTTTAGCAAGCTCACAAATGGATGGGAAGGAAAGGAAAGAGATGAAATTAAGAGCATTTAATGTCCTGATGTTAGTTTAATTTAAGAATGACACAGGGACCATCTCTTTTTCTTTTTTAATAAAAAAAGACAACTTTATTACAAATTGTACATCATCTTTGTGTCCTTCAGTATTATCTCCAACTATTTTAAAATATCAGTGCTCAGAAAATTTAAAAAAATGCTAAATTTAGTACTGCCAATTAAAATTTAAAACATTGCCATATAATTAATGAAAACAGCTAGATGGTTCCATTCTGTACAACAAGTTCCATATGAGAATTAATTACTATCTGGATACAGCCTTTGAAGAATTGTACAGAAATTAAGAAAAACATTTTTTAAATGTTGGACCAGATTCTGATCTCATATACATTCGTGTAAATCTGGAGTGATTCCAGTGTCTTCATGGTAGTCTCTCTAGATCAGTGGTTTCCAACCTTTTAGGGGCCATACATAACATTTTACAACACCAAAAGACCACCAGTCTCCACCAGAAATCCTCCCTGCTATCTGCAGCAAGACAGAAGCAATTCAGTGAGGAGGCTGCCTCCCTCCTCTTCCTCAGGCGCCAGCTGGGATCCCAGTGCTATGGACCACAGTGGAGTGCTTTGCCAAGCTCCCTGCTACAGCCAGGGATAGGGGAGCACCGATCTCATCTCCTTGCATGGAGCAAGGAGCCTGCATTCATCTTGTAGCGCTGTGGCAACATACTCCACCTGGGCCCTTAGGCAACGGCTCCCTTCTCCAGTCAGTGGGAGGGGACTGGCAGGGACTTTGAAAGCCCTCATGGGCCACTTTTGGCTCCAGGGCCAAGGGTTGGGAACCACTGCTCTAGATGTACATTGGTTTACTGAGATCAGAATCTGAGCCAATGTCTTCCACAAAGATTCATTAAAAACCATAGGAATTCTCATATTACCAGTACCAAGATGTGTATTTTCTCACTAGTATTTATTCAGTTAAGCCCTGACCTGATCTTGCAACTGGATCTGCACAGAACCCTAATAAAGTCAACAGATCTCCACATGGTTCCTCGGTAGAACCAGAGTCATGCTCTCCCTACAATCCAGTTAGGGTGCGCAAGTTTAACGGAGGGCAGAATTTGACCCAATGGGGAGAAGTTTGTTGCTGTGCAACACCTCAAGGAGGCATATGAAGAAGAGCAAAACTAGCATCTAATTTCTGCCACTTCCCGGTGGAGGATATGTAACGCTTTCTACCGCTGTTCAGACAGAAGTTGCATCACAGGAATCCTTAAAGTAAGGGTTGTATTATGGAAGAACTGTCAAGGCACATCAATGTTTAGACCTAAGAGTCTCAACACCATCCTTCTACCAGTGTCTTGAAAATCAACAGAAGTATCTATGCACAGTAGAGATTGAGTTGCTAACAGCGCACTTTTCTGAAGCCAGGCAAAGTCACCTTCCCATGGGTGTAAATGTGCTCATCCATGCCTTGGTTGATGTGCTTCACCAAGTTCTTCTCAAACAGCAGTGGATGGTAAGCACCCATGGTGCAGGCACGATCGTGGAACTTCTGGTAATAGTGGCAGATGTCTGTCTGTCGTTTTGAAGGGAGGAATTCATAAACATTCACTTCATCACAGAGGGTCATCATGATCATAATGCCTGGCAAGGGTAGACAGGACACCAATTAGTCAACCTGGGGCAAACAGCTAACAAAAGAAAACCATCTTCTTGCTTAAATGGGAGACAGGTTTAGTGGAAATATCCCCTTTGGTCTCCCATGATGGGAAGAGGTGGTTTTCTCAAAGTTCAGACCACAAGAAAGGGCTCTGATTAGAGAGGGCTATTTTCTGAAGCCCCCTGAAGTCTCCCCAGTTGTTGAGCTGCTTGCTCAACACACATCGGTTATATCTCCAGAATCCCAGACGCTGCATCCCGTCAGACATGGCAGTCTGCCCCATTAAAGCCTCATCAAGAGACTGTAATGGCAATAATAAGACCAGCATTTAAAAATTGCTACTGCTGCTTTATAACTGGGTGAAAACTTGCTGAATACCCAAGTATGAGCTATATTTAACTTGGTCAAACTGACTGTCTTAAATTTAGGAGAGGATTTTGTGTTGGGGAGAAGGGGGGATGCAACACCTCACCTAATGAGTGCATGGGCTGTAAAAATCACACATCTAGAGGCCTCATTTTGCAGTCCAACACCACTGAATAGTATGCTACTTTTCAGGCTCAACGTAATTTCCCTAGATAGAGCAGCATTGCCCTCATGTGTTTTATGTGGCATCCGCAAACAATTGCAGAATGCAACTAATGATGATCAGTCAGATTCCATGGTATGTTGTGTAAAGCAGCTGTTACAGAAGTAACAATTAATCCAGGTTTGCAGGCTGCTTTACATTGCTAAAGCAGTGGAAGGCACCCAGGGCATACCAGGGAATCTGGGTCAATATTTATTTTCTAGCATCCCACTGAAGTATGTTAAGTTTCAGATCTGAATAAATTGGTGACATCTGGAAGGACAACTAGGGAATCTACTAATGTTACACAATTGCTTTTGAATTCTGTAACCACTTCGTCAAATTGCATTTAAAGAAATATTTGCTCAGACTTAGTAACTATTTCCACTTACATGGGGCCTTCCAAACGTTCTCAAAACATATGAAAAGTGTAAGGTTCACATTATCGTGGGGGTATGCAGTGTTGTAACTATGCTGGTCACAGGATGGTAGAGGGTAGATATGTTTATTTGTGTGTTAAAATAAGAGCAATGAAAAGGAAGAACAACGAAAGCTCTGAAAGCCTTTACTGTGCTTTTTTCCTATTGACTGACCATGCTGGTGACCAGTAAAAGGTGATCCATTGTTGCCTCTAAAGTTCCAGCCAGCACCTGTCTTTAGTCTGAATACAGCTATTACTAGAGTCAGTGCTACACAGAAGTTTGAGGGCTGCTTTTAGAACACATTGATATCTAACACAATTAAGTTGTTGTTTTGAGATGGGAAACATTATACTGAAGAAGTTGAAAGGAAGCTCCGAACGGCTGGTTTGAGTCTGATAAACAGAACACACTACCATACTCAGCTTTCAATAAACCAAAGAGCCCCCCCACAAAATGACTAAAGACAAGTATTTACTGGGCAGTTACATTACCAAGCATTCCAGAAGAAGGTGGATTGGGCTGAATGTCCTCAAGTGAGTTCTCCTGCAGGATATCCCAGAGCTCCCACTGCATTTTTGGGTTCAGAATATAAAAGGGCTGGTCAGGGTGTTTAGTATGATACTTCTTGTAGTTTTCAAAGAAATTGTAGTCCGGTTTTCTGTACCACTAAAAAAATAGAAGTATCAAGTCAGATCCTTTTCTCCTCCATCCAAAGACAAGATCTCTCACAGAACAGTTAACCAAAGGTGCTCAGCGCCGCTGTGGGATTCAGTAACTTATGTTTTAGGTAACAGGATGCCCTTCAGAATTGCCCCTGCATTCTAACTCAAAAGATAAGTCCTTATAGGTAGAGCACCGCAGATCTGTGGGTACCTGCTTCAGATCCGTGGGTATTCACATCTGTGGATGTGGATGCAGATATCCACAGACCCATTGTTGAGGACTGGAGCTCAGTTGCAGATTCTATTTTTATCTGCTCAGGTACGATCGATCACTGCAGCTGCTGCTATGATCTGGGGCAGCAGCACCCAGGGGACCAATGGAAGTGCTCCAGCCAATCCCAGCTCAGCTCTGATTGTGATCTGCCAGCCAATCAGTATGCTGGCCTTTGGTTGGGATCCCTTAGTCCCCAGCTGGCCTTTCATTGGCTATTCCCCACACAGGCACCACCCACTTTTTCTTGTTTCCAGTTAGCATGCTATACTGTCAGTCAGATATTTCACTGGAAATCTCTGATTGACAGCACAGCATGCGAACAGCAAACAAGAAAAGGAAAAAGTGGGCAGGGATTACATGGGAAATAAGCCAATCAAAGGCCAGAATGTTCACTGAGATGAATATAACAAATGAGTCATTTTTATACCATTCTCAATTGTTATATTCATCTCAGTGAACAAAAGGCCCTATTCCAAGGCTGGCATGCAAGTATCTTTGTCACAACATTGCACCAGAAGCGGATAATGTACAATATATGCAGTGACCTGTAATTATGTGTATTTGTGAGCTTTCAGATTCATAAGGTTTCCTCCCATTTCCTTATTTCAATAAAAATACTGAAGGAGGGCTCATGTTTCTTTAAACTCTGGGACCATCAGAAGGAGAGGTGGTTTCGTGAGGCAATGAGTACCAGCCTAGTTCATTACAGGTTCTTAAGGATGCTATATGTACACCCTTGCTTCTTTTGGGGTTTTGAACTTGATAGAGGCTTGGACATTCAGATGACATTTCATAAGCAGTGTCTGTGATCTAGGAAGCCAGGGAGTGACCTAATGACTAAGGAAAGATGGAAGAGTTGAGGACTGAAGCAGAAATGCATGCCAAAAAATCAGCAACCCCTTATAGATATAACTCTAGCACTACATGTTACTGAAGCCGAAAGAATTTTAAAAATTTAATTTACTTTTCACTGTTAGAGGTTTGTTTACCTCCTACGTTGCCGTCAACTTTAACAATAAACTAGTTGGTTTCACTTGTAATTTGTAATTTCCAAATGATTTCACTTAGATTCAGAATGTACTAGCCCAAAGCTGTGAAGTTAGATGTAAAAACTTTGCAGGGACTCTTTGTTCAGTCACACTGTTTCCACTCAAAGTGAAGAAAGCATAGAAATATTTCTACAATCCTTGGTTTTCTAGACGTTACAAAGGATTTTGAATGGGAACCAAAGGGATAGGTAGCCTCTCATCACTCCTCCTGTGTTGGGCCCCACAGGTGAGATAGGCATTTGCTTGGATGGCTCTGGGGTTTAGGCAGGAGAGAGGTTTCCAGATACCTAGAGTGGCAGTGCAGAAGCCTGGAGGCAAAAACGTACTCTGAAGGGAACTTTCACACTGAAAAGTGTTGTGTTTAGGCACCAAAGGGATACAGCAGGAGTTTAGTGGATGGCAGAATGGGAGTTAGGATCTCAAATGTCTTTGTGGATTTGGACCTAAGTGACACGCTCCCAGTCACATAAAAAGTCTGTGGCAACACAGGAATTGAACCTGCATCTCCCAGGCTAGCACCTTGAACACTGGAGCAGCCTGCCTCTCTTTTCCAAGGATGACTTTAGTCATACACCCCAGGGTTTTAGACCTGTCCTATAGAGGGGGACAGCTGTTTCCGTCACATGTCTTCTGACTGCCAGTTACACTGGACTGGCTTTAGAAGCTGGTCACCATTTTGCCTGCTTTGCTTGCTGAGGTTTCGTGTGATGCAGAGTTTAATTCTTAGCTCTGTTATTGTGCCACATGCATGATTCCAGCTTCCTGGCCCAGGAATATTAGGCTGAAGCCCAATAAAAATAGTATATTGACAGAATATTACATTATTATTGAAGCTGCCATGGTAACTTATTGTTTTATACAATGAGGTAACTACTGACTTCAATGGAGATACCCAAGAGCAAATCAGGAATGAGGAGATCTGAGAGAAAAGGGGAGGACAATGAGAAAGCCTGTACCCTAAAGGAACAGGGCAGCATGCGGTCGCCCCAATCACCCCCTCAAAGGACGGCCGGGCTGCTCGTACAGTAGGGGAGCAAAAGTCACTTGCAAACACATACACTACTACATCCAGCATGCCACAAGAATAAACAACTTCAAAAGGAAAGACCTTAGACATGCAGGCATGTACGGCAAGAAATGAGGTCACAGCTACTCTGTAAACCTAATTTACCACACAGTTTTCAATTTACCTCATGAATGTCTGCATGATATGGGGCTGGATCCCAGACAATTAGGATTCCAGTATTGTACAATGTTTCCGTAAGGAACTTGTGTTCTTCGACAGTTATGAGCTTGAAGGAGAGAAGGAGAGATGATTTATAGCACAGTAAAATATGTATTAATCTGTAGAAGGTCAGACAAGAGAATATCACTAAGCATATCTGTATCCATCTACCATTGAGAGCAGAACTGGATGAAATTCAGTTGTCTGTGGATTACATGTGCTAGAGAAAAGGTATTTCCTTGTGACAGCTAGTGACCTGGCCCTATCCTTTTAATTCTGCGAATTCACCTACCTCCAGCAGGTCAAGATATAGTGGAATGTCAATGGAGCAACAGCTGCAAATCTACGCATGTCAAATCTCCCTTGGTATGTGGACTTTATGCAGAAAGCAGAGGATACTGGACCCAGAGGGTGCGTCTACACTTGTAAATTAAGTCAACTTAAGCTTGCTTAAACTGACTTAATTTACTCTGCGTCTACACTACAATTTCCTTAAGTCGACTTAAGGAAAAATTAAGTTAACTTTGTTAAACCTCTTTTTAAGTCGACTTTCTGCTTAAGTCGATTTTCTAAAGTCGACTTAAGCCAGTGTAGATGTGGAGTACCCCTAAGTCGACTCTTAAGTCGACTTAGGGGCCTCCAGGTCTTCCCCACTCTCCTCCCTGCCAGGGTGGCTGGTACAGGGAGAGCCTGGCATGCCCCCCCACAGGGCAGGGCAGAGCCCTGCCCACCCTGCCCCTATGCCCTGTCAGGGTCCCTGTCCCCCTTTGCCCCATTGTACCCAGGTTCAATGGGGCAAAGGCTGAGCCCCCTGGCACTTGGCAAGGGGTGCCCCCCCCCGCCACCGTGGATCAGTCCCAGGTCCACCTAGCCCCTAGAAGTCGACCTAGGTGTCCAGTGTGGATGCTCTAAGTCGACTTTGTAGGGTCCCCTCAAAGTTGACTTAAAATTTAAGTGTGGACATGTTAAGTCGACTTAAATTAACAAGTGTAGACATAGCCAGACAGAGGCTTGGAGCATGTGTGGAATTCCGCCACTAAAATTACAGTCACTCCAATTAGTCTGGAGAAGAGTAGTAACAGTACTTGAGAGCTAATTATATATGAATTTCTCCACCTCTACAGCAATTATAGAGACAGTGGCAAAAAAGAAATACATGGATTGGGCAACAGGCAGCCCAGAAAGGGCTGGATTAATGCAAGGGCTATAGGTACTGAAGCCCAGGGCCCCAGGCTAAGGGGTGCTCCTAAAATTCCAGCCCAAGCTGGCTATCCCCTGCTCCCAGGAAGCCATTACTTGGAGGAAATGTAGGAGCGACCTTCCTACCCCCCTGCTTCAGGGAGCGTAGCCTCCCGGTCATACCCCGCCAACTGCAGGGAGATTGGCTCCAGGCTGCTTCTAGCTCAGTTGGCTGCGATTTCCCCCGCTGTGGGAAGCTGCTGACTGCCTTCCTTTGCAGGGCAGGGGATGCAGCCAGCTCCAGCTTGACTCCTGGGAGAGGGCTTGAGGGAAGGGGGGGGCAGGCCAGAGTGGAGAACAGGGATGTGAGGGGGCTGGAAGAAGTGATGGATGCAGGACAGGATGGGAGGAGGCGGCTGGAGGAGGGAAGAGGTGATGCAGAGGAATCGGGACTGAAAGGTTATGTGGCTGGAGCAGAGGCAGATGTGATTGGGGAGCGGGACACTGTGAGGGAAGGGGGGATGTGGGAGGGGCGGGGAGGCTGGAGGGAAATGTGAAGGCGGGAGCCCCACTGCCCAGCTCACAGACAGCCAGGGTGCCCTCCAGCCCTGATTCCAGGGCATAAGAAGGGACCCACAGCAGGGGGAGAGCAGGACATGGGCCCGCAGGGCACTTCTGCTGCCACTGACCAGAAGTGGGGGGTGGGACATGGGCCCACAGACCACTCCCCTGGTGTGCTGCCACCGATGGGGTTGGGCATGCCAATGTAAGTATGCCCCCCCGGGTGCCAGAGACCCCACTCTCCTGCCCGCAGGCTGGCCTGTGGCCATCTGGGGCCCCACAAAATCCTGGGCCTACAAAGACGTTAAGCTGGCCCTGGGCCCAGACCACATTTCATTTAAAATAAAGAAGCATTCATGGGCCAACAATCCACACGTCACACTCATGCTAGCTGCAAACCCACAAAGATGCACTCAGAATAACGGTCCAAGCGTCTATTTCCCGCGAACAGCCACTGGTGCTAAGTTACAGAGAAACAATTCAAGCAGGTGGCAGCTTGATCCTTTTAATGATCCAGCAACTGCCACAGAGCAGGTGAGAGCTGAACTGGGGAGTCCACTCTGGAGAACTGCTGACAGGACAGGGTCGAATCAGATGAACAGGGGTTCGTCCTTTTATTCATAAACACAAGCCATTCAGACGCTGCTTGTTAACATCTGGCTAGGAAGAGCGCAGCCGTAAAACCCTACTGTGCCAGTCACAGCCCCTCACAAATCTAAGCCAAGTGGGAGCTGCTTCGGAATGAGCTGATTCATCTTTAATTCTGCTATTTCCCCCACCCTCCTAGCCATCGCTAGCATCCAATCGCTGTTCTGGTGGTCCCTGTTAGCAATGCAATACAACCATGTCTACATGGCCATTCCAGACACTTATTATTCGATAGCTGACAAAAAAATTGCTGGTGTGTGTTCTTAATTTAAAGAGAGAGAGAGAGAATTAGGTTTAAGGCCCAGAGTCCTGCATGGCTTCCTCAGCCTACACCACTGAAAATATTCAGGTCACTTTTACAAACGTGCCTGCCAAGTTTGAGCTCTTCAAAATCCTTTGCAGATACAAACAATAGGATTTGAGTTTTTAATTCTCAGACTTGTGGGTGCTAAGAGCATCCAGAGAAGATGGGACTGCAAAGAGAGGGAGAGAGTAGCAATGACCATGGTGTCAGAGAGGGGTGAAGGCAGGAAGGGGAGGGTGGACGCAGAAGGACAGAGAGAGAGGCGATTCTTGCCAGATATTTTATAAAACAAAATGGGTCTCTTTTAGCACTGTCCTGGGCAGAGGGGAGGGTGAGCTGAGAAGAGCATTTCAGGAGAGTCCAAATGGTGGGAGGTGTAAGAAGTGTAAGACTTACAGTGCAGCATTGTGAAGACGCTCTCCTGTGTGTCGGCGTAAAACCATCCTCACAAAAGGGGTAGCCATGTCGGCAAGGGAACCGCTACCGCTGACAGAGTGCTGTCCACATGGGTGCTTAGCTCAGTATAACTACATTGCTCAGGGATGCGGATTATTCACACACCTCAGCAAGTTAGTTATAACAAAGTAATTTTTTAGTGTAGCTCAGGGCTTCGAGAGAGGAAGCAGAGCTGTTCAGAAAAGAAGGGAAGAGAATGGAAGTGTATGAATCCAGCAGTCACAGGCCTCTCTAGATAGAATCATCCAGGAGCAGGAAAGCACAGAGATGTAGCAAATGTGAGAGGGGACCATGTAAGTGCTAGAATTGTAGGTCCGAGCCTGCTGTCATCTTTCCTGCCCCTATTTTAAGCAAAACAAGCCCCAGGACCAACTGGAGGCAAAGATATATGCAACCAAGTTCTACAACAGTTGTCAATGACCCCCTTCCTACATGTGCAACCAATCTCTTAACTCCTTGCAACTTGTTCACACCCTGCCATTGTTTGACTGCCAGCCCTTAATGAGTTGACTCAGTTCTCAACGTTCAATTTGCCTAACTGATCGCTCCATTTATTGCCTTTAGTGCTTAGCTGTTCTGTTTTATCAACTGATGGATTCTTTCCATCTAACACACTGTCATTTAATTGCTACCACACTTATTTGTTTTGCCCAGTTGCTTTACTCCTAACTGTTCAAGTAATTGATTACTGCCTATTTGTTCTACTCTAATTTAGCTGATTTCATTGCTTTCTGATTGCCTGGCTAATTCATCATATAATTTGCTAGTACATTATTACCTATGTAATCTCCTTTGGATCAATTGACTCATTTGATACCACATTTGCTGACTTGTACCCTAAGAATGGTGTCCTTTTTCCCCACCCCAGCCTACTACTACCTGGTGCCTATCATCTCCTTGCTCTTTCCCCCATCACCCGTCTCCAGTTCCTTTTAATAGTAATTATTCCAGAATAAGTGTGTCCACATGGGGAACTGTATTGCTAGAACAGCTGCATAATCATATGGGTAGATTTTTCAAGGAAGAATTAGCCAAAGGACAAATGTTTTCATTGGCACCATTTACATAACATAGCTAGGCTAGTTTTGGATATGTGGCCCCAGGAGACAGCTTCCAAAGCAAAGAACCTACTATTGACCCAGTAACACAAATACACACAGACAAGTAAGACTATAAATAACAAAGCAAGGAGACCCCAGATAGCTGAATTTGTCTGCTATGGGAAGATCACTTAACAAAGGACAAAGTTCAATTTTTAATTCATGTTTCCTCCACTAATCAGGAAGTGGACACCACCGGCAAACAGCGGGCAGCAAGATAATAGATATCATGTGAGAGGAAAATTCTGATGAGGAAGAAAGATCAGATTTATGAACAACAAAAATTCATATAAAGGAAGAGGGACAAACAGGGATTAGAGAATTTGGTGTGCAATTTACCAAACAGTTCAGGGGATTCATGAATTTTAATCGAATAAGTGTGGCTAAACCCCCTATTGTACTTAGAAAAATTCGACCCTTATTCCAAAGTACCAGCCAGGAAGACTCATTATCTGAGAGCAGATGATTGAACTTCAGACCCATAGAGCGAGAAGACAGAATGAAGAGGTGAGCAGGTAGCACATGGGCCTGATCTGGAGTATGAAGCTCTGGTTTTCTCCCTACTTCGGGTGGATTCAGCCTGTGCCTCTTTTACTGGACTGTAACAAGCTCTTCTTGATAAATCCATCTAAGAAGGGATTGCTTCAAAACACTTACTGGCTGAAAAGGCTAATGCCATATTGGGCTGCATCAGGAGCAGCATTGCCAGCAGATCGAGGAATGTCATCATTCCCCTCTATTCGGCACTGGTGAGGCCTCATCTGGAATACTGTGTCCAGTTTTGGGCTCCCCACTACAGAAAGGATGTGGACAAATTAGAAAGAGTTCAGCGGAGGGCAACAAAAATGATTAGGGGGCTGAGGCACATGACATATGAGGAAAGACTGAAGGAAGTAGGTTTATTTAGTCTGCAGAAGAGAAGACTGAGGGGGTATTTGATAGCAACCTTCAACTTCTTGAAGGGGTGCTCCAAAGAGGAGGGAGCTAAGCTGTTCTCAATAGTAACAGAGGACAGAACTAGGAGCAATGGTTTCATGTTGCAGTTGGGGAGGCGATGTTGGATATTAGGAAAAACTTTCTCACTGGGAGGGTGGAGAAGCATTGGAATGGGTTACCTAGGGAGGTGGTGGAATCTCCGTCTTTGGAGATATTTAAGGTCCGGTTAGACGATACCCTGGCTGGATGATTTAGTGGGAATGGTCCTGCTTTTAGCAGAGGGTTGGACTAGATGACTTCATGAGGTCCCTTCCAATTCTATGATTCTAAGGTGGTATATCTTCCATGGAAACAACAGCTTTGTTTAGTTGCTCTTATATCCTCTAATCTCAACGTGATTAAGGATTTCACATATTTAAATTTAAATCTAATCATTTTGATTTCTGAGAGCCTAGAGAATGCAAAGAATGTTGTTTAGACTCTCACCAAGAAAATGGACATGACCAAGCTGGACTGAGCTACTCCTCTAATTACAGCTTTGGCAAATCTTATGGGTACATACAAGGAATGCCAAGCCAGAAATTGGTATTACGGCATTTTGGAAGCGAACAGAATTAATGTTTGTCTCAACTCTAAGAACAGCAACTGGGTATTATTTTGGACACAAAGAAGCATCCTGTGGAATTGGTTGAGAAAAAAATTCCAGTCCCATTTGATCATTCCTTCCCCCATATTTTGGAACAATTTATGAAAAGGCCCTCCCATTGACAGTATAAACCAAACCAAAGTATAAATAAATATTTCAGGCCTACTGATGTTTGTGATAACAGAATCATATTGTCTACATATAATAAGACAGACAAAGAGTAATCCATTATTTTTCTGGGGGAAATACCGATCCCCTTTTAATGCTAAAATAACATCGTAACATAAAAGTTAAAAAATTGACAGCTCTGTTGAACCTCCTTTGTTTTTGGGATGGTCTAGCCAGACCTATCCTAATTCCAGAACATGGCATGGCGAAGCACTTGAAGCACCCCTGGCCACAGGCATGTCCCTGTATGTCCTGATAACTCATAGGGGCAGCCCTGGTTCTCTCCTTGAGCCCACCGCACAGGTGAAGATTCTCAATGAGTCATCAATGTCAACACTGATCTGCCTGGGCAGAGGGTGGGGGGACACCCCAACAATACAGTACAAGTCCGTGGACACAGATATACCACACACATTCAGCCCATAGTGCAAAGATGATACATACCCGCAAACAGCATTATCATCCTTAGCAAATTATAACCTCTCCAATGTCACCATGGTGCCAAACAATATTATTGATGGTCACCACTAATCCAGACAGCGTCACAACACTTCTGCTCTTAAAACTAAGGGCCCAGTCCAATGTCCATTGAGCTCAACAGAAAGATTTCCACCGATTTCAGTATGCTTTGCATAAGGCCCCACACCTTGAAATAAATATGTCAGGAAACACCACTGATTAAATCCTCTCTGGTTCTTTATGAATAAAATGATGTGTGAAACGCCAGATGCCTCACTCTTTGCTCATCACTCATCTCCACGATGGCTTAAGAGTCTCTTGTTGAGACTCTCTTACCTACATCACTTTGTACAAGCTGATACTACAGCAATCTCCTCTACAAGGCATTCACAATCATTTCTATAACTTTGATCAATTGGTATCCACAGAGTTGACAGCTCCCTCAACAAAAACAATGATTTTTTTAAAGTCAGCCTTTAAACAAAACCATCCATCCATCCAGGACTATGGGGAAGTGGCCCAGGGCAAAAAGTGAAGGGAAGCGGCAGTGCGCAGGATTTCTACACACAGGGTTCCTGGGCCGGGGCCCAGAGAAGTGGGCAGGCCCGGGTCCTTCCCCGCCTCCCCCAGACTGCCAGTGGAGTGGTGGTGGACTTGTAGTGACCATAGACTATTAGTGGTGGAGACTGGACAGGGAAACTGGCCCTGGAAGGGGGATATATGGACAGGGGCCCAGCTGGAGGGCTAAGCAGCCAGACAAGAGTGATGGAGCACAGGCTGTGGATGGTGGAGTCACTTGAGTAACACCCCAATAACACCAGCAGGAGGCACCCATCCAGCGGGGAGTGCTGCAAGTCCGTCACAGGCCTACTTTGTATTCTTCACCATAAGAGGATTCCATCCAGCTCCAAGAAGCTCAATAAGCCAAGCAGGAAGAAGGATTGCAGGAGAAAGGCTTGAGAAACAAGATGTAGGAAGCAGAAAGTCTCTGTGGCTTAGTACACAAAGGAGCAGTAGGGCACAGAGTGGAGGTCACACCTGTTTCACAATGTGGATATGCACAGCTGCCTCTGATGAGATAAAATGAGTAAGATCTATTTAGAGACCGGTGCTTTGTATAGGTGAATGCACCATGAACAAGAAACTGCATTGGAAATACAGAATAAAGTAATGCAGCAGAGCTACTAAAACCTATTATAGGCACAGATGGTCTCAGATCTACCTACTGTGAGATTCTTACATCTTCCACAAAAGCCTTTGGTACTGATCCCCATCAGTCAGAATATGGGGCAAGGCGGACCTTGTGTTTGATCCAATTCCTACATTCTAGATAGAAGAAAAGCTAATTAAGGCGTGTCTGTGTATGACTGAGTCTAGCAAAGGAACAAACATTAGCAGGATATGATTTGTGTATTTTGGTTATTGATTTCATTTGTAGACTTTACCTGTTCTCTCTCTCCCGAGATAAATGATATCTCAAGCTACTTCTACATACAGATTCCACGGGTGTGAGGTGAAGATCTCATGTTCATAGCCAGAGCTAAATACCGTAAGAAAAGCTGCCACTCACCACTGATCTTTCGGTACCCTTTATACCTCTATCCTTACAGTGAAGGAGAGTCCACAATAAGAGAGCTGAATTGAGCCCTCAGTCACCTACTTAAGACACGCACACTCACTATTGTGTTGCACATACGCCAGGCAGACTTACCTGGGAGTTAACAAGGCGGACTGTTGTATTTTTCCCAACATCTTGCTGAAACCCATTGGTAGGAGCCCCATTAAATCTCAAAACTGCATCATGGGCATCTGAAAGCAGCAAACAAGGAAGAGTTACTAAAAGTTAATTGATGGCTATTATGTGCAAGTGAGGGAAAACATTTAACTCAGGCACATTAAAAACATGCCAGGCATATAATTAATGCAGAATTTTCCTCATCATAATTGCTGGTTGGAGACACAGAGCTGGATTCATCAAAAGTACATGGTCCATACTTTCCATGCTGGCATTTAAACGATTACTGTGTGTACTGTTTGCTCTGTATCCTAATTTGGTTTAACTAATATTTTATTTTGAAAACTCAGTACACATGTAGATAGCACAAGCTGCCTGCACAGATTGCTGAATACAGCTCCCGAAAACACAACTGGGCAAATAATTTCTCCTAGTGATCAGTTAACAAATAAGTGACGGAGAAATAATGAACAAGAATGTTCTTTATTTCTCAGGGCCAGAAAACCTGGTGCTCGGTAGCCTGTGGACTGACTCGCCTAGTGGCCAGGTGAAAAATATCTAAGCTACCTCATAGCTCAACATCACACCTCTTGAACACTAAAGGAATAAAACAACTGTGTAATGTTTATAGGCACTTTGTCAAGTGTAATTTACTATACGCTTGGTTGTGTTATGCTTTCTCTTCATGGCTTTTTTCTTTCTTTTCTTTCCAGTAATAGATCACAATACAGCTTTTCCTGAGTTTTGTTTCCGTCTCTTCCTCCATATTCTCTCCTCCTCGTTATTATGTATTTGAATTACAATAGCATTTAAGAGCCCCAATCAAAGAGGGCTGGCCTGGCGTAGGCTGGAGGTTCTGTTGTTACAGAGAAAGGAGGCAGGAATAATATAATAAATAATAATAAGCTAACTCTTATAGAGCACTTTTCATCAGTAGATCTAAAAGCATTGTAAAAAGGAAACGAGGTCATTACTCCTGTTTTACAGAGGGGGAAAACTGACACAGAGAGGCAAAGTGATCTGTCCAAAGTCCACTGGTAGAACCAGGAGTAAAACCCAGATCTCCTGGGTGACAGTCCAGCAGACTCAGCCCACCAGGCAACATACCCTCCTCTCATCCTTCCTCCTTCTAGAGTGCCAAAGAGTTTGTCTACATGGGCAAGTTTTGTCAGTTACACTGGAATAATTCTACCTGCATCATTAAACCGATACAGTGATACCAGCGTAACTCACCCATGTGGACACATTCCCATTTAAGAGGAGCTATTTCCCCCCACCAGCATGGCTTAAACCCCTTCCAGAGTGATATAAAATAATCCAAACAAAGGCACTCAAATGGGAATTTGTACAACTATAGTGCTTTAAATTCCAACCCTACCTTACCCGAACAGGACTTCCCTGTGTAGACAAGCCTCAACCCTGTTACTTGGCCCACAGGGGCAGATCCTGCAAGCTGCAAAGTGCCCTCAACTCACATTGGGCCCCATTGTACTCAGTATTTTGCAGGACTGGGCCCCCAAAACACCTCATATAACAATATCTATCAGCTGTCTGTCTAGCACAAGCATAAAGGCAGATCAATATGTCTTCACAAAGACTCATCAGGTATGTCTATGCTACAGTCAGAGGTGTGGCTGGCTGCAGCAAAAGCTGACACCCCTGCGGCTGGCTAAAACTAGCAGTGGAAACCCCTCCAGCATGTTGAGAACGCGGGTATGTACTCATATTACTATCCCCCACCACCCGGTTTTCACTGCTGTTTCTAGCTATGCTAGATAGCCAAAAGCCTGCACTGCAGCCACATCTCCGGGTGCAGTGCAAACAGACCATTAGGCATTTCTTCAGGTTGTTTTTCTTTTAAAAACCAGTGGTAGCAAAATTGTTCTCTTGTGGTTCCTCTTCTCCTTTAGTGTCAAAACCAGAACATGACAAGGCATCGCATGTTTACAAGCTGTTTTCCCCAATTCCAGTTTTGGCGTGCCAGTTGTGCTTATTATAAACCAAATGTGGCTCATCATTTGAGACCTGTGTTTTGGGCTTCTTGTTGGGCTTCTTTCGGGGAGTACAGAAGCCCAAGAGACAGCTAGAGCCGGCTTGCAGGCTTTGCAGATCGGCAGGGGCAGGTCTGTGGGTGGTGGTGAATGTCATCACACTCAGCTACCCGATAAGCGTGCGGTACATCATAAAAGTCCCATTTTCCCCCCTCCCTCCACCAACAAACTGGACTGCCTTCTTTTGGGTGGATTTTGCTTCTTTTGAATGGCAGGTTGGCTTATTCTGCTGTGTTAACTGACACTGACAAATTCTCCAGCTCCTCACCACACAAATTGATATTATTTTGACCAAACAGCAAATGTGCCTTAGGAACATAACCAGCAGAAGGCCCCATTTCAGTAGTCCATCCTGTCCAGCAAAGCATATGAACATGTGCTTAAGCCCCACTTGTAGTCATGTGCTTTGCTGAAATGGAGCTTTAAACCTAAATTGAAGATCCCCCCCACCCCCAGTCTAAATTTATCATTAGAAATCTGTTAGAATAAGACCCTCTGGGAAACGGTGCAAATAGGGGAATTATAGTATTTTGCTCTGATGTACAGTGCGTCTCTCAACCACAACAAGAATTAACGAGAGCTCCCATTTCTTGTATGTGGGACCCAACCTAAAAACCCCCACTGTTAAACCTGCTGAGATACAGAAATACATGTGCTTCATTATTTGACACTTTGCAAAAGGAGAAGGGCTGTGTTCAGAAGCAGGATGTGATTCAGAATAATATTGAAATATTATTATATCAACTGAGGTTATCAGTAGGGAATTAATGAATAATGATGTATGCCTGGAGTATGGGAATCAGTGACCTTTCCAGAATTCATTTGTTGTGACAAGGAACAACTTGGCATTTCCGTTTAGGAGACAAGCTGACAGACTGATTGGATGAGCAATACCATGTTTTTTGAGTCTGCTGTGCTTTTTGGCTGCATAGCAAGCAGAAATTTAATTCAGACCCTGAATCCAGACAAGATTGGTTGTGGAATTTAATTTACATGCAATAACTGAACCAAATAACACTTTTAGATCCTGACAGGAAAGTTGATCTAAGAGCAAAAGCTTTATCAACATTCATAAACAAAGCCTACCAACAGTGCTGTAATATAAATTAGCCTTATGGCCAACATGGGAAACTGAAGCACTGAGTGCATGATCAAATTTTGCAAAGGCGACTACTGATTTCGGGCACTGAAGTTGGAGAATGCCATAATTGAAAACTACGGCACTGAAAATCAGCATGCTTTTGGAAACCTTGAATAAACAATTTATTCATGGTCACAGGAAGAATGTAGCAGAAACAGGAACAGAAATCAGCTCTCAAAGCCAAGTCTTATGCTTCTGACAAATTAATGTTGTCAAAAATACTACTCTTTATCTGAATAGTATCTTTCCTCCTTTGGGATCCTAAAGCACTTTGAAGGCTGGACAACATTACTGCCTTGCTTACACTTCTGGCATGCACAGCGCACAGTAGAGGAGGAAGGGAAATTCTGATCAAGTACACCAAAACAAATCCCCCACACTCACAAAATAGTGCTTTGACATCTTTAACAGGCACACAGAGCTGTTGGTCTGAAGGGCTTATACTGCTTCCTTAGAAAGAACTTTGGTATGGACAGAAAATACTTCGGTGGTAAAGCAGGGGATGAACCATGATCTTAAAAAGGGGAATATACATTTCTAGATGCAGAGAGCACAAGATATACTGTTAAATCGAACACAGTGCCAAAGGACCATGGCTCAAACCGTCCCGCTCACTCCTCTGCTTCCCCCACATTTTCTCCAACTGAAAAATAGAAGAATTCAGCTCTAGGGAGTTGTCTTGCTTATAGTCTGTTAAGGCATCTTGTTCTGGCAATGAAAACTGTTTGTTACTCCGGCTGTTCACTAATTTGGGCCTAGGTTCATACTCAGTGACATAATTCCCAGCGACCTCAATAGGAATACAACATCAAACCCCAGTTTCTGACTGAGACATGCATTTCTATCACAGCAACTACACAGTGCTCCAAAACTGAGCCAAGAAAGCCCTGCACATCTGCCTTCTTATGTCAAAACCAATTACTGGGTCACTTTCTCAGCCAGCGCAGCTCAGTATGGCTCTCTTTACATCACCAGGGCAACATTGACAGAGAAGCACGGAGAATCCAGCCCACTGCTTAACAAAGCCAGAGTACGACATAGGCTGGGTGTGATCTCTTTGCTTTCTGGCACTCAGCAGCTCTCTTGATCATAGAATCATAGAATAATAGGGCTGGAAAGGACCTCATGAGATCATCTAGTCCAACCCCCTGCTAAAAAGCAGGACCACTCCCACAAAATCACCCCAGCCAGGGTTTTGTCTAACTGGGCCTTAAATATCTCCAGAGATGGAGATTCTAACACCTCCCTAGGTAGCCCATTTCAATGCTTCACCACCCTCCTAGTGAGAAAGTTTTTCCTAATATCCAACCTTGACCTCCCCAGCTGTAATTTGAAACCATTACTCCTTGTTCTGTCTTCTGTAACCATTCAGAACAGCCTGGCTCCCTCCTCTTTGGAGCACCCCTTCAAGTAGTTGAAGGTTGCTATCAAATCTCCCCATAATCTTCTCTTCTGTAGACTAAATAAGCCTAGTTCCTTCAGTCTCTCCTTGTAAGTCATGTGCCCCAGCCCCCTAATTATTTTCGTTGCCCTCCGCTGGACTCTTTCTAATTTGTCCACAACCTTTCTGTAGTGGGGAGCCCAAAACTAAACACAGTATTCCAGATGCGGTCTGACCAGTGCCGAATAGAGGGAATTATCACATCCCTCGATCTGCTGGCAATACTCCTACTGATGCAGCCTAATATGCCATTGGCCTTTTTGGCAACAAGGGCACACTGTTGGCTCATATTCATCTTCCCGTCCACCATAACCCCCAGGTCCTTTTCTACAGTGCTGCTACTTAGCCGATCGGTCCCCAGCCTGTAGCAGTGCATGGGATTTTTCCGTCCTAAGTGCAGGACTTTGCACTTGTCTTTGTTGAACCTCATGAGGTTTCTTTCGGCCCAGTGTTCCAATTTGTCCAAGTCTCCCTGGATCCTGTCCCTGCCCTCCAGAGTGTCTACCATTCCCCCCAGCTTGGTGTCATCCGCGAACTTACTAAGCACGCAATCTATCTCATCACCAAGATCATTAATGAAGATGTTGAACAAAACCGGATCACATGTGGCTCAGTTTGTGTATACCACTAGACAAATATTCTCAGCACTTCAGCGTACCAAAACAGGGAGTCCTAGATAAGCAGGACCTTTTAACTACATTTTTCCTCCCTTCTTATGTTCCCATAGTTCCAGTCTTCCTGGCTCTTGTCTGACAGCAGCGAGAGAACTGGACATTACCTCAGCTGTTCCCACACCTGCCCAAAAATAAACACACTTCAGACCAAAAGAAAACCTTGGTTTCCTATTTTCCCAATTTGTTTTGTCTCTCCTCTGATGGATTATGTGAACATAGAACACCAAACAAGGGGGCAGGCCCACCAAGGTGAGGCATGAAGTCCAAGCTGAGCCCACACAGCACATGAATTTATATTCTCCAGCAGGAGATCACCCCTACGAGGTCTGGCAGTGCAGCTTTCTGCTCTCCTGCTGGGGGGATGACAACATTTGGCCCGTAACCAGCAGTGTTAGGTTACAGACTACTGGTAGAAGTTGCTCAAGAGACACACTGAATCAGTGCTTCCAGCAGTTACCACGGCCATGCCCTGTCCCCAGTGTGCCTTACCCTCTCTTTAGGAGGAGACTCTGGCTCCCAAGAGCTCTTCAGAGTGAAGACTGAAGCTGCTTTTACTGCTGCAACTCTTTTCTCACAGTGGGAATTCCCCCACTGCAGCTCTCCAATATAGTCTATGTGGGCAGAAATCAGCATAGATCTTGAGCTGACTGTCAGCCCATGCTTAGTTCCATTGAGTACTTTTTTTGTGAGAGTTTGCACTGGTACTGAGTACCGGCACCTCTTTTTCCACTGCAATACAGCCCCAGCTCCTACGGCTGCTGCCGGCAACCGCAGGTCCCTGGCCAGGGATGGATCCAGCAGCTGCGAGCTCCCAGCTGGGGCCGAGGTTGGGGCCGGACTGGGCTTCTGTGGCTGCCGTAGCCCAGGCCCGTGTCCCTGGTCGGGGCTGGATCGGGCTCCTGTCAGCCCCACATCCCCAGTCAGGGTCGGGGCCGGATCAGGCTGAGTACCAGCACCTTTTGTTTTACAAAAAAAGAACTGGTTCCATTAAACCAGCTGTGTTTGGACGTGTTAAAGATTAATGTACACATTTTAAATGTGTGTTATGGCCACTGAGGGGGCCTGCTTATTATTTCTGCTATCTACCACACACACCTGCAATCAATAAGAATCAACTGGATTTTTCAAGGTGCAACAAGTGTCTTTGTGAATTCTCAGATTAATTTTAAATGGAGAAAGTCCTGTGGGTAAACCTGACCCAAGTGCGACGGTGGATTGTTCCAGACTCAGTATTCAAAAGCCACACGGTACTGTTTCATCCTAGTAGAGTAATACCAACCTATCTCCGGTCCCAGGTGTGAGAATTTCAGAGATCCCGCTGAGGACACGACAGCGCATCGACCCAAGTGGCCAACCTCTTCGCTGAGGTTTTTTCTGGGCAGATACTTCTGCCATTCAGAGGTAGCAAATGGACCATCTGACCCGTTGATCATTGTCACATTTACTCTGTCTCGGAGCTGGCACAACAGTTTTTCTGGACTGAGTTTGGCAGTATTTTTTTGCCCCACGTAAGTCACATTGTACTTGTTCATGGACAGGTAATTTTTTCTGACCTTTTGCAGTCGAGGTATGAGATTCTTTGATGAACTGTCCTCATTCCAGACATTCAGCATGCCCTCTTTTTTCTTTGGTTTTGCCTCTGCATTGTTTCCTGAAGCTGTTGGAAAGGTGTTGCTCTTTACTTTATCCGGTTTGTCCAGCAAAGTAGCAGATATCTCGCCCTTCTCGCTGGCGGCTTTGCTTGAAAGAACTCGGGAGGTAAGTGTGTCCAATTTTCCCAAAATTCTGGAAATCTGAAAACTTGTGCGT
This sequence comes from Pelusios castaneus, assembly GCA_007922175.1. Classification (NCBI taxonomy): domain Eukaryota; kingdom Metazoa; phylum Chordata; order Testudines; family Pelomedusidae; genus Pelusios; species Pelusios castaneus. Next base: position 15,721,701 of record ML685789.1, read on the forward strand.
TCTGTTTTGAAGGGAACGTGGTCGACTTTTCTTGATTCCCTCCAGAGACAAATAGTCAAAACCACAAGCAATAAAAAGAGTACATACACCAACTTTTTCAGTTGATTGATGTGAACCATAATGGATGGTGCATCAAAATGCGATGATTAAGACAGGGCAGGATGCTGAGCCTGAAAAAAGATGGCAAAAAACAACTAGTTAAAAGGAGCCGGGGGGAGGAGGGGCTGGGAGAGGAAAAGGAATTTTTTCCCAACTTCTCATCTATCTAATGGCCTGATCTAAAGCCACTAATGTCAATGGAAAGACTTAACAGGAGTTGGATCAAATCCTACACTCAATATGAACCCAGACATTTGAGTTATCTGAGAGATCTCCCTCAACCCCAAAGCAGCAACTTGCATGCCACCTTGGCTGAAATTCCCCACTTTGCTCTTTTTTTTTTTTTTTAAATTACTAATTAATTTTTGAGTCATCACCAGCAAATCCAGGGTCAAGGTTTCCTATCTAAATATGCCCCCTGGGTTCTTATCTGTGGTCAGATACTATCATTTCAATAAGAAAGTTAATTTAAAGAACGCTGAGGAAAACGTGAATTTATAAACATCATATGAGTTTCAAGATAGCTGCACTGAAACCCTACTGAGCTCATAGGAAACTTCTGCCAATCTGGAACTGACTGACTGCACTCCTGACATGTAGCCTTATTAAACAGCTGGCTGGAGCCAATGAGTCTACATTAGCATTTTGTTTTGTTCATTGTTTTATTTTCAAAATGCTCTCGATTGCATAGCGAATTTAGGGTACAAAACAGAATATCTGGGGAAAGCAAGGAAGCTTTCTGCAGCACAATGTTCCAACAAATAGAGGACGCTCCCATTCAGCAGAAAAGGGAAAATAATTTGAGCAGCTACAGTGAAGAGGAGGTGAGTTTGCTTGAGTGTCATGATGCAGAGGCAAAAAATCAACTGCAAAGTCCAGAGGGCAGTTCATTATTCACCCTTTGGTCAAAGCCAGTGGAGAACAATGGGACTGGTGTAAAGGAAGATATGCTGGCAGTCTAAACGCAGCCATCATGTTTACAGCAGGGCATGGTACCTGGACACATGAGGGCCAGAGCATGGTTGACAGTTGTGAACATGACAGTGCCCTCAGGTGTGTTGCTCAGGCTATGTGTACGCTTAGTGGCACCACGCTAACACTTCAATACAGTCATAGGTGAGGTTCGCTTATCCCATTTGCTTCTCCACCTCGCCAAGAGGTGGTAGATCGGTTGACAGAGTAATTTATCTGTTTATCTAGCACTGTCTATAAAGGGTTAGGTCAGCTATATTGCTTAGAGAAGTAGGTTTTTCACATCCCTGAGCAACACAGCAGGATTAACTTCACGTTTTTGTGTAGACCTGGCCTGGGAGCGTGAGAGCAATAAAGAGATGCTAGGTGATGTGATGCTAGTGGGCCAAGAACAAGGCACTCGACTGGCTGTGCAGAGAAGCTGGGCCCTAGTGCCCTGCCCCCAAGTGTCTGTATTGGACTATCTGTCCCTCGAGGGGAGGACAGTAGTTTGTCCATCTTGCAAATCAGCACGAGGGGATGGCTTCCCCCCAGAAGTGCGTAGGAGTTGGTGGGGAACTAGCAACCTGCATGCATAGGACTCGTTACTGCAGATCAGCGCTGGAAGTAATTTTTCTGGCCTAGGGACATAGATGGGCCTTCTGTTCTTCAGGATTTATTAAGTCCATTTTTCAGAGTTTATGTTTAGCAATTTGTGAGTTTTATGTAAACGTCCTAAAACAGGTGAGGTTCGGAGTTCTCTCTTTGTATTTGATGTAATGAGTGTAGTATGGACTCTAATTACAGTTCTATTACTCGTTACAGTGGTCTATCAAAGAGTATTCTCTTCATAATGTTTCTTAATGCACTTTAAAGTCATACTGTTCCAAATAGCATTATGTTAAAGCACACTAGGGAACCATTAGTGCACACCAGCAGGGTCTACATGAATCAATTAATGCACAGCATGTTAGCACACTTTGGAAATCATACATCTAGAGCCCGCATTACTGCTTTGTGTAGAAATGCCGTTAGAAGATACTCAGACTCATAGACTCTAAGGTCAGAAGGGACCAGTACAATCATCTAGTCTGACCTCCTGCAAAAGCAGACCTCAAGACCTCACCCACACACTCCAGCAATAGGCCACCAACCTATGACTGAGTTATTTACCTCCTTAAATCATGATTTAAGGACTTTAAGATACAGAGAATTCACCAGTAGGTGAACCATGCCCTGTGCTACAGAGGAAGGCAAAAAATCCCCAGAGCCCAGGCCAATCAGCCCTGGGAGAAAATTCCTTCCTGACCCCAAATATGGTATTTATTGGATAGATGCTGAGTTGTATTTTTTTTCAGGGGGGCGGGGGGGGCATGTTTTTTCAGTGTTTATCAGTTAAAACTGAGAGTCAGAAACCATAATGAGAGAATACAGAGTCCATCTGGGATGAATAGGTTCAACACCTGAAATACAGGCCATTCAATTTTGGCCTCTCATAGCCAGTCTTGTACCTCTGATTGAAAAAACCCTATCTCTTCAAGTTCCAGCCATTCATTCATATTTCTATCACCTATGAACTCTCAGAGAAAGGAATGGAGCCATTTAAAAGGCAAGTGATGGTCCAGACCAAGCCATGAAAAATGGATCTGCAAAACTAGGCAGGCCCAAACATGAAAAACTTTCCTTGTGTGTGTTTTACGCTGGCCTGTCTTACACAGCTAAGGCCTTAACTACATCCCTGAGGGCTGTGTCAAATCTCACCTCTGTGCAGTGTAGTTAAGCTGACATGATCACTGGTATAGATACCGCTATGTCAAATGGAGAATTCTTTTCTTGGCCTAGCTACTGCCTCATGGAGAGCTGGACAGACGAATCCCTTCTGTTACTGTATTAAATGTCTACAGTACAGCGCTGCAGCTGTACCACTGTAGCATTTCTAATGTAGTAGAAGCAGTGGGACTATTCATATGAGTGAAGACTACTTGAGCCAGTACAGAGCTGATCCTGCGTCCAGTAAAATCAACAGGAAATTTTCCAGCAAGCTCCCGTGAACTTAAGACTTAACCACTGCTTAGCACTGTACACTCTCAAAGAACTTTCCAAACGTTGACTAACTCAACCTTTCCAGACTACTATACCCCCTTTCAGAAGCCTGATGTGTCTTCCATACTCCCAAGTTACACTTCACTTAAAAACTACTTGCTTACAAAACCAGACATAGAAATACAAGTGTCACAGCGCACTATTACTGAAAAGGTGATCACTTCCTCATTTTCCCCATATAAGTATAAAATAAATCTACTGGAACAGAAATATCATACTTTCGTTTCAGAGTGCTGTATATAGAGTAGTATAAATAAGTCACTGGTCTTTAGGAAATTTTAGTTTGTACTGACTTCACCAGTACTTTGTATGTAGCCTGTTGTAAAACTAGGCAAATATCTAGATGAATTAATTTACCCGCTGGAAGACCTCTGCGTATGTCCAGTGGTACACGTGCCTCTGGTTTAGAGCCACTGAACTAAAGGACAATGAAATCTATCATCAGACTTCAAATTGAAGTCTCTGGATTATTTGAAATGCTAATGTATTTGTTTACCTGTTGTTGGATGTTAGTTGAGTTAGAGCAACCACTGCTCATTTTAAAGTATCTGCAGGTTTTCTAACAATGATGGGAAGCTGCGTTCTCTTACAAATTGAGCACGTCACGATGATGAGCAGATTTCTAATTTAAGTCACAAGTCACCTGCGAAGAAAGAGAACTTTATTAGAGAAATACCAAATGGCATAGAGCACCACAAAGATTTTCTTAGGTATGTGCTGGAATCTCACAGGGTGCATCTACACTTGTAAATTAAGTCGACTTAAGCTTGCTTAAGTCAACTTAATTTACTGTGTCTACACTACACTTTCCTTAAGTCGACTTGAGCAGCTGCTTAAGTCGACTTAATTTACTCTGTGTCTACACTACACTTTCCTTAAGTCGACTCGAGCAGCTGCTTAAGTCGCCTTAAGGAAAAATTAAGTCAACTTTCTAAAACCTCCTTTTAAGTCGACTTTCTAAAGTGAACTTAAGCCAGTGTAGACGTGGAGTACCCCTAAGTTGACTCTAAGTTGACTTAGGGGCCTCCAGGACTCCCCCACTGCCCACCCTGCCCTGCCCTGCCCACCCTGCCCCTATGCCCTGCCAGGGTCCCTCTCCCCCTTTGCCCCATTGTACCAAGGTACAATGGGGCAAAGGCTGAGCCCTCTGGCACTTGGCAAGGGGTGCCCCCCCTGCCACCATGGACCTGTCCCAGGTCCACCTAGCCCCTACAAGTTGACCTAGGCTTCCAGTGTGGACGCTCTAGGTCGACTTTGTAGGGTCTCCTCAAAGTCGACTTAAAATTTAAGTGTGGACATGCTAAGTCGACTTAAATTAACAAGTATAGACATAGCCTTAGAGAGACTCAACTTGGCTACCTCCAGCAGCAAAAAAAAAAAAAAGGTTAATGAAGTAAAAACCTTCCAAGAGCTCAAATGTCTTGTAATGAGCAGCAATTGCTCAAACACTGCCTGTGACAAAGCAAAACATCTTTTATCTTTCTCAGTTAAAAAAAAAAAAAAAAATCTAAAGTCTCACGGTAAATTTTAGAGACACTTGGCAGTTTCCATGTCTCCTTTGCAGCTTGGCTACCTAGGCTACAGCATTGTACACTGGTGTCATTGTAACTTCCTGGAAAGCGGGATGTTCTTGGGAAATCTGAAGAGAATATGTGGCTTTATTTTTAAAATCATCCAGTTAGACAGTGTCCTTTTGAGTTTCTCCTGCATCTTACCCACTCTGTCTTCCAACTAATCACTTGTTGCTCTGCAAATATCTTACTGTAGGTTCTCCAAAATAAAATGTTGTTCTTGTCTTATTTCTTCAGCACAAAAGCGACAGCACCAAAGACACACAAAGAGTTAGTTATCTGCTGGGCAGTCTTAATATCACTTTTCACAAGAGCACTGTTTTGACTCTTTCAGAGGCCCCATTAGATGAGAGTCTTATTGTACTGAGTTCTGTGCAAACACTAGCCTAAAATAGATCATGTCCTGCTTTCAAAAGGGCTATAGAGGAAGGAATCTACTTAAATGTCAAATGATGGAAGGAAATTCAGTGAAAGAGACTTTATAAACCATCATAACCCTGCGAAAAATTACATACATGCTTAACTTTACAGTGAAGTCAGAACTATACACATGCCTTAAGTACACAGGTAATTGTTTGCAGGGTAGGGACCCAGATTATTAAATCTTCTTTTAATGTTAAGAGTCAGATAAAATTAAAAGAAAGTGAAAATAAGGAGATTTGCCATACACGTGCTTTCAGCCCACAGAATCAATGGTTAAAAATTCAAACACATCCTCTCTTTAAATAAACTTTAATCACAAGGGTTTGTTCTGACATGCTTCAATAAGACAATGTTTTTTTCCCTCATTGACAGTCATACAATAAGTTAATCTTTTATTTAATAAGTTGCTTGACAGATTTAAAGGATGTTGTAATCTTATAAATTCCTTCAGTCAGGGCTTTTTATTTGTAAACCTGCTATTGTTTCAATTAACATAAAATTACAACAGATAAGAGGAAAAGAATATCAGTTTCTGTGCCTTGGACAGCATCTTGTGCCTGATCAGTTTCATGATTTACCCTGTACTGTTGGTAGGCTCCAAGGCTATGTCTACACTCAGGGATTTAGGACGACTTAAATAAGTCGACTTTAAGTCGACCATATTAAGTTGACTTAGAGAGTCCACACAGGACTCCTAAATCAACTTAAAGTGGGACTTACTAACTCGACTTAGAGAGTCTATGCTAGACTCTCTAAGTCGACTAGTTCGGTCCAGGGAGAGCCAGCCCCACATGAGGCCGGCTCTTCCCGAGACAGCAAGCCACGGAGCAGTCTGGGGGAGAAGAGAGCGTGGAGCTCCCTTCTGCCCCAGACCGCTCGGCTCCCTTCTGGTTGAAACTGCTCAGGTCCTGGGCAGAAGGGAGCTCTTCTAGCCGGGACTGAGTGGTCCCGGGGAGAAGGAAGCTGGTGGCTCCCCTCTGCTTGGGACCCCCGCAGGTCCTGGCAAAAAGGGAGCCACCGCTTCCTTCTTGCTGGGACCCGCGGAGGTCTGGCTAGAAGGGATTGAAGGCTGTTTTCTGCCGGGACCCCAGAGGTCCCGGCCAGAACGGAGCCCTGCAGCTCCCTTCTGGCTGGGACCGCGCTCCAGCTGCCGGGAAGTCGACAATTTACTAATGTAGACGCACCCCAATTCTGCATATACTGAATTGTTCACGTTAGTAACCTCGTTGGATCAAATCTCCTATTGTTTGTCTTGACCTTGTGCTCAGAAAGAAGGGTGCTAAAAATCAGTTACCAAGTAGGAATATGTGGCTATAAAACCACATAAGTTGTCAGGGAGCTTCAGGGGCAAGAATGGCACCTAAAACTATGCATTTTTTTTTAAAATTGACTAAATGTCAAGATGATGGTGTCTATTTAACAAACAGATAATTTCCTCATAGCTTTTGCCCTCCTCAACCCCATATAAACTGGCACAGCACTGCAGACTTCAGTGAACCGATGCCAATTTCCACAAGCTGAAACTCTGGCTATTGGCTGTGGAAATTAGTACTAACTAATTATTCATCTTTTTGCGTAAGATGGGACACAGCATTACCACAATGCACAAAAGATGGAGCTCTGAATATACCACTTCACTATGCAGAAAGCAAGCCAGAATGCCAACAAAATACAGAGCACTGTATACAAGGCCCGCCACGAGGATGGAATGCGAGTCGTCCCGGGGCTGTTAGCTATATCATCCTGCCACAGCTGAGCTCAGTAGAGATGGCTGAGATAGTTCCCCCCCCTTTGATATAAGCAAGAGGGGGCTGCTGGCAGAGTGTTCCTGGTGGGGGATTTTGATCTAAAAGACCTGCTAGAAAATCCAAGATGGAAAATCCATTTTCCATCCCACACCACTTCTCAGACTTCTGAGTCAGGGGTACTCTTTTATACTGCATTAATATATTGTCATCTATTGGTGCTTTTATGTATCGGGGGAATAAAATCTCCGTTACTTATTTTTCTAAATGTAAAGGGTGTATCTTTTAGATCTAGCCATTAAGTGGGACTGACCAGAAGTCCCTTTTATTGCTATGACATTCTTTAAACCATTTACATTTTCTACAGTTAACATTTCCTATGTTTCTTCAAACTGTTTATTAAACCTAGGGCCAGCATTATCTCCTTTTTCAATGTGATTTCATACAGGATTGCAGCTAAGAGATGTGAAACTAGTTTGGCATTTAGCTTGGATTCTCCCTTGACTGGTCGATTGAGGAGAATAGTCAATACGTCATATAGAAGCAGAGTCTCTGCTAAAAAAAACTTAAGCATATAGGCATCTTCACAAATTTTTTGAACTCTACAGCCTGTTCCCTCTGCAGGGTAATCACCCAGGCTTTGGGCCTTCCTCAACTACATGTCGGACATTCTTCCCTTTCTGTCCAACGGAAGTTTGTTAATTCACATTAAATGGAAAACTACGTACTTAGGGGAATTTTTAGGGGTATCCATAATACAAATAGCAAATTGTTCTATTCTGTAAACTAGAAAGAGAGTGAGCAAGCCATTTTAAAAAAAGACACTATTGAATCACAAAATGTCTTTGTTCATTTATTTTCTGAAGTGTGGGCTAGTCTTACTAATACTTCCTGGTGTACTGATTTAGCATGCTTGTAAAAATGATGTCCTAACATCATCAAATTGCCCCAGATCTTCTTACTACTGAATCTGCTCTGACAAGGGAAGAAAAAAAAAAATGAGGACGTGTACAAACTAAGGTAGTGCAGATGATCAATGTTTTATTCACGTATTTGTAGATAAAACATTTTTATAGACACACAGATACATTCATTCATACACCTTAAGGATGAGCATAAATGCACTCCTACATGCAAAACTCCAGAAATACAAATGTCATATTGATCCCCTTTATATCAACAGAGCCCAGGTCAGATAGCAGTACAATTAAATAGCTATTTACAGCAATAATACAAGATGCTGCCTTATAACCTCCTGACATCTGTAAAGTGGTTATCAAGAATCAGTATTCCCAAAGCAATAGTGCACCAATTTGTAAGCCAATAATGATAAAAAACTAAATGGACACAACAGATATAAAAAATTGTAACATCCATAAACCATTAGGAGAACACTTCAATCTCCCTGGACACTCTGTAGCAGACTTGCAAGTTGCCATACTTCAACAAAAGAACTTCAAAACCAGACTTCAGTGCAAAACTGCAGTGCTGGAACACACATGAAAATTTGACACAATCAGACTGGCTCTGAACAGGGACTTGGAATGGTGTTCTCATTACAAAAAGTAATTGTTCCTGTTCACACCGTCTCTCCTTCTAATCAACTGGTATGAATGGGCCTCATCTACCATAACTGAATTGACTTTGGTAGCGCTTGCTTCCCATTGTAATGTTTTTCACCCTTGCAAGTGTATAAATACACCTCTCAACTGTAGTTTCCACTTCATGCATCTGATGAAGTGGGTTGCAGCCGATGAAAAGAAGAAATCTGTTAGTCTTTCAGGTGCCACAGGACTTTTGTTTTTGATTTAAAAAAACCTAAATACTGTAGGGCCAAATCTCTTTGTAGCTTGCATAACTCCCATCGACTGCCACTGAATTTCGCTGCCAGTGGAGATCTGGCCTCCCAAGCTTTAAGATAGGCACAGGCATACATACCCTGCTGAACTGATACCTTAACGAAAAGAGCTGCACCTGCAGATATACTAGTCACAAACCTGCCACCTCTCAGTCCCCAAACTCCTTCATCCAGCACAAGGACAGCTTCATCAAATATCTCACTGGTTTATAACAGTGGGCAATACCAATGTTAGCTTAGGTCCCTCAGTAGGGTGAGAAAGGCTGCCACCTTTCCACCTCAGAGAGAAAGACTTTCCTGAAAATTTCTCCTGTCACATGGGAAAATCTCTGAGAAAGGGTGCCCAAATATTGATAACACCTGGGTTTCCCAAAAGCTAATAATCCAAGATGAGCTAATTGTCTAAGCCTTAGACTCTATCGGAAGAATAAAGAGAATTGTTAGTGTTGTGCAGGCCTAAGTCAGCAGACCCAAGACATGAAACAGGTTCACTGGTAGAATGGAACATGGGAACACATTTGCCAATGCACAGGAATTGTCCCTCTGAAACAGTCTGGGTCAGGAACAGAGCTGTTTGAGCCTATTCCCAGCAGATCAAGCTGATCCCAAGAGAAAGCACATCCCCCTATTTCCAGTTCTCAGATCAGAACGTTGAAAATGCATAAACGAGGCGAGTCAGTTCAAGCACTGCTTGTGAAAAACTCAGTGTCGCATGAAAATAAACATCTGTTACCAGCACATTGAAGTAGGTGTTTCTAGTACTACCAAATAGAATCAAAACCAGATGGACTGGGGGATAGGGTGGGCGGGAGGGGCGGTTAGAGGAGTAGTGGTTCAGTTTACATGAAGAGCATGACTTAATTTAAAATGAGAAACAGACTGACAAGTCATAGGACAGCAGCTTATCTATTTTGCTTTCAAGAGACTAAATTGTTCCATTAGCTTTGCATAAATTGAAAAACAGGTGCCGGGAAAGAGACGACAAAAAGTCTCAGCCGAAAAACAACGGTCAGAGAACAGGAAAGGAAGATAGCGCCTCAACGCAAAAAATTCAGTGTCAAACTCAGAGCAAGATAGTGAAATCAGTGAGGCCTTCATGTCTGGTTGTGTCAGCACTTGCTCCTCTATTTTCAGGAGTTCAGATCAGCTTACATGGTGCTCTGGAGGGGAACTTGGAATTCAGTATGGCAACACTTTGGGGTGGGAGGAGGTGTCTTCCTTTAAAAGGAAGTTTTACTTTTTGTAAGCATTCAAGTAACATTGGTAAACAAGCTTTGCTAGACGTTTGAGAGACTCCATTTCCAAAACTGGTCACTAAAATTTCATGCAAAAAATGATCTACAGGGCACCCAATTTCCTACTTCTAACCCAGATCCTCCTCAGCTGCTGCAAATCAGGATAGCTGTGTTGAAGACAATGGACAGCATACACCCCCTGAAGATCAAGTCCCACATGTATAAATCCTATATTTTCATTTATAATTAAAGCATGGGCTTTAATTTTAAACATTAGGATTTTAATTGGTTTGCATTAAGTTATTTAAATAAAGAAATGTTGTGTGTTTAATGTGGAATCAGTTAAAAGACAGAATTGGGAAAAGTTCAATTAACAGTCATGGTACATATTCATAGCAATTAGTGGAAGAAAATAAAGATCATTTGTCCAACAGTACTCATCACTTTCTGAGAAATAGACATAACTCTTCAAAACAGGAACTCGGAATTCCTTTATCCATTCCTATTTATCGGAAACCCATTTCCAAGCATACACACATACAGGAAATTGAACAAGAAAGGGGAAGACTTGTTCAGCACCAAACACATCATAAGTGCTCAAGAATTTCTGGTTTTCAGTCATGTGGCTCAGTCCACAAGGCCATGCTGCCTCTCTAATAATTACTGAATCTGGAACAACTGGGCTCCCCATTTTGCATGGCACAAAGTTATTCTCTTTCTCCTTTAAAATACCTGAACATTGGTGAGGTGGAACTAGAATTGGGAGGACATTATAGCACGTGTCTTTGGAGATGTACAAACTACAGCTTATATCAATATAAGATTTATAGTTCAGGGATGTTAGTAAGCCACACCTTGAGCAATGTAGATTACATTGACCTAAATGCCAGTGTGGACAGAAGAATGTTGGTGGGAGAGCTTCTCCCATTGGCATACCTGCTGCTGCTTGCAGGGCCTGGAGTAATTCAGGACAGGTCTACAGTGCCCTCCATTTTTGGCAGCAGTTAAAGAAAGATACACAAATTATTTTAAGTAACTTGTGCATCTCCCTTCAACTCCACTACGCCAGCACATCCATTGCACTGAGTCAAAGGCAGGGCCTTTAGCGCTATTCCAGTTGCCGGGGTGGTCTTCAGCGATCGACTTTCCAATCAATTGAGCAGGTCTTCACAGACACAATCAGTGGATCGGGAAGGCCGATCTGATGGCAGTGAATTTTCCGCCATCAGTGAAGACTAGCTCTAAGTCGACATGACAGCTGTTTCCCAACTGGCACTGTGCCATTACAATGTAGCTTCAAAACATGAAGAAAGTGGAGTCTCCAGAATATTTATCACAAGTGATGATGATTCGTGAGAAACCCTGAGCTCAGCTTGATCCCAGAACCTGGCCATGAGTTTAATGGTCTAATAGTTAGGAAAGCCTTCAGTTTACTTGCAAGCATTATACAGAGTCAGTGAGAGGACATTTCCAGAGGGGTAGCCATGTTAGTCTGTGTACAGCAAAAAATAGCGAGAGTCTTGTGGCACCTTATAGACTAACATATTTTCTTCAGCATAAGCTTTCGTGGGCTATAACCCACTTCGTCAGATGCATGGTGAAGTGGGTTATAGCCCACAAAAGCGTATGCCAAAGAAAATCTGTTAGTCTATAAGGTGCCACAAGACTCTCGTTGTTTTTTAGTGAGAGGACAGATACAGAAGCCATAGTTTCACTTTACATGCACTCTTGAAAGTGGCATTTCATAAACCATACACTTCCTCTCTTGACGCAGTCAAGCAAAGCAAGAAATTCCTTTCCTTTTTGATTCAAAAGGAAATGGTTGCTTATTGTTTTAAAAACTCAGCTAAAAGTGTATTTAACTTTTGCTCTCCTTTCAGTTAGCTAGTGCAGCAGAACTTGGTGGAATAGCGGAGGCTTTTCTGATCTTCCCCTGGATTCAGACAATTTCTAATTGCCAGTAAAATGCTGGCAAATGCTGAGTCTACACTGTGAGGGGATTTTAAAAATTCAGGGGAGAACCACTCCTTAAGGAACCATTTGGTTTTCCTGGCACTCTGCAAGTTAACCTTAAATACAAAAGCATTCTATTTTATTAAATCTTTAAATACAGTGAATACTTAGTCATTTCATTTAATAACATTTCTTACATTAGCAGTTTCAAGTTCACCTGGAAAGAATGGATCATTCATATGATGCGTAAACATGACTTGGAAAAATATTGCAGGTTTATCATTAAAACTTAGAGGTACATTTTCAGAACTTCTCAGTGTTAGCCTAACTCCCTTCCCATTTAAATTTTGATAGATCTCCCATTGATTTCAGTGATGACAGAGGTAAGTCAATAGTGAGCTGAGTTATTTGGGACACTTTCCTTCAATATAACACTCCAAATAATTTCAAAAGATTGGGTTTTTTTACTCTAGAATTATTTTCCCACATGCCTTTCAGTAGTGTGCGCTGATGACACATTCAACTTTTGGCCTCTTGCCTACAACCCTGAGGAATACTATTACCCGATTTCTCCACACATCCTGGCAGATCTAATTAGTTCACTGAGAGAGTGCTCAATGGGGAAATAAAACAGTATAAGATGGGTTGAGAGAGAAAGAGAGAATCAGTATTCACACCACATATATCAGCATACATTAAGGACACAATATCAATATAACATTATACTGTGTATTTTTATATATATATTTCTAGAAGTTGCATGGCCTGAATTGGCCTATGTCTTTTTTTTAATCCTGTTCACTCATGCTAAGTATCTGAATAAAACCCTGCATTAGCAGAAATGAGGTTTGGCTTAAACAGAAAGGAAAACTGCCAAGATTAGGACATATGAGCATTTTACCATAGTAATAGGCAGGGAGCTACTCTCACAGACAGGTATTGGAATGTCCCAAAGATGAGGATAAAATATGTGAAGATTCTACACGAGCCCAGGAGATGCATTCACACCCTGGGATAAGGGATAAATACAACAACCAGAAAAACAAGGCAAAAAAGATTATTGGATAAATCTAGCCTCAGATGATGCATACTGTGCCTTTTTACCTGTAAACTGGTTGGGTATAAAAAGGATAGCTTCACGGGTACAACTTTGGAAACAAGCCTTTTTCATAAGGTAATTCAACTGCACTGCCTGAGATGGCTCCCCAGAAACTGGTATTGTAACTTTTTTCTGTACTATACTACTCTTGTCTTTTGGCAGTCAAACTAACAGACTTTGGTTACTTGGGCTTCTGAGTATATTTCATAACGAACCAAAGCAAGGGCAAGAAATTAACACTGCAATTTACCAACGAGTGTCAGGCAACAGCCAAAGTAAGAAGAGGTTACTTACTGTAACTGGTGTTCTTCGAGATGTGTTGCTCCTGGCCATTCCATAGTAGGTGTGTGCGCGCCTCGTGCACGGAACGCCGGAATTTTTTCCCCTAGAGACCCCGTAGGGCCGGCTGTAGCGCCCCCTGGAGTGGCGCCGTTGCGGCACCTCTATATAACCCACAGCCGGCCCTACCCTCCCCAGTTCCTTCTTGCTCTTATTCCGAGCGGGGATGGAGGGCGGGAAGTGGAATGGCC
>ML685789.1:15735367-15811878 GCA_007922175.1 Pelusios castaneus
CCACTTCCCGCCCTCCATCCCCGCTCGGAATAAGAGCAAGAAGGAACTGGGGAGGGTAGGGCCGGCTGTGGGTTATATAGAGGTGCCGCAACGGCGCCACTCCAGGGGGCGCTACAGCCGGCCCTACGGGGTCTCTAGGGGAAAAAATTCCGGCGTTCCGTGCACGAGGCGCGCACACACCTACTATGGAATGGCCAGGAGCAACACATCTCGAAGAACACCAGTTACAGTAAGTAACCTCTTCTTCTTCTTCGAGTGATTGCTCCTGTCCATTCCATAGTAGGTGAATCACCAGCCTTACTTTGAGGCGGAGGGTCGGAATCACAGCTTAGCTGAGAGCAGGACGGCTCTGCCGACTGCCGCGTCCTCTCTCGCTTGCTGAGTGATCGCGTAGTGTGCCGCGAAGGTGTGGACTGAAGACCAGGTGGCTGCCTTGCAGATGTCCACTAACGGCACACCCCCCAGAAAGGCCGTCGAGGAGGCCTGTGCCCTTGTCGAGTGCGCCTTGATCGGAGGCGGTGTAACCCTCGCCCTGTTGTAGCATTCGCGGATGCACTCGACTATCCATCCGGAGAGCCTCTGCGAGGAGATGGGCTCTCCTTTCATTCTGTCCGCTACTGCCACGAACAGCTGGGTGGATTTGCGGAAAGGTCTTGTCCTGTCTATGTAGAACGCCAGGGCTCTACGCACGTCTAGAGTATGCAGCCTGCGTTCCCTGTCCGAAGCATGTGGTTTGGGGTAAAACACAGGTAGATAAATGTCCTGGCTGGTGTGGAAAAGGGACACCACTTTTGGACGGAAGGCCAGATGCGGGCGCAGCTGTACCTTGTCCTTATGGAAAACCGTGTAGGGTGGATCTGCTGTCAGGGCCCGTAATTCTGATACTCTCCTGGCCGATGTAATGGCCACGAGGAAGGCCACCTTCCAAGACATGCACAGCAGTGAGCATGAAGCTAGAGGCTCGAAGGGCGGACCTGTCAGCTGGGTCGGGACCAGGTTTAAGTCCCATTGCGCCACCGGTGGACGGGTGGGGGGAAAGAGCTTATCAAGGCCTTTGACAAAACGCTTCACCATCGGGGCCGAGAAGACTGAGCCCCCTTCCGCTCCCGCATGGAAAGCTGAGATGGCTGCCAGGTGGACCTTGACCGAAGCGGTTGCCAAGCCCGATGACTTGAGATGCCACAGGTAGTCGAGGATATCTGGGAGTGGGGCTGATCCCGGAGCGATCCCCTTGTCTGACATCCAGGTCGAGAACCGTTTCCACTTTGCCCCATAAGCGGAGCGTGTAGAGGGCCTTCTGCTGTTAAGCAAGACCTCTTGGACCTCCCCCGAGCATAGCCGTTCGTTCGGGGTTAACCACTCAGGTACCACGCCTTGAGGTGGAATGATTGGAGGTTCGGGTGCAGGAGTCTGCCGTTGTCCTGCGACAAGAGGTCCGGCAACAAAGGTAGATCTATCGGGGCTCTGGATGAGAGGTTCCACAGGGTTGTGTACCAATGCTGCCTGGGCCATGCCGGGGCCACCAGAATCACTGTGGCTTTGTCGTGCTTGATCTTTAGAAGCACTTGGTTCACTAATGGCGTCGGGGGAAAGGCGTAGGAAAGTTCCCCCGTCCACTGGATCGCGAACGCGTCCGCTATGGAGCCCGGGCTTTGTCCCCTGAACGAGCAAAAGCGCGCGCATTTCGCGTTGGAGCTTGAGGCGAAGAGGTCCAGACGGGGAGTCCCCCACCTTTGGAAGACCTCTCTCAGAACCTCCCACTTCATCGACCACTCGTGGGTTAGAAACTTCCTGCTGAGGTCGTCGGCCAGCGTGTTCTGCGACCTCGGTAGGTAGGATGCTACCGGCAGGATTGAGTGGAGGATGCAAAACTCCCAGAGGATGAGCGCTTCCTTGCAAAGATGGGAGGAGCGGGGACCGCCTTGCTTGTTGATGTAAAACATGGCTGTTGTATTGTCCGTCTGGACGGAGACCACTTTCCCTTTTAAGTGCTCCTTGAATGCCTGGCAGGCCAGACGAACTGCCCTGAGCTCCTTCACGTTTATGTGGAATCGGAGCTCTTCGCTCTCCCAGCGGCCCTGGGTCCGTAGTTGGCCCAGGTGTGCCCCCCAGCCCAGATCTGACGCATCTGTCACGAGGGAAATGGAGGGGCTCGGGGCTTGGAAGGGTAACCCTGCGCAGACCTGGTCCTCCTGGCACCACCAGTCTAGGTCCCTCAGGGCCTGCGCGGGAGGGGCCACTATCATGTCCAGATCGTCCCGGCTCGGGCGGTAAACTGACGCTAGCCACAGCTGAAAGGGGCGGAGACGCAGTCGAGCATGCCTGACTACGTAGGTACATGCCGCCATGTGCCCCAACAATCTCAGGCACATTCTTGCCGAAGCCAATGGATGTCTCTGCAATCCCCTTATGGTATCTCGGATCACTTGGAACCGTGACCGAGGAAGAGATGCCTTCGCTACTGTTGAGTCCAGGACTGCCCCTATGAACTCTATCCGCTGGACTGGCACGAGGGAGGACTTGCGCTGGTTGACCAGCAGACCAAGACGGCTGAACACGTCTTGTATGATCTGCAGATGGTGAGACACTTCCGCTGGCGAACGGCCTCGTACAAGCCAGTCGTCCAGGTAGGGGAAGACCTGAACTCTCTTCTTTCTGAGGAAGGCTGCCACTACTGCCAGGCACTTGGTGAAAACCCTGGGAGCCGCGGCGAGCCCGAACGGAAGGACCGTGAATTGAAAATGCCTGTCTCCCACTTTGAAACGCAAGAACCGCCTGTGTCGTGGGGTTATTGCGATGTGGAAGTAGGCGTCCTGTAGATCGAGGGCGGCATACCAATCTCCCGGATCCAGGGATGGGATAATTGAGGCCAACGAGACCATGCGGAAACGGATCTTGCATAGAAAACGATTCAGGTACCGCAGGTCTAGGATGGGACAGAGGCCCCCTTTCGATTTGGGAATGAGGAAGTATCTGGAGTACACCCCTTTCCCCCTCAGGTCCTGAGGCACCTCCTCTATCGCCCCTTTCTCCACGAGGGACTGAACCTCTTGGGCCAGTAGTTGTTCGTGAGATGGGTCCCTGAAGAGGGACGGGGTAAGGGGGGGGCGGAACGGGGTGTGTGAAGAGAACTGGAGCGAGTATCCATGCTGCCCCGTGCGGAGCACCCACTGGTCCGAGGTAACTAGCGCCCAGGCACGGTGGAACCGGGATAATCTGTTGAGGAAGGGCAAAGGAATTGGATCCGCAGCAAAGACTGGTACGTCGTCCCCGATCGTACCCTCAAAAGGCCTTCTTGGGGCCGGAGGGATGACGCTGCCCTCCCTGGTTTTGGTCTGGGGGGCGACGGCTTGCCCTGCGCCCGTTACGGCCTCTCCTTCTGTCCCAGTCCTGGCGCCGTTGGAATGGCCGAGCCGATGCCTGCGGCTTAAAGGGCTTTCTTTGCGACGCCGGGGTGTGAAGGCCCAGCGATTTCACCATGGCCCTTGAGTCCTTAAGGGATTGCAATCTGGAGTCTGTTTGAGACGCAAACAGCTCCGGTCCTTCAAAGGGCAAGTCTTGGATGGTGGACTGGACCTTGGCGGGGAGGCCCGAGGCTTGGAGCCAAGAACTCCGTCGCATTGTGATGCCAGAGGCCATTACTCTAGCTGCAGCGTCCGCTGCGTCCAGGGCCGATTGTAGGAGGGCTCGAGACACCACTTTACCCTCCTTTGACATAGCTGCCAGCTCGGACCTCGAGTCCTGGTCCAGCTTGTCAGACAGCTTGTCGAGGGCCGCCCATGAATTAAAAGTGTACCTGCTGAGGATCGTCTGCTGGTTGGCGATCCTCAGCTGGAGTCCCCCCGAGGAATAGACCTTACGGCCGAACAGGTCCATTTTCCTTGCATCCCTCGACTTGGGCGTAGGACCTTGGTGACCTTGCCTCTCCTTTTCATTGGCCGTTTCAACCACCAGCGAGTTCGGGGCCGGGTGTGAATAGAAATGCTCGTAGCCTTTCGCGGGGACGAAGTACTTCTTCTCCACCCGTTTGGCTGTCGGAGCAATGGAGGCTGGGGTTTGCCACAGGGCCTTGGTTGTGTTCTGCACCGTCTTAATTAGGGGCAGGGCCACTCTGGACGGACCCTCTGGGAGGAGGATATCGACCATGGGATCCGCTTCCTCCATGACCTCCTCTGCCTGTAGGCCCATGATCTTTGCCACTCTCCTAAGTAGGTCCTGATGAGACCTGCTGTCATCAGGGAGAGTGGCCGGCTTTGCCCCTGCCACCGCCTCATCCGGTGGGGACGAAGACGACTCTCCGGCGGGGTCCGGATGGGGGTCTAGTGCCCTCGTGGACTGCGGACCCTCCGTCGCTGACGGATCGTCCAGGGCTTTTCCTGCCCGGTCCCGGGCTGGAGCCCTCCCCAGCTCCGGAGGAGCGCTCGCCGTACATGATGGCTGATGCCTCGACGAAAGGGTGGAGGGAGGCCTCTCCGACAAGGGACCCTGGGCCTGATGATACGCCCATGGGGTCCAAAATGGCCACTGTTGAGGCGGCTGCCACTGGGACCCGCACCGGGTCTGGGAATGGCCGTGGCTGTCCCCTCTTCTCCCCGAGCGGCTCCTGCTCCGCCTGGCGGAGCTCACACTGTCCCCCGACTCGGAGGAGAACCTGCTCCGGGGCGACCAAGGTGGGGCTGTGCCGCGGGTCGGTGAGTATTGCCGTCCTGTCGCGGGAATCACTTCTCGCGGTGCCGACGGACGACGGTGCCGCGGGGAATCACGGCTCAGGCGCTCTGGTGGGGACCGGTACCGCAGGGCCCCTGCTGCCGCTATCACCGCTGGCGGAATGGGTGATCGGTGCCGCTCCGGGGGCGAAACATACTGGGAGCGCTCCCCGTGGGCCAGGCCGGCGGGTGAAGGACGCGCCTGCTCCAACGGCGAACGGTGCCGTGGAGGGCTCCGTTGCAGCAGCGCCGGTTTTCCCTTCGACGGTACCGACCTCTGCGGTGCCGGAAGGTGAGCCTCTGGCGCACGCGGCGCCGTGTGCGCAATGAGCTCTTGTGCCGCTTCGAATGTCTCTGGCGTCGAGGGCAGCTGGAGATCCTCATCCAGGATAACTCTGGTGGGCGAGGCGTTGGACCCCGGACTCGACGGAACCTTCTCACGGCCCGGAGTCAACGGGGCCGGAGCCTGAGGCTCCAGGAGCTGACGGCCCGAGCCCGGTACCGTCTCCGCCCCATGCTTCGCGCGCTTGACAGGCGATCTCCCCCTGTCCGAACGCCTCTTCTTCTTAGCCGGACCCGGGGAGAGGGAGCGGTGCCATGGCGGCGGTGCCGAAGGCTTCGGCGCCGGCAGCGGGAGCCGGTGCCGTGGCTCCTTCGCAAGGTTAGTGGGTCTCGGTACCTCACTGGTGGACTCCGGAGCGCTCCGCACCGACGGTGCCGCGCTAGACCCGGCACCCCCGGCGCTTGCCGGCCGCAAAGCGTCCTCCATCAGGAGGAGCTTGAGTCTATGCTCCCTCTCTTTCTGGGTCCTCGGACGGAACCCCCGGCAAATTTTGCACCGCTCTCGGAGGTGGGACTCTCCCAAACACCTCAGACACTCGCGGTGTGGATCGTCCAGGGGCATGGGTTTGCGACAGGCCCCGCAAACCTTGAAGCCTGGCATGCCCTGGCCCCGAAACGGGGCTCTTCGATGGAAGAACGACTAACTAACCACTTAGAAACTATCTAATAACAATTGAAAAACTAGGGTACTGCTAGCAAGCTAGCCAACGTTCCAGCGACCGTCAGGGCGGTAAGAAGGAACTGGGGAGGGTAGGGCCGGCTGTGGGTTATATAGAGGTGCCGCAACGGCGCCACTCCAGGGGGTGCTACAGCCGGCCCTACGGGGTCTCTAGGGGAAAAAATTCCGGCGTTCCGTGCACGAGGCGCGCACACACCTACTATGGAATGGCCAGGAGCAATCACTCGAAGAAGAATTGCCATGTCACACACTGCTTTATCCATCAGAGCCCCTTGGCACTGTTCATTAATGTAAAGACAAGGTGGAACGGTAGCTGCACCAACACGTTCCTGCTCAACAGGCACAGCCCATCAGAACTACTGCACTGAAAGGGAGGGCCCAATTCTCTTCTCACAAAAGTTTTACACAAAACGTATCCTGGTAAGACCATAAATTGGTTCTTACCTTGAATTTTCAGCCAAGCTATCTTATGTCCATCATTGATGATCTTACTGTGTCACTGCAGTTTTTGGTAACCACAGGATTGCAGCCACATAGTGGTATTCTTCAGTAAACATGCTTCAGAATTCACTGGTATATGTCCGTACCAAGAATGTTTAGCAGTGCTAGTAAACACAATTACTGGTTTCAACTTCAAATATCCTTCATTGCTTATCTTGTCATGCCACTTACTATGGAGCACGTGACTATGAGAATTGAAAACAACAAACTAGTACACTTCAGCTTTCCTCAGTGCCCACGTTTCATTGCTGTACAATCAAGTTGAGAAGAGAGTGTTTCTACAGTTCCACAGCTTTGTAGCATGCTTGATGTAATGACAGCTATCCAAATATAGCTATACAAGTGTCCCTATCATCCAGAACTGTCTATGAGATACTGTGAGTAAAATTAGGAAAGAGAAATGCAAGTTTGATGTAAAATGTGGGAAGAGCTTAGTTTTACCATCTCAGGGGGTGATCTTATCGGATCGCAAACACATCTCTCAGGTACAGCAGGGATCATAATTCAGGAGTGGATGTTCTTTCCTCCCAGTCAGCTCTGAACTAGCCCATGGACTTTGCGACGGGCACGCTGCTACTCAAGTTCCGTCTTGCAGATGAGGCACAAAAACAGAGGTTCTAACTGCTCATGATCATTAATGATCCCATGGCATTTTTCTTAAGACGTTGCCTTTGTTCTCACGCCACATCTCTCTGCCAAATCCAAACCCAGTCCACTTCAAATTTTGCACGCTGCCTGTCACCCCAAAGTAGTTTTTTCTTCTGCATTGTTTATAAGCCACCTTGTAATGGAAGGCACGACACAAACATTGAATAATGTTCTCTTGTCCCTTAGGGCCTGTCCAATCACATCTATAAATCTTCTTGCCATTATTCTGTCAGTATTTCAACATTTCAGCATATGGACTTACACATATCATTTGTGAGATACCTTTCCACATCCTCAGGGTTGATTTAAGAGTTGTTATTCTTGGCTCATGCTAATTGAGAGAAAATCTAATTCCATCTGTCTCAGCTAAAATAATGAAGTGGAACAATGGAAATGGATATAAAACTCCTCTTGACAAATGCTACATTTGTGCCAGGTATGGCTCTCTTCAGATTATGTACCAGATTATGTCTTTTCATGCATGCACACATATAACTTCTAATGAAGTCAATGAGAGTTTGGTAATTAGGATGACACTTTGCTATTATGGAAGTTAATGGCAAAGTTCCCACTGACTTCAATGGGGTTATTAGAATTTTCATGGGGTCTAATCCAAATGCTATTGATATACATACCAATCTTCCTATTGATTTCAATGGGCTTTGAATCAGGCCCACGTACCTGAAAGAAGACTGTGACCCCTTCTGTGAATGGAAAAAACAAATGCCCTGCCTTTTCTAAAAAATCTACATGATCCATCATATGTCAGAATTGATTACTAGTGGCCACATTCAAAAAACCAACACACTTCTGATATTGATATGCCTGGAGGAATCAAATGACTTTCAGCACACCCAGATTAAGCCAGTAAGAAAAAATGAACCAAGCAAATAATGTCATTGTGAAGGTGGTATTATTATTTAAGAAGGGTTGGCATGGATACCTGCTAGATTGTCATGAGATGGACTTGTTAAAAAGAAATTGAAGCCAGTGTTAAACAATTTACGGACTAAACTATTCAATAGCAACGATATATATACTATTAAATATTTGTACAAAAAATCAGTCACTGAAGAGAAGAAAAAAGATCAGAAGATAAGATGCAACTGATTATTAAATATTTTATCCTTATCAATAGGAAACGGGAAAAAAAATAAAGTACAATAATATGAGAAATAATGAGCTGACTTCCAAGCCCTAGGATGGCTGAATATAATATACCACCTTACAGCAGGCAAATCAGTACCTACCATGAGCCACGCACCATTTGCCCTAGCTGGTAAAACAAAAATGCAACTAAATAACGTGTGAAAGTTGAGAGTTACTGGAAAAAAAAAATCAGAGCAACAACAAGATGAATTAAATGCAGGACTGTAACTGGAAAGCCAAATGCAGTACAGATATACATAGATACATATTAAATAAAGCCATAAAATGTGAACATTGGTTGATGAATTGAGTGGATACAAATTACATACTTGTAGACTCTAAGGCCAGAAGGGACCAACATGATCATCTAGTCCGACCACCTGCACAATGCAGGTCACAAAACCTCACCCACCCACTCCTGTAATAAACCTCTAACCTATGACTGAGTTATTAAAGTCCTCAAATCATTGTTTAAAGACTTTAAAGTACAGAGAATCCACTAGCAAGTGAGCCGTACCCCACGCTGCAGAGGAAGGTGGAAAAAAACCACCCAGAGTCCTTACCAATCTGCCCAGGGGGCAAATTCCTTCCCAACCCCAAGTATGGTGATCAGTTAAACTCTGAGCATGTGGGAAAGTCTCACCAGCCAGACCTCCAAGAAAGAATTCTCTGTAATAACTCAGAACCCACCCCATCAAACATCCCTTCTCAGGTCAATGACATATCCACCATCAGTCATCAAAAATCAGTCAATTGCCAAACTAGGCCATCCCATTATATCATCCCCTCTATACATTAATCAAACTCAATTTTGAAGCCAGCTAGGTTTTTTGCCCTCACAGCTCCCCTTGGAAGGCTATTCCAGAACTTCATTCCTCTAATAGTTAGAAATCTGCATATAATTTCAAGCATAGATTTCCTGAGGGACGGTTTGTATCCATTTGTTCTCGTGTCCACACAGGCGTTATATTCAAATAATTCCTCTACCTCCCTGGTATTTATCTCTCTGATTTATTTATAGAGAGCCGGTTCTGTTCAACATCTTCATTAATGATCTCAATAATGGGATACATTGCGTGCTTAGTAAGTTTGCGAATGACACCAAGCTGGGGGAAATGATAGACATGTTGGAGGGCAGGGGCAAGATCCAGGGAGACTTAGACAAATTGGAACACTGGGCCGAAAGAAATCTCATGAGGTTCAACATGGGCAGTGCAAAGTCCTGCACTTAGGACGGAAAAATCCCATGCACTGCTACAGGCTGGGGACCGATCGGCTAAGTAGCAGCACTGTAGAAGAGAACCTGGGGATTATGGTGGTCGGGAAGCTGGATATGAGCCAACAGTGTGCCCTTGTTGCTAAAAAGGCCAATGGCATATTAGGCTGCATCAGGAGGAGTGCTGCCAGCAGATTGAGGGATGTGATCATTCCCCTCTATTTGGCAATGGTGAGGCCCTATCTGGAATATTGTGTCCAGTTTTGGGCTCCCCACTACAGAAAGGATGTGGACAAATTAGAAAGAGTCCAGTGGAGGGCAACGAAAATGATTAGGATGCTAGGGCACATGACTTATGAGGAAAGACTGAAGGAAGTAGGGTTATTTAGTCTACAGAAGAGAACACTGTGGGGGGATTTGATAGCAACCTTCATCTACTTGAAGGGGTGCTCCAAGGAGGAGGGAGCTAGGCTGTTCTCGGTAGTAACAGAGGACAGAACAAGGAGTAATGGTTTCAAATTACAGCTGGGGAGGTCGAGGTTGGATATTAGGAAAATATTTCTCATTAGGAGGATGGTGAAGCATTGGAATAGATTACTTAAGGAGGTGGTGGAATCTCCGTCTTTGGAGATATTTAAGGTCTGGTTAGACAAAACCCTGGCTGGGATGAGTTAGTGGGAAAGGTCCTGCTTTTAGGAGGGGGTTGGACTAGATGACCTCATGAGGTCCCTTCCAGCCCTATGATTCTATATCTCCTCTCAATCCTCTTTTGGTTAGGCTAAACAAACCAAGGTCTTTAAGTTGCCTCCCATAAGTCAGGTTTTCCATTCTGCAGATCATCCTTGTAGCCCTTCTCTACACTTGTTTCAGTTTGAATTCATCTTTCGTAAACACAGGGGAACAGAACGGCACATACTATTACAGATGAGGTCTCTCCAGCGCCTTGCGTAATGGTACTAACACCTCCCTATCTCTACTAGAAATACCTCTTCTGATGCATCCTAGGACTGCATTAGCTTTTTTCACAGCCACAACGCATTGGCGGCTTGTAGTTATCCTGTGATCAACCAGTACACCCAGCTACTTATCCTCCACCACTTCCAACTGATTCATCCCCAACTTACAGGAAAAAAATTGTTATTTGTCCCTAAATGAATGACCTTGCACTTTCCATTATTAAAGTTCATCCTATTCCTAATACTCCAGTTTAAAAGGTCATCCACATCTTCTTGTATAATATCCCAATCCTTCTCTGTTTTGGGAATACCTCCCAGCTTGGTGTCATCCACAAACTTAATTGGCACATCCCCACTTTTGTCCCAAGATCAATAGTAAAAAGGTTAAATAAGATTGGTCCCAAGACCAATCCCTGAGGAACTCCACTAGTAACTTCCCTCCCTTCCCTTTCTATTTTCATATTAATCCTCATCTTTTCTAATTTAACTAATAATTCCCTGTGTGGAACTGTATCGAATGTCTAAGTGAAATCTAAGTAAATTAGGTCCACCTCCTTCCCTTTGTCCAACAAATCTTATCTTCTCAAAAAAGGAGATCAGGTTGGTCTGTCATGATCTATCTTTTGTAAAGCCACATTGTATTTTATCCCAGTTACCGTTAACCTTGATATCCTTAAGTACTTTTTCTTTCAAATTTTTCCCTCAGAGTTGATTAGTCCTGCTTTCACCTGCAGGTCTGGTTTTTTTCCCCCCCCCCCTACAGCCTCCTCATCCGTCTGGTCCAAAAGCTGCTCAAATCCCCTTCTAAACTCAACCAGAGTTTCCACCTGCATCTCTAACCCTCAAATTTTCCCTTCCATCAGCTCTACGAGGCGGCACTT
Source organism: Pelusios castaneus (assembly GCA_007922175.1). NCBI lineage: Eukaryota > Metazoa > Chordata > Testudines > Pelomedusidae > Pelusios > Pelusios castaneus. The sequence goes on from ML685789.1 coordinate 15,746,446, forward strand.
CATACATACGAAACTCTTTAGAGGTACCCCCTCTGAGATCATGTACATCCCACAGCTTCCACATCCTGTCTTCATTGTCTCTTCCCCTGTTTGACAACTACTGCTACCTCTGTATCTGACAAAGCTTTTTCCCTGCTTCCAGTCAGTGAAATAAAACCAAATAAATCAACCACCACCAAGCTCCCCAACAATACCAGAACACCACACTCCCTGCCCTACCACACACTCCCCCCAAAACTCCCCTCTTCTCAGCTTCTTGACTGTCCAAGGTGCCACTGAGGTTGTGCTGCTGCCTGGCTGCCTTTAGAGTTACCTGAGTAGGGAAGCCCCGCCCCCTAACTGATTATTTCTTTTTAAAAAAATTAAAAAGAGGGTTTTTTAAAAATTTTGTTTAAATAATTTTTTAAAGAATAAACTTGTTTAAAATGAAATCAGAATTTAATACAAAGTAACGAGATCTAGATTCATTATAATCTCTGAACATGGTTAACTAAAAAAATAAATAATCTGAAGTCACATAAGCCTCTATTAGAAAAGCAGCCCTTAATTCCTATTCTTATGTAAAGAGATCAGGGGGAACATATTTAAGTTTTGAAGTCACGTTTTATAAATATGACACAATTGGTCATGTACTGTATTAGAGGCTTGATCCTGTGGGGTACCCAGAGGCTCTACTCACGGGCGCAAGAGACTGAACAAGTCATCACAGCTGTTAGGACCCAGCTTCTGATATCAGAAGTCACCACTATGTATCTCAACAGGATCATCCACTGAAGCTACGTAGGTGCTCTCATTCCTATTTTATAGCTTATCCTTACTGAGCTCTGATTGGCTCCGTTCTCAGATTATGAGGATCTGTGACTTCGCCGGCTCTGGAAATTTACTCTCTAGCTCATGGAAGAACACTGATCTGCCTAACAACTACCAGCCTGTGCTTCTGAATGGTCCTGAGCTCTTCAAGCAAAGGGCCTTGTTGGGTCCTTCCACATGTGTAAAGGCAGACAGACCAACAGAAATCCACAACTTTTCAGCTAGCTATTTCAAAACAAATAAAATACTGCAGTGCAAAATTCATGAGGGTAAGTGCAGCAGAACTGTTGGATTATTGTTTGTTCTTCTGTTTTTCTGTGGGGAGGATGGGGGCTTAAGTAACAAGGGGAAGGAGCAGACAGAGTAACCAGAAAGAAGCAACACTGGACAGCAAGTGCAAGAAGCAAAGCGAGGACATCGTGGGAAGAAGGAACAACAGTCTTCAGAGCCTTCAGCCTCCTGATGTTGATCTCAATACTTGAGAAGTGGGGAAAACAAATGCTATTGCTGCAGGTCATAAAAAGACCCTATTTGGGAACCTTTTCCAGACATTTCTGTACTCTGGGTACACTTGAACCAAGTGTAAACATGAATCAGCTGGTTAGTAAATTTACGTTTGCACCTTTCTTATGGACTGCCTACCATGACTTCCTACGTTAGTAAATAACCACAGATTATTGCCATAAATTAATGCTTTGGGTAGATGACCTTACTGAGGAATTTCAAAATGTTTACGTTCAAAATATAATTGATATAGTAGTTTGTTCTGGGAGTATTTATCCATTACATTTTTACTGTTACTGCTCAATTTCTGCAATGAATGGATTTTACTGTTCAGTAGAATCAGAGAACTATAGGTTAGAAGGGACTTACTCCACTTTCTTTTTCTTGCCATACTTTTGACTCAAAGATTAGATGCCTAATTGTTGAAGATGCTGTTATGACATGAGTATCTAATCACCATCAGTCATGCCAGCCATAATAAATTTCAGGGCTGGAGGTGAACTATTCAAGCAGTACGTGTTTCCCTGATGATGTTTTAAAGAAAGTCACACCATCAAACTGGTCGAAGTCACTAGCTAAAAACCTGGAACCAAATTTTAGTGAAAAAGTCTGAAGGACAGTCTAAGTAACTTACGACACTGTTGTCTTATTTTCAAGAGACTTAGCTCTAGTCTACACTGAGGGCATAGGTCGACGTAATGCTGCTTAATTCGACCTTTCACTGCCTGCTTACACACTCTCGTTGCTGGGAAGGTGAATTAAGTGCTGCTGCAAGTCGGCTTTGTAAATCCAACCCTGGGCAAGCAGAAACTGAACACCCCAGTCACTTTCACAGGCTGACATGAACTAGTCAGTTTAACAGACTACAGTTGAGCCCTCTGTTTAATAAATTGTTTAGCTGTATATACGAAACATATTTTTACAAGAGAGGGCTATGTATCCAGAACATTTAGGTTGTTTTGGTAAATAAATATATTTGGTATGCCATCTTGTGTGTTTAATTAAATTCCTGTTACTATACTAATACTCTTTGCCACAAATCATGAGTAAAAATTAAATCTATAGTAAATAAGCAATATCATCGCCATTTTCTAACATAATAAAAATATATAACTAGTAAAAATCTGAAAATGTTAAGCTCTGTAATTGCTTAAATACATGTATATCGTTATAGTGTAAAACAAAAAGATATATCAAGTCTAGCCTAAAAGCTCTATTTAGCTGTAAATCAATATGTTTTAATGGTTATATCAACCAATGAGAATGACCCTTTCTTTAAAAAATAATTGAAGTGCAAATGGAAAATAGATTAAAATTGATTACTTAAACTGAGGCTTTCCACTGGGTGATTTAAACCACAATTTTTAAATTATCTTGACTTAAACCAGTCCACCTTGGTGTAACAGCGTTGACCTAGAAGACAAGCTCTTGGAAACTAAAATATTCTCAGCAGCAGACACTGGACATGCATTTTAACAAGTAATGTTAGTTAAATCAAGCTCTAATGCAATATCTTCATGTAACATTTGGACATGATAAGTAGTGTAGGCAAATACTGGTCCATATTAGTTCTACTCCCAGGCATTTCAAAGAGTAATTTCAAAGATATTACAAGGTGCTGAATTTATAAAGATGATGCTTAAATTTGGATTTAGAAATCTTTAAAAAAAAAGTCTTAAACAAGTTTTGCAGCTAGAAAGAGAAAACCTAGCACTGAATTTAAGGCTAAAACTGGCTTTACAGAGTTTATCTATATTAGTCATAAACTGAACAGAAATGGCTTAAGTGATGACCAAGATAACATTAATGCAATAGTTTAAATGCCCACTCTTAAATGTAAGCCAGAGTCATGGAGATTTAAAGTCAAGCCAAACTATTTTATAAATCCATTCCATATCTACTTCTGGTCAATAAGGCCCTAAGGGAGTTGTTGCAGAATGACCTTGCCTGGCAGGGGGAAGGCTGAAAGACATCAACAGGCTTCTGAATAGCTAATAGAGAACCATTACCAACCCTTACTGTTCCGAATTCCCAGCTGCTATCAACTGGTATGGCTCCAACCAATGGAACGACACTGGTTTATGCCAGCTGAAGATCCAGTCCACTGCCTTTCTGACTCAGCATGAATCTTGAGAAACCCAGAAAGAGACATAAAAGACTGGACTAAGCTATTTACTTATGTATTTAATTTCAATTTTATCCACCTATCAGCACATTAAGCACAGCAAAAACAGACTGAAAGGTACAAAATGCATCTGAAATTTTACATTTTAAAAATCCATGAGTGAAACCTTCATAAGCATCAGCAAATCCCCATCACAACATCTTTGCCACCGCCACACACTCCCCGGGGGCAACAAGTGGCGATGACCAGCATCTGCAAAACACAAGTATGGGCCCCACTGAACCAAAACAGGGGGCATGTTCAAGAGACCGGGACTGAGAACTGCTTAGCAGCAGCTCCCTCCTGACACCAACCAAACAGGATGTGGGTTTCTTGCCAAGTGCAGCTGAGAGAAGTGAGCACATCAGGGAGAGAAGCGGAAGCAGTCTGCCAGCCACACGCTGCCTCTTTGCTCTGCTTGGCTCATTTATTCCCCTTGCTTTGGTAGAGCCAGTCAACAAGACAAGACCAGTCGGCACATGTTTTTTTCTTTCTCAAAATTGTGGCAAGGTCTGCAGAGATTTGAGCAGATCTAGGTGGATCGACTAGTGGAAAGGGACAGGGGACCCCGGGGAGCTTGGGCTGCTGGGAAGACTGACCTCCAAAGACAGGGTTAGTTCCAGGGAAGGCAGCAGTAAGTAGAGCAAGGTGGCATTTTTTTTTTTGAAAATTTGTGATTTTTCTCCAAATTGTTTTCTGACCAGCTCTTGTGTCCAAACCTGACACAGTAAAGGGAGACTGGTGAGCACAAGAGTGAGAAAAAGTAAAGTGAAGTTCAAAGGAAAAAAATCAGGAAAGAAAAATAACTCCCAGAGAAAGTGTGTGTTGCGAGTGAAATTAAAACCGAAAAAGGAAAGGTTAATGTTACAGAAAATCCAGAGAGAAAACACTGATAGAGAAAAAGCTATTTTAAGAGTCACCCAGACTAATCCAGTAAGAGCACTTCTGCAAAAGGGTTTTCAGTCTTGCCTCTTCTCCCCACCGCACTATTGGCAGGGAGGGCGTGGGTGTGGCATTCATGCACATACGACCCCCAGAGAGACTGCTCCTGAGGCAACGAAAGCAGTTCTGGAAAAAGTAATAAAAAGCTTGACCAACGGATGTTGGAATTGATGGCTGGGAAAGGTCATGGGAAGAGCTCCCGAACGTGCTTGCAGTTACCTTTTTAAACACGACTCATTTCAAAGCAGGCTGGTTTCCCCTTCAGTCACGTAAACCCTCTTGTGCTTCTCTCTCACACACACAAGGACCACTGCTGCTGCTCCATCTCCCATGTGTACACTTAAAACCAAAACAAACCAAAATTGTTTGTTTGTGGCAATGCTGCTGAAACCCCGATCAAGGACCGGGGCAATTGTGCCCTGTACAGACAAGTAACAAAGACAGTCCCTGCTGCCGACAGCTCATGTTCTGCGTGCCAACGAGTGCAAAATGGGGGGATGAAACAGAGAAGTAGCAGAACAAAGAGTTAAATAGGAAAACAGGTCAGGGCACCCTCCTTGCCAATTCAGCGCTGATGGAAGGGACTTGTAGGCATCAGAGCAGGGTTTTAAGGAGGGGAGTAGGACACTGTACCAGCTTTCTGGAAGTGCCTCTCCTCCAAGTTAAGGGGCCAGTTTTCCCTGTCTCCCTCTAGTCTACGTAGGTTATTCTACTGCCCTCATCCTCATAGTATCTGAGTACTTCCAGAGGCCTCCAGCAGAGTCTCTGGTGGACTTATGCTCCCAGCACCTCCCCAGGAAACAAAAGAGCTTCCTGGCCACTCCAAGAACAACTGGCCCATTGCCAAAAGGGGATAAGACAAGCCACTATGTGAGAGATGGGGCCTGCCAAGATCAGCACCCATGAACAACTCCAGAGCCACACAAGAGAGGAGCCCTCAGTCTAGCTACTAAGAGAAAGAGCACACAGGCTTGCAGCTCCCAAGCAACCCCCTCCCACCGCCATCTGCTCCTTCCATCTGGTAAGGAGCCAACTGGCTCTGGAGAAGCCAGCCAGCTGTTCTCTTCCTACCATGGGTATTATGTATGTGCGTAAACAAGGACATGAAGGAATCTCTGAAATATAGGAATTCCTCTATAATAAATACAGCTCGTCCCACCATGCCTAGCTGATCCGTCTGAAGAGAGGCTGCCCTGCCTTATCGAATCTCTTCTGCTCCCAAAGGAGCAGGGCTCTCCTCACATGGTTCTCTTCTGCTTTCATTAGAGCAAGCACATGTATGGAACAGACGTGTTTTGCCTGGTACAGTTTTTCAGTGGGGAGCAGCTAGTGTTTCTACTCCCCCAAAGGAAACGGATCCGCAACCAGCATAGGTTATACCAGCTGATGGCAGTAGAAAGCCAACAAAGAGGAGCAGCCAATGGAGCTCAGAGGGATGATACAGGGGAGCACAAAGCTTCACTGCTGGTATTTCAGCACTGTCCAAGAACTAAGGAAGCCAAACCTCTGGGGGGAGGACCACAGGACATTGATGTGTCTCACTGCAGCAACTAGTAACTGATTCATTCCAAATGCACACAGTGGCTCCAGCTAAGTAGCTGCAATACACAAAGCTGTTTCCTAGCAAATAAAATACAAAATTTATCACAGTCAAATTTCTCTAGAACAAATTTAAAAAGCAAATACACACAAACTTACAATAGAGATTTTAAAAACCGTGAAAGGCAGAGCCGGATTTAAGTGCTGTGTCCCTTCCATATCGGAAACTGGCCATGTCTAGACATTCGTGTACTTTACATTTTATTAATGCTTTGCAAGTTGATCAGTTTTGGACAAGGTAATGGAAATCATAAACACTTTCATTTCAAGCAATTGCCAAGGCAGACTCCATCCTCATCCCAATAATATAGTATAAATGGAAGTTCAAACAACTATGCTGCACCATCAGCTTGCGAAACCAAGAGTAAGACAGATTTCCTAGTCATGAGCACCTGCTCCTTCCTTGGAATACAGTAAATCGCATTGATGTGAGCCAGATTCTGCAATGCCCGGTAACCAGCAAAATTATTACTACTCATTAGAATCTCTTAAGAGTGGCAACACTGAATAAAGAAAGGCTAATTCCTCTCTTTCTTTCATATTCACTAGCTTTAATGTTCAGAAACTTTTTGTCTAATGAACCTTCGCATACACATTCTAGATGTTTACAAAGCTTAGAGGCATGAAACCACATGTGTTCAAAAGTCACTGAAATAATGAATGCAATTATTCTTTCCTCTAACACTTGAGGTCTGCATTATTTTCCAGTTATACTTTTTCTGGAATCAACATAAAGTAGCAGTATCACATTTTTTGCACAATGTAAAATTCGTATACCACACTCACATAAAGGCAGATCCAAATTTGATCTTAAATATTTACTAGACAACAAAAAAGGTGACAGGTAACAATCACAGTCTAAAGAACAGGTGACAATCACAGTCTATAAATACAGTAGAACAGTCCCACTCCCAATATGATAGCCTCTGTAGTGTTGAGGAGGATGAAAGTCTCAGGGAAGGCGATGACGACTTTCAGTGTCTAGCGGAATTAAGAATATAAGCTCCCTGACCTGTCTTTTTGTCAGGGGGATGATCTGTGTAACTTGCCTGTTTCCTTTTGCCATGTAATTGTGTGTTTAATGCAAAATACGCCATGCAAGGTTCCTTTATGAATGCACATAACATGCTCTGCATTATTGTTATGTTGTCATGTTTTCTGCAGCATCATGTATGTGTACAGATGTGAAACATGTTCCTATGTATTTCACATGGCTCAGGGAGGAAACAGACACTCATAGCTGTCTCCCAGCACTTAAACAGAAAGGATGCATCACAAAGGCTATGCGCACTATCGACCTAAGCCGGAGAGAGGAAGATCATTGGCCCTTTCTGAACAAAGTGAATGACCTCAGTTCAGGCAAGGGGGGTTGGAAACAACTACACACACTTGGAACTGTTTTGCCAGAGAATCTCCATCTTGAAACAACTCAAAAGGACTGAACCTATCCACATGGCTGGAAGGGCAAAGGCTGGCTGAAAATCATCCCGGGCCATGCATGTGGGTAAGCTAGAGAGCAAGACTGAATACTGAATGTTAGGTTAGAATGTGTCTTGTATTTTAATTTGCTAGTGGTTATCTCCTGACTGTTTTATGAAATGACTGGGCATTGATTTGCTATATACTCACTTAAATCACGTTCCAATCAATAAACTATTGTTTCTTTTATCTAAAGCTGCATGAACTTTAGAAAGGGTGAATGAGCAACAACTAAGTGCATTCCACTTTCTTTGATAAATTGCTAAACCGGTGTTTAGGAGCCTGCAGATAACTGGGAATGGTCCTGATCCCTACAGGATGGAAATTCCTTGGGTAGTATCTGCGGGCTCGGCGTGCTCACTGGGGGACTGTCCCGAGTAGCTGGAGAGCATACACCCACTGCCTGGGACTGATTACACACAGGACGCTGGTGTGGGCTGACCCAGAAGTGGGTTGCCACTTGGCAAAGCAGGGTAATTCAGGGTCCAGAAGAGGGTATAATACGGGAAGCACTGCGGCACCCCAGACCAGATTCTGGGAGTGGAACGTCACAATTTTATAAACAAAGAAAATCGTGAAAGGTGACAATCACATTCTTTAAATACAGTAGAAAGATCCCACTCCTGGTATGACAGCCTCTGTAATTTTGAGGAGAATGAAAAGGAGGATGAAAGTCTCAGGGAGATGATGACTTTTAGTGTGTCTAGAAGAATTAAGAATTTAAGCTTCCTGGATCATCTTTTGATAGTGTTGTTTGTGCAGGACTTTTTTTTGAGGATGACGACTGGAAGATCATGTACAAAGTGATCACTTTGTGAAAAAAGTTCACCAAAAGTGATAGGGTGTTTTTGTCTTATTTTCTTTGTGAGTTCAGTCAAGAGTGCAGCAATTGTCTGGTTTCACCCACCTAGTTATCATCAAGGCATTTAGTGTACTAGATGAGCCATATCACATGTTGTGACAGGCATATGCAGGACTTGTGGATCTTGACAGGTGTGTTGTGGGGGGTGTTGATCATTGTAGCAGTGGAGATAGGTCTGAAGGTTTTGCATCTATTGTTCTGGGAGGATTTAGTGCTGCCTTGAGTTAGTGTGTCCTGGTCTGAAGCTTGCTTCTGATGATGATCTTGGGGAGGTTGTTTGAAGGCCAGAAGAGGGAGTTCAGAAAAGACTTCTTTCAGGATGGAGTTCCCCACTCGTATGGATTGTAGCTGTTCAATGATATCTTGCATGGGGTTCCAGTGTGGGGTGGTAGGAGATAAATCTTGCTCCAACTGCACAACCTTCGAACTGAGGCATGTTCTCAGGGTATTTGAGTGGCCCATTCTATGATATAATCTATTTCCCTTCATTGGTGAAAACAGTTTTCAGTGCGTTAAGTTGCATATCCTGGACTTTCTTCTCAGACCATGTTAGAAGCATAAGATGCAACAGGAGAGATAATCGACAGGGCAAAGTAGGGCAATCGGCCCAGTATTTTAAGTGTCTGTACACAAATGCGAGGAGCCTGAGAAAAAAGCAGGAAGAATTGGTAGTACTGGCACAGACAAGGAACTATGATATAATTGGAATAACAGAAATGTGGTGGGATAACTTACATGACTGGAGCACTGCCATGGATGGGTATAAATTGTTCAGGAAGGACAGGCAGGGAAGAAGAGGCGAAGGAGTAGCACTTTATGTAAAAGAGCTGTATGACTGCTTGGAGCTCCACTACGAAAGTGGAAACAAGCCAGTTGAAAGTCTGTGGGTTAAGTTTAGAGGAGAATGCAACAAGGGGGGTGTTGTGGTGGGTGTCTGCTACAGACTCCGAGACCAGAAGGAGGTGGTGGATGAGGCGTTCTATGGACAACTAGCAGAAGTTTCCAGATCACAGGCCCTGGTTCTCATGGGGGAATTCAATTATCCTGACATCTGCTGGGAGGGCAATACAGCAGTACACAGGCAATCCAGGAAGTTTTTGGAGAGTGTTGAGGACAACTTCCTGGTACAAATGCTGGAGGAACCAACTAGGGGCCTTTCGCCTCTAGACCTGTTGCTCACAAACAGAGAAGAATTGATCGGGGAGGTAGAAGTAAATGGCAACCTGGGCAGCAGTGACCATGAGATGGTAGAGTTCAGGAACCTGATCAATGGAAGGAAGGAAAGAAGCAGAACACACACCCTGGACTTCAGAAAAGCAGATTTTGGCTCCCTGAGGAAACTGATGGGCAGGATCCCTTGGGAGGTTGATCTGAAGGGGAAAGGTGTCCAGGACAGCTGGCTGTATTTTAAAGAAACCCAGTTAAAGGCACAGGAAGATACCATTCCGATGTGCAGAAAGAACAGCAAATGTGGAAGGCACCCAGCGTGGCTTAACAGAGAACTCTGCGATGAAGTGAAACATAAAAGGGAAGCTTAAAAGTAGTGGAAGCTTGGACAGATGACAAGGGAGGCGTATAAAGATATTGCTTGGGACTGCAGGGATAAAATCAGAAAGGCCAAAGGGCAATTGGAGTTGCAGCTAGCAAGGGATGTGAAGGATAACAGAAAGGGGTTCTACAAGTATGCCAGTAACAAGAAAAGGATCAGGGATGGTATGGGTCCCTTACTGAATGAAGCAGGTATCTTCGTGGTGGATGATGTGGAAAAGGCTGAAGTACTCAGTGTTTTTTTTACTTCAGTCTTCACAGGGAGGGCCAGCTCCCAGGCTAGTACGCTGGGTAACTCAGAATGGAGAAAAGAAGAGCGGCCCTCGGTGATGGAAGGTCAGGTCAGGGACTACTTAAAAAAGTTGGATATGCACAAGTCTATGAGGCCAGATGAACTGCATCCAAGGGTGCTGAGGGAGTTGGCTGAAGTGATTGAGCAGCCGCTGGCCATTATCTTTGAAAACGCGTGGCGAATGGGGGAGGCCCCGGAGGATTGGAAAAAACCAAATATAGTACCTGTCTTCAAGAAAGGGAAAAAGGAGGATCCGGGGAACTACAGACCGGTCAGCCTCATCTCAATCCCTGGGAAAATCATGGAACAGGTCCTCAAAGAATCCATCCTGAAACACTTGGAGGAAAATAGAGTGATCAGGAACAGTCAGCATGGATTCACCAAGGGAAAATCGTGCCTGACCAACCTGATTGCCTTCTATGATGAGATGACTGGATTTTTGGATGCGGGAAGAGCAGTTGACGTGGTATACCTCGACTTTAGCACAGCTTTTGATAAAGTTTCCCACAGCATTCTCATCGGCAAATTAAGGAAGTAGGGGTTTGATGGGTGGACCGTAAGGTGGATAGAAAACTGGCTAGATCAACGGGCTCAGCAGGTAAATATCAATGGCTCAATGTCTAGTTGGCAACCAGTAACGAGTGGAATGCCCAGGGGTCGGTCCTGGGGCCGGTTCTGTTCAACATCTTCATTTATGATCTCGATGATGGGATAGATTGTGTGCGTAGTAAGTTCGCGGATGACACCAAGCTGGGAGGAATGGTAGACACGCTGGAGGGCACGGGCAGCATCCAGGGAGACTTAGACAAATTGGAACACTGGGCCGAAAGAAACCTCATGAGGTTCAACAAGGACAAGTGCAAAGTCCTGCACTTAGGACGGAAAAATCCCATGCACTGCTACAGGCTGGGGACTGATCGGCTAAGTAGCAGCACTGTAGAAGAGAACCTGGGGGTTATGGTGGATGGGAAGCTGGATATGAGCCAACAGTGTGCCCTTGTTACCAAAAAGGCCAATGGCATATTGGGCTGCATCAGTAGGAGTGTTGCCAGCAGATTGAGGGATGTGATCATTCCCCTCTATTCGGCATTGGTGAGGCCGCATTTGGAATACTGTGTCCAGTTTTGGGCTCCCCACTACAGAAAGGATGTGGACAAATTAGAAAGAGTCCAGTGGAGGGCAACAACAATGATTAGGGGGCTAGGGCACATGATTTATGAGGAGAGACTGAAAGAAGTAGGCTTATTTAGTCTACAGAAGAAAAGACTGAGGGGGGATGTGATAGCAACCTTCAACTACTTGAAGGGGTGCTCCAAAGAGGAGGGAGCTAGGCTGTTCTCGGTAGTAACAGAGGACAGAACAAGGAGCAATGGTTTCAAATTACAGCTGGGGAGGTCAAGGTTGGATATTAGGAAAAACTCTCTCACTACGAGGTTAGTGAAGCATTGGAATGGGTTGCCTAGGGAGGTGGTGGAATCGCCGTCTTAGGAAATACTTAATGTTTGGTTAGACAAAACCCTGGCTGGGATGATTTAGTGGGAATGGTCCTGCTTTCAGCAGGGGGTTAGACTAGATGACCTCATGAAGTCCCTTCCAGCCCTATGATTCTATGAATCTCAGAGTTAGAAGGCACTGTAATGCTCATCTAATCTAATCTCCTGCCAAGATTCACAATTTGTGGTGTCTAAACCATCCAAGGCAGATGGCTATTCAGCCTTCTTTTGAAAACCTTCAGTGAAGGAGTTTCAACCTCTCCACACAGCCTGATCCATTGTCCAACTGTTCTCAAACTTGAGAACCTTTTCCTGAGATTTAATCTAAATCTCTTATGCTTTCATTTGAACCCATTGAACCCAAAAAAGAACAACTTCTCTCCATCTTTTTATGGCAGCCTTTACAGTATCTGAAAATTTCTATCATGTCCCCAAATTAATCCTTTCCAAACTAAACGTATCCATGTTCCTTCACCCTTTGTTCATATGGCTGGCCTTCCATCCTTCTGATCAGTTTTGCCACTTGCCTCTGGATCCTTTCCATACATTGGTAACAAAAACTGCACACAGTACTCCAGATAAGGCCTAGCCAGCACCAAGTAGAGTGTCCTATCACTTCCTCTGACTTTCATGCTACGTCTCTATTAATACAACCTAAAATTGCACTTTTTTTGCAACAGCATTACAATTCTGATTCAAAATGAGGTTGTGATCTGAGCTCTTTCTCAGAAGTGCTGCTTCCAAATCAATTATCCCCCATTTTGCATCTGTATGTTTAGTTCTGCTTCCCTAAGTATAGCACCTAGCACTTGTCTTTGTTGAACTTCATTTTGCTGTCTATAGTCCAGTTCTCCAATTTATCAAGATCTCTTTGAATTTTAGCTCTATCCTACAAAATGTGGGCAATCCCCTTAGCTTTGTCTCATCTGCAGATTTAATCAATATGCTCTCTACATCCAGGCTATTAATAAACATGGTAAACAACACCAGATCTAGAAGAGATCCCTGTGGAACCCCCACTTGAAACTCCTCTCCAATGTGTCATCATTTCATTAATAATCATTTTTTGTTTGAGGTAATTTAATCAATTCTATATCCACCTGATGGTAGTTCAGTCAAGTTTCTCTAGTTTACTTATCAGAATGTCACGTGGGACTGTGTCAACAGCCTTCCTAAAATCCAGTTATATTATGTCAACCACACTCCCCCATCCACCAAACCAATTATTCTGTCAAAGAAGGAAATCAATTTAGTTTGGCAGGATTTGTTCTCGGTAAATCCATCCTTTTTTTCATTTTCAGACAGAATTTTTCAATAGTAAAAAATCCATCGGAAAAAAAATCTAAGTTTCCACATAGAAAACCATAATTTTAAAAATTGGGCTGTTGATTTCGCCGTTAATGCCTGCAATTAACTGGTAACAAAATTAATGTGTTATTTGTTAATCACAAGCCTCAGGGCATGGAGTGAGTCATCGATATTGAGATGGGCTGAAACCTCAGCTCTGGAAGTGTGGGGAAGGCTGAAGCCCCTCCTTGCAGCTTCAGAGGCATAAGCTCAGAAGGTGCGTCTACATTGGCAAGTTAGGTCAACTTAAGGATGCTTAAGTCGACCTAAACAAAGCCGTGTCCACACTGGGGATTTTCTTAAGTCGACTTAAGGAAAGCTTAAGTCAACTTAATAACACCTCCTTTTAGGTCGACTTAAGCTTTAAGTCAACTGCTTAAGTCGATTTAAGACCAGCGTAGATGGGGATTAATGCTAAATTGACTTTATTAAGTTGACTTAAAGCCAATATAACGGCTATCTCTGCAGTTAAAGAGGTGTAGGGTCACAATTTTTTCTAGTGGAGTGTGGGGGGGGCGGTGTCACAATTTTTTAAGTCCAGGTGGGATCACCAGCACAAAAGTTCAAGAGACAACTACCACAGAGAACAGGTGCCTGATGAGCTCAACCTCAACCAGTCTTCTCTTCTGCTGCATGCTGAATTCCTACTGCCAAATCCACCCTCCCTTGCAAAGAAGGGCTGACTCAACTGAAGGGAGTTACGTAAAAATAATAATTCCACATTTGTAGATTCAGCTGTCATGATCAAGAGCTTACACTCAAGCACTGCAGGAGGAACTCAAATATCAGTAATTTTGTTTCTTTTTACAATGCAAATATTTGTAATCTAAAATAGATATCAAGTGAGCACTATACATTGTACACTTTAAATTCTGTGTTGTAACAGAAAATACATTTGAAAATATAGAAAACACCCAAAATATTTAAATAAATGGTAGTCTGCTGTTTAACAGGGCAATTAAAACTGTGATTATTGGCAAATAATTTTTTAATCTTGCAATTAATCACAATGAATTCTTTTAATTGCTTGATAGCCCTAAAAAAAATCTGGTTTTGACCAGCTCTGCTTTCTGTCATTTAGCAACACAAGGACAAAATAAAACTCAGGGATAACGTCCCAAAACTAAAACCTCATATCTTAATGGCAGATTTCTGTTTTACAAATTAAAGGCAGTTCTTTCTGAAATGGAAGCAGCACTTCAAATATCACATTTTTAAACATTATTCATAAGTTCACGGACACTTGTTTCAGTTCCTCATTGAAATAAAATGGATTGCCAAAATAATATTTTTAATATATCGGGCATGGAGATGAGACCAAAGTTAAAGTGTGTGTCAAACTGTAGGTTTTAAAACCTATATTCTATCCTGGGGTTTGTTTGTTTTCTACCTCTTTCTATAACTTTTATTACTTTATCTCTTGCTAAAGTAGTTACCAAGCAAAAATGTGAAACTGACTGACTTGCTGGGAAACTTACAAACACACAGCAAAGAAGTCCTAAGAGATTATTTTCTTCTTGAAACTCCATTAGTAACTGTCATTTTAATCTAAAATAAATCCATTGCCCAGGCTAGGTACGTGACTTCAAAGACTCATAAAACTCACTCAAATCGAACTAATTTCCTCTGGAACAAAGCCACTGGATAAGTTTTGTTCCAGAAGAGTTTCAGCTCCTCCCTAGTTTGCCCATAGGGCAAGGTTGTGAGAATGTTTCCATAATGGAAAAGTGTGGGGTTTCCCCAGCCCATCAACTCATATTCAAGAATGACTGAACAACTCTTTATAATAAAAGTACCTTTCGGAAGAGGCTACACCTGGAAAATTTCAGCTGCAAGGGGGAAAGTTGCAGCAAGTGCTGAGTGGGTGGAAGCAAGAGTGTTGAATGGAAACTATCACATAGTCTTGGCTATAGGAGCTGGTTCTGCTATGTTTATCTTGTGAATTGTACCGAATTATTTGCCGTTACTGGGAGAAGATTGAAACATTCATTTCAGGATGACTCATCTCAATCATTATGGCATACGTGGTTTCCCTGAATTACATACGGGGAACTAGGAAGAGGGGCAAAAGGGGCAGGAGGGGACAGGTGTTAGGGATATGATGGTCTCCAGAATAGCTTCTGGCTGGATCTATTCCATAAGGAATTAATGCTGCTTCAAGACCAATTCACATCTGTGAAAACTCCCCTCTAGGGGTGCATCTATACTTGTAAATTAAGTCAACTTAAGCAGGCTTAAGTCGACTTAATTTACTCTACATCTACACTACAGTTTCCTTAAGTCAACTTAAGGAAATTTTAAGTCGACTTAATAAGACCTAGTTTTACGTCAACTTACTGGGTAAGTCGACTTTATTAAGTCGACTTAAGACAGTATAGATGTGGCTTAGCCCTCAGTCGACTTAAAGAGTCCCCAGGCTTCCCCCATTGACCTCCCTCCCAGGGTGCCTGGCATGCCACCCACAGGGCAGGACACAGCCCTGCCCACCCTGCTCCTATACCGTGCCCCTGTCCTGTCCCGCTCAGCCCCCACGTACCCCGATACAATGGGGAAGATGCTAAGCTCCCTGGCACTTTCGGAGGTGTGCCCGGGAAGGGGGGCACCTCTTGGGTGCCGCCCTTCCCACCATGCACCACTCCCAGGTCCACTTAGCCCCTACAAGTCGACTTAGGCATTCAGTGTGGACGCTCTAAGTTGATTTGCTAAGGTCGACTTAAAGTTTACAGCGTAAACATGCTAAGTCGACTTATTTGAACACGTGTAGACATAGCCTAGCAGCTTGAAACCTCACCAGGCTTCTGCCAAAGGCAATATTGTTTCTGCTGGTGGAGAACACACAACAGCCAGCCTTCCATTCAGCTGCTTCTGTGAACCTGGAGGTTCCCTGCCATGTGGATATGTGTACTGAGAGGTCAGAAGGCCACTGATTTCATAGGATCCTTTGCACACTTCTTCCACAGGCTTCGGCTATGGTGCTGAATGCTGTAGCTCACTGGTCAGTTCAGGATAGACTGGCAGGTGGCCACGCTCCAAGATTTCCCACAATGCAGCCCAACTCAGGTGGTTCTCTCTCACTTTGTCCATCTTCTCCATTTTCTGTACCCCTTCTCTACTCTTGGCTCTGCAATTTTGTGCTTTACTTTTTTCTGTGTTTTTCCTCTTCCCCCTCCGCACGCTCCCCTACCCTTCTGTCTACATAGCTTCAGTGTTCCGGGAAAGGAAGGCTTCCAACTGTGCAACACACAGCTGATCCAACTGCTAAAGGAGCAAGACAATGAAGCTTGGTCTGTATTCCCAGCTCTGCACCTTGGAGTTCCTCCTACCACCACCCACATGAACATGGAGTGACTGAGAATAGGATGGGTGGCTTACCTGATGCATTATTTATAGATATAACAACACATTGGCAGCATGCTTCCTATAGTTTTTGTGACTCACACTAACCCTAACCATAACCCTCTTATGTCTCCCACCAGCCATCTGCTGCACAAAGGGGGCCCACACCTCCACACTACCAAAACATTACTTGACCTTGAAGGAAAGCAGCAAGTGATTAATTTAAATAGCATTTTGTACAGATAGAGATCCTGGAGCAGGAAGGACCTGAGAAAATGCAGTAACAAATGCTGAAAATCAGATGGAGGGCAACATTCCCTTTCCAATAGTAAGATTCCCTAAGGAACCTTTCAATCAAGACCTCAGTTAAGGAAGCTCTAGATGCTTGAGAACACAGTCATATAAGGCAGAGACTGATAGTCCCAGGTGTGTTACAGCAAGCATGCTCAGATCCCCAAGATCGGATCACCACGAGAGAGAAGAGGCTCGGCGTACATGTGGGATGTATTTCCAGTAAATGCTCAGAGCTTTTAATTTTTACATTTCTTAATCCTGAGAGTGGGGTGGGAGCCAAGAGTAGTTTAAAAACCACTGAGAGTGAAACCAGCAGCACTCGGACACTGAACTGTTTAAATTTAGCAGCCACTTTTACATCCCTCTCTGTACATATACATCTGCAGCTAACATGCCATATTTTCCATTTCATGTACCTGACGAAGTGGCATTACACCCATGAAAGCTCATGTGATAAATAAACTTGTTAGTCTTTAAAAGTGCCGCATGAATCCATCTTTGTTTTGGTTTTACTCTCTATAAAGCCAGTCTCATTTTGCTCTTGTGACGTCACTCTGGACCTGACACAAATCCACTAAAACCAATAGGTGTCTTTCCACTCACTGCTATGGGTTTTGGATCAGAATCTTACTCAGGGTATGTGCAACCTTCACACAGCTACCAGAGAAGGGGAAAAAAAACCCTTTTCTTTTAAGGCTATTGTAAACCCAAGAAAAATAACAAAACGCCAGATCTGATGCAGCAGCTGACACTACTTTCCACATCACTTTCTTTAACTAAATCAATTCGAAATTGATTGTATAATTCACCACTTCCCTTTCCTCCCCCACTGAACACATGAATGTTTAATCTTGTAATTAAGCAATCTAAAAGTGTATGATGTGCAAAAAAGTGGCCAGAAAGATGTTTAACATATTTTTCTTTGCTTGTTTTTAAATTAGATATTCAGATCTTCTCTAATCTGATTAGAACTGTTTGTGAACACAATTCAGGCTTTAGCAAACCAGGGAAAACCCTTGACAATCTCAATATATGTAGAGCAGAAAAACCTCAAGGTAAAAACACAACAAGAATTTTTCAGATCTTTTTCATGAAAGAAACAAGGAGGAAGCAAAACCAATATTCTTTTATTTGCTTTCATTTTGCAGGTCACCATTAAAATTATATTAAGTTTCCCCTTGCCACATTATTGTGTAACATTGCTAATTAAGACTCTGAACCTGAAAAGGTTTATGCAGGTACTTAGCTTTATATAGTAAGAGCTGGTCCACTGGAATGACTTGAAGTGCGCAAAGTTAAGCTCTTGAGTAACCTTTTGCAGGATCTGGACCATAATCCTGGACCCTACTGCAACCTCTGTGAAGGTGCAGAGTTCTGCCCAAGCAGTACTCATTGCAGGACTGCAGCCTTTGTAACTTTACGCACATTACTCACAAGAGTAACCCAACTGGAACCACCTATAAGTAACTTCACTCATTTAAGTAAGTGTTTGCAGATTCAGGGCCTAAATCTGAAGTAAGGAACTCAAAGCATGTTATATGTTGAGTGCACTGTGCTTATCTTTTGATTACTTAAACAGCCTGCAGAAGCTCAGTCACATCACATATTTTGTAAGATTAGAAATGCAGCCCTACAAAGGGGGTTCTGTAAAGAAGAAAGGAAAGACAGAACAGACTTTAATCAGCTCTACAAAAAGCTCTCCGACTATTTCAAGCAACATTGTCATGTGCATATCTAAAGCTGCCCATTAGATTCAATACCAGTCCATCAGTGGCTGATGTTTTTAAAAGGCTTTAATGCGTATTCCCTCCACTACTTCAGAACCCATGTTTCCGTACTCTCCTCATCCCCCACCCTGACTGGTATGCGCAGGCACTGAGATTTAAAATAATTGTATCTTTAGTATTTAATCATTTTTAAATATACACAAACATACTTGGGGCCTTTGTTATGTAATGTAATATATATGCTTAAAACATGGAGCTCTCTTGCTCTCTTATCCTAGACCTTAGAAACCTGCCTAAAACCTTTGTCAAAACTAACATGCTTCCTCAAAAAGTTCTGGTTTTGACAAAGCAGTATTTGCTAACCCGTTCTATTCAAAACGTTATGCAACAGGGGTGGCTTTAACTCATCTCTCTCAATAGTACCTCATCAGCAAGGTCCATCTAAACTTAACCTTTGCCCCATGAAAACTGGCATTTTCTCTAGTCACCTCTCCAGGTTACAAACAGTGGGAATGCAGAATACATAAACCAAGCTTACAAAAATCTTTATTGATATTAGTGAATTCCACATCACATCATGCTTCTAGCCCCGTTCTTCTGTCCACCTTTTAGAGTTTTGTCTCACTTTCCCCTTAGAATCATAGAATCTTAGGGCTGGAAGGGACCTCATGAGGTCATCTAGTCCAATCCCTGCTAAAAGCAGGACCACTCTCATGAAATCATCCCAGCCAGGGTTTTGTCTAACTGGGCCTTATCATCACTTAGCTAAAATAATAGAAAAGAAAAAAATACGCAGAAAAAGAAACATAGTGGGGAGCTGTGTGGAATCTCTACAATGTAAATTCCACATGGAGTCTGATGCATAGGTCTAATAGATGTAGGCTAGACAACTCAAAATAAAAATGAACAGAGAGTGGAGGGTGAAAGGGAGAGAAAATATGGTGGCCTTTAACATCACTTCTGCATTAAATACCACAAACTCCCAGGTAAAAGCCACTGCTCCAAAGAGCTCAGACTAAGAACAAAATAATGAAGAATACAACCATTCTTCTAAGGGCCAATGATGAATGGCCTGGAGACCGACTCCTCAGTGATGGGAGCCCTAATGCATTCACAAGCCATGCTGGGAAATCCCAGCTAGCAGCCCCAATGGATTAAAAACACATGAATATTTCTGGCCGGCAATTCAGTACATATACCTTTATGTGATCTAAACTGGGCAGGGAGCGAGGGAGGAAGAAAAGAACTTGTTAAAGGAATCTGATCTATACAGTCTTCATTCAACATAAACTAATTAGCCAAACCAAGGAAACAGACTCTTCCCTGATGGTAGAAGTTGGAAAACGAGTGGCGAGGTTTCAGCCACATTTTACAGCATGTCTGGCATTCCACATCTGGTTCCCCCAAAGCTACTTGCTTGAACTTCCTTTTATACGTGACTGCAAAGCAAACGAAGAAAGGCCTTTGCAAAGCCTCACGTTAGCAGCTCTTCATTTTAAGAAACAGACATTAGATGTACAACTGAAACAAGGAAATGTTCTGACTAAGACACTTGAGACAATCACTCAGGAGTACAGCTGGCTAAAACCGTTATCAGAAACAAAGAGGGAAGATGTCAAATTTAATTTTAAGGCAGTTCACCATGCACACACTGATTGAACAGGGGAAAGTATATGAAAATCACTAAGAGATTTATTTATTGCATGAACTTTCGTGGGAGAAAATCCCACTTCATGCAATAAATAAATCTGTTAGTCTTTATAAGTACCACAGGAGCTTGTTTTTCTGCAACAGACTAACATGGCTACCCCTTTGGAACTTGAAAATCACTGCAATCCAAGAAACTAATTACCAATGAAAGAGTTTTCTACAAACACCAAGGACAAAGACAGCAGAAACGGACCAAATGTCTGCAGATATAGTAACACAAGGGTTAAGTACCAGACAGAGTATCTAGGCAACAAAGCAGTAGAAAGGGGAGAAAACTCAGGACCCAAGTGGAATCTCACTATACCAGAGGTTTTCAAACTTGGGGTGCGCCCCCTTAAAGGGGTGTGAAAGAACTATTTGAAGGGAGAGAAAGTGCAGGGCCGGCCCCTCCCAATACTGACCTCCCTCTAGAGGTGGCTCAGAAAGATGAACTTGGTTGGCCACACATGGGAGAAATGCATCTTTTGCTCACGGCTGCTGTACAAGGAAATATGCCACTAAAGGGGCAACTTCTACCTGGGCCAAGAACAGATGGCGGCTGCCCCTCCAATCCACGCGCAGACCCCGCTCCTTCCTCGCTCACGTGACAGGTATGGCTGTACCCCAAAGGCAGCTCCCATGACGATGTTAGAGCAGTAGACACTCCTTCCCTTCCAGCCAGGCATTTAGCAATTCAACAAAGCTGCCAGTGTGAGCAGCAGATAGCTAGTTCTGGTAGATGAGCCAGAGTGACCTGGGGAGAGGAAACGCTGGCAGGCAGCATGGGTAATGGGCTTCTGAGACCTAAGGGGAGTGGTGGGGGGTGGAGATTCTTTTGTCCTGGGTCCTGATGCTGTGTATGATGCCCAAAGTGCTGCGAGGAGCTGCCCGCAGCCTGCAAGTTCCTGCCACCCAGGGTCAGCCTGAGCCCAGCCCTGGTATGTAGGTTGCTGGCAGCCTCCCAAGTCTAGGCCAGAGCAGCCTGCAGAACATATGATGGGATAAATCAACCTTCAAACAGCATAAAGAAGCCTGGACAGGGCCCCTGGTCCCCACCACTGCAATGAACAGGCTGGGGCTGCGGCCAAGGGGCAGCATCTTCATTTGCTGTGGACAGTCGTGTGTGTCCAGAGGGTAAATTTTCTGCCCACAACTGTTGCTGTCCTGGTGAACCATGGCCAGGCCTAGCCTGCCTCAACTTGTCTTTAACTGGGGCAACCTGCACTAGGCCTCTCTCAACCTCATTTAGTTTTCTGTCATGGAGTGTGCATAACGTCACATGTCTGGTAGAAAATTAGTGCCTGCGTTTTTGGTTGGAATGTGGCAAACTCGCTGAGATAGAGTTCCCAATGGGAGAGGATACGAGGTCAAGACATGCTGCTCGAGAATCAGTACTGGCTGCTGGCTGAAACCTTCATTCTCACCCCCTCCTCTTTGTAAAAGGTGGAAATTTCCTTGCCCCTCCAGGTTCAGAAAACAATGGAAGAAAAGGAAAGTTATCAAGACCGTACCCACATTCCCTAGTGTAACACAAACAAATATCTGCCTGTGGCTCTGACAGGAAAAACAACCGCCACCATATGAATTGTTAAAAACCAATATTTTGGTTTATTGCACAACTCAATTATCGTCCCAAAATTAAAAAACAAGCCACCACATTCCTCCTAAATGTAATAATCAAACCCAGCAGACTGGGTTAATTATTGTTAAATAGAAAATCATTAAGCTGTTACTAGAACAGCAGCATGCAATCTGAAAAGACCCCCGAGCCAAAAACAACAGCAGTGCTACGTAGGCAGCTCTTTCCTTCTGATGCTCATGGGCTACCATAGGAGGAGACGTGAAATCACTCAAACTATTAATATAAACAACAAAGGCAATTTGAAACAAAGCACTGACACCCAAGCCTCAACAAACAAAGGAAAAGTAGCTGCCAGCAATTAAACTAGAACCTGGCCCACATAATCCCAATGAGGCTACTATTTACCAAGTGCATGCAGCAAAATCTGAATGGTTATGGAAGGTATAGAATAGATACTTGCTTCACGTAACAGGTTAATCTATTGCACAAAGGAACTGAGTCCTTAGTTTTGGTAATGAAAGATATAAAGTAGGAAGCTCATCCTTCCAGATTCTCCTGTTTACAGTAGCTTAAAGAACTTCGGAGGAGGGCCCACAAGTCAGTGCCAATTTAGGGAGGCAATGACGATGCTGGAATGCTAAACAAAATTAGCATCATCTTGAAAACAAAACAAACCTGAGCAGAAACAAATGCTAAACTCCCTTCACGTTCACACAGCCTTCTTGCAATTGAAAACGTCACCCAAGGGGCACCAATACAAGACCTGGCACTCTGCTCTCTTTCAAAATTATGAAGTTGGCAAAGACTCAAAAATCTTTTGATTCCCCTTTTTTAAGTTGTGTCTGGGAACGTTCCAAGAAAGAGGAACTGGAGCTTGCAGGGATCCGTATGATTCCTTCAACAGCAGAAAAGTTCTTGGGATTCTCAGTGTGACCAGCAACCAGAGTAGCTGGGCCCATACAAACATCAGGATATACAAAGGAAAGGTATGATTTGCATTTATCTGTCTGAGATACTTCTGTGTCCCCATGACCACAACATCTGAGCCCTCCCTCCACAACCTTTTAATGTACTTACCTTCATAACATTCCTGTGATGTAGAAAATGGTATTGTCCTCATTTTACAGAGGGGAAACTGAGATACAGAGTGATTAACTGACTTGACAAAGGTCACACAGGAAGCCTGTGGCACAGCAGGGAACTGATCCTGGATCTCCTGAGTCCCAGGCTAGTACCACTGGACTATCTCCCCTTGAACCAGGAGATGCTCAACCAGTGCAAATCATGCTTTCTGATCACTGGCCACCACATGCAAAATCAGGGCTAGTTCCCTTTATGGTTAAGGCGTTACTCTTCACAACACCTACAATGGGCAGGTCTACACAGCCTGCCCTCTTCAAAAGCAGTCGAACTAAGATATGCAAGTTACTTAAAATAACTTGCGTACTTTAATTCAAATGCGTAATTCCTGGCTTGTCCACTGTGCTGAGTTGAAGGAAGGTGGCATCCCTTCAACTCAGGGCTACCCATTGGCTGGGGTGGTGTTCCAGAACTGAACTTCCTGATCAGCTGAGTGGATCTTCACAGACCCGAGCAGTCAATCAGGAAGTTCAAATTGATGGCAGTGAATATGCCTCCGTCAGCAAAGACCTATCCAGTGTTAGCTGTACTTGAACGCTTGTCTACTTTCCCATGACCTATACCCAATGACTAAAAGAAACACCTCTTTCCTCCTCCTGGGACAATGGTGACTGCAGCAATACTCACTGGAGCATCATGTCTAGCAAGTGAGAGCAAAAAGGGGGAGAGAGTCCTAACTGGTCTCACCCACTCTTCACCACTACTTCCTTTGCTGCTGCATCACACAGCATCTTCACTGGAAAATACACAGCTCCAGTATGATTGCTGGGGTGTATGAGGGATCGTCTAGGAAAATAGACCCATTTTTAAAAGGATGTCGACGTGAACAGTCATCAGCCACATCTACATATGAAGAGAAACACGCCTGAGAAAGACTAAGGCCATTCGGCTATTTTAGAAGTTACATCTATCTAGCAAGTCACTTTAAGAAAAGGATTGTGTGGTTCTGGTCTGTCTCGCAGTAAAACATCTGCTAAAGGTCAGGGCTAAACTCACCACCGAAAAGATTCGCTTCTACAGTTACTACACCGCAAGCATTCGATCTGTACAAGGCGTTGTTACGATTCAGATATATAATATAATATAGCCAACTGTACTTCAGAACAATGCTGGGAAATAAAGAGATGGGCCTGAGTTTTGGGCTCTTTTATTTAGTACAACCAAACCGAAACCCTGGGAGGTATTGTGCATGCTTTTACTGAGGGGTGACAGACCACACGCTTCCCGTACACACACACCACAAACGATATGAATATCTACTAGAAAAACTTAACCAGTTCTCTCAGGGTTGGTCTAGGTTAGAAAATCTGACCAGTATAACTACTAATGCGATCTAATCCCTGGGGTAGACAGCGCTAGGTTGCTGGAAGAATTTTTCCTTTGGCCTGGCACACACCTCTTGTGGTGGTGGATGAACTACAGTGATGGGAGAATCTCTCCCCTGGGCATAGGAAGTGCCTTCACCAAGACACTGCAGAGTTGTCACTGCAGTGGTCTCGGTGTGGACAGTATTAAGTACATCACTGCACAACAAAACGGCTACTACAACATTGTAGAATTCCTTCAGACTGAAGAACGAGTCCCTGAAAAACAATCTGAATGTTCTCAGAGAAATGCTTCAACAGACCAAAAAAGCGGGCAACACCAAGTGGGAAGGCCTAGGTTCTGTGGTATGAACTCTCTGCCTTTTTAAAGAAAGAAATATTGATCTAAAGCTCATTGAAGTCAACAGAAAGACTCCCATAGATTTCAGCAAGGTTTGGGCCAGGCCCTATTTGTTTAAAAGTACATAACTTGAAAAGAGTAAATAGATTCTTATGTGTTGTTAAGGGCAGCAGAAAATACTCCATTTTCTTTAGGGGGCAATTCAGTATGTGCTGGTCTAGCAGTGAACAAGCTGTCTTTTCATTCAGGTCAAAATGTTCCCATATTTGGGGCTATGATGAAGCACGTGGGCTACATTCTGCCTTCAAATATACCTGTGAATCCCACCTGATTGGCAGGATAGTTTAAGCAAGGGTGTGTTTATTATTCAGCTGAGGTGACATGAGGAATGAATCTTTGGTCAGGCATCAGTGCAAGGGTTCTATCGCTGTCAAAACGCTTGTGTTAACACGTTATGTTGATAGGAGAGAGTTCTCCTGCCGACATCATAAAGCAACCTAAGTAAGCAATGTCCACACAATCACTTTTGCCAGCATAACTTATGTTTCTCTCAGGGTGGTAGAGGGCACCCTACAGGTAAAGGTTTTCAATCTGTTGCGACAAGACAATCTTAAATCACCGACCAGCTAATGACTGTGGTTAAGTGGTTGCCCTCAAAACACACAACTTCTCTGAACTGAGAATGAAACAAGCAAAATGCCCACCCAAACTTAATGCTTGAAAAGCGTGGTTCCTCTCTAGCAGAGAAACAAGATGTGACCAGTTGAGTAAGCTCCTTAATAAGGAACTTGAAGTCCAAGTCTGCTCTTCTTGACACCAGTGTAAATCATGATTACCACCACTCAAGTCAATTGAGTTACATCTGTGTTGGGAAAATCAGAATCAGGCCTGTGAAGGCCACTGAAGGAATAAGTCAGTAAAAATTACCCTTCAGGGGTTATAACAAAACAGCTCAGCTCACCCACCTATTTAACAACCAGAGACCACCATGTGAGCTTCAGAGAACTACTTCTGATGGCTCACCTGCAAGAGCAGTTCCACTGAGAAACAATTGAACTCGCCAGTATCACTGCAATAAAAAGTGGAAGCGTCTCCTGCCACAAAGATATGATCTAATATACTTGCCAGCTATGGACTCACAACAGCTGATCACAATTAGCTCTGAGGGCAATGACTAAAATCATACTTGATGCCTGCAAGGAGGAAGGGAAAGTCATCATGAAGGGACCCGCGATGGGTGAAAATGTTTCTCTTGGTACCCCAGTGAACAAACATAGGAAGGACTTCACAACCTCAGACAAGCCTGCTGTGAAGCAGCTTCTGGCAGTCTTCTTATCGCCAACCTGAGCAGCATGTTGCAAGAGACTAAGATTGATCACTGGACCAGTAGATCCAAATGGAAGAGGAGCTCAAAAGCGAGGAAATCCAATATTAGACCCATCACTTCCAATTAATAGTCAGTAGGTGTCAGGGGTCTAGCAGTATCAACTCTGCTTGTTAGCACCCTAGGTAATGGGAAAAGGGAGGTAGCCTAATTCCATGCCACACAACAGTGTCTGTCTCTAGAGCTTTTGGCTTAAAGAACCTGGTATAGACTCAAAGGAGGCAAATTGGGTGACTGTTGGGGACTCCACCCCAGTGTATATTTGCTAGAAAATACAGGAGGTTGAGATTCATTCTCTGGAGACTGTTGATCATGACTGTTGCAGGTAGGGATGGCCGGAGACAGGCTGGGGCCAGTGGGTTCGTTGCCCGGCGTGCGTAGCACCAGTAAGGACACGGGGGCGGAGAAGCACACCAAGTTTATTTGAGATCTCAAGCAGGCACGGGGAGACAAGCACGTCTCAAATCATGCGCGCCCCACCCCCCGTTGCAGTAACCTTTATATAGACAGGTTGTTTACTTCAGTACTTTTCTCCTTGTAAACGGTGGAAATACTCTCCCCCTTCTCTTAGAGAGCAAACTTTGACTGATTTCCACTGGTACTTTCAAGGCTTATCATCTGCTTTACTTCCTGGAATTGAGCGATCTCCCTATATGGTCACTGGCTGTGTCTGAGTCTGGAGCAAAGGGGCTTCATCAGCACTCATGGCCTTCCACCCCCTCGAGTTACCCAGTGACAGATACCCAGATGCAGCCCGGGGCACCCACTATAGGTCAGGTCACCAACAATTCTCCTGAGGATCAACCACTATAGGGATACAAGATAGGTTTCAGCTCAAGTCCCTTCTGTCAGTTTATATATGGTTGAATCACATTAATACATACATGTGCAGGATCAGGATCGCAGGTATACAGAGCCAAGCGTTCTTGAAGTCTGATGCTCAGCTTCTGCAGATGGAGGGAGTTCCTTTGACTAACTGGACAGTCTGCCATTGGGCCAAGAGAAAAAGCTACGGGTTGAAGCCAGTGTACCAAGCCCCTGCAGGATGCCTCTGAAGAGGTTAATCTAAGCACCACTTGAAGATAGCTTCACAACTGTGATGCATCCTATTCAAATGTTAACGAGAGTCCTGTAGCACCTTATAGACTAACAGATTTTCTTCGGCATAAGCTTTCGTGGACTATAACCCACTTCGTCAGATGCATGAAGTGGAAATCACAGAGGAGAAGTATATACACACGTCTGGATGGAGGAGGGCAAGTGTAGACAAAGACAGTTCAGAGAGCAGATGGGGCCTATTCACACCTGTTGATAAATGTGTGAACAGAACAATCACTTTTTGTAGTGCGATACCATTCCAAGTCCCTATTCAGGCCCACTTTGATTGTGTCAAGCTTGCACATCAGCTCCAGCTCTGCAGTTTCACACTGAAGTGTGTTTTTGTAGTTTCTCTGTTGAAGTATGGCAACTTTCAGGTCAGCTACTGAGTGTCCATGGAGATTGAAGTGTTCTCCTACAGGTTTATGGATGTTGCCATTTTTGATGTCGGATTTGTGTCCGTTTATCCTTTTGCATAAGGACAGTCTGGTTTGGCCGATGTACATGGCAGAGGGACATTGCTGGCACATGATAGCATAAACCACATTAGTGGATGTGCAGGTGAATGAGTTCCTAATGGTGTGGCTGATGTGTTTGGGACCTGTGATGGAATCACTGGAGTTGATGTGCGGGCAGAGCTGGCACCGGGATTTGTTGCAAGGATACTTTCCTGGATTGGTGTTCTTGTTGTATGGTGGTTGGTTGTTGGTGAGTATTTGCTTCAGGTTGGGGGACTGTCGGTGAGCAAGGATAGGCCACCCTCCCAGGGCTTGAGAGAGTGTGGGATCATCTCCTAGAATAGGTTGTAGATCTTTGATGATGTGTTGGAGAGATTTCAGCTGGGGACTGTAGGTTATAACCAGTGGTGTTCTGTTGTTTTCTAGGTCAGGTCTGTCCTGTAGTAGTGTGAAGGAACATAGGCATGTAGACTAGAGAGGAGCGGTAAATGGAAAGGTACCAGGCAAACTCCAGGTGGCTTGATGACACAGCTAATTGCAGAAGTAGATTATGTGACAAAGTCCAAGACAGCCTGATACAGTTAACTGCAGGAGCAGATAAGTAGACAGAACTAGCTAAAACTAGCTATGCAATGCCTTGCTTGTAAGATTCTTGCATTTGGAAAATTCCACTGTGTGCTGTGAGAAGCTCTATAAATTGCTGTTGTCTTTGCTATTCAGTGTGCAGCGCGATGCTCTGTGGAGCTAGGCTGACACCTTTGTGATCACAAATAAAGCGCCTGGTTGATTTACGCACCTCGTTGTCTTTCCTGAGTAAAACCTCCGTTGGACAACGTTCCTGGACCTGAGGGACAAGCTTCCCGTGTCAGTAGGCAGCTCCTGGGTACCCGTCTGGCTCTGTCAATTTGTTTCTTCACTTCCCCAGCTGGGTACTGTAGTTTTAGGAATGTCTGATAGAGATCTTGTAGGTGTTTGTCTCTGTCTGAGGGATCAGAGCAGATCCGGTTGTACCTTAAGGCTTGGCTGTAGACGATGGATCGTGTAACGTGTGCCGGCTGGAAGCTGGAGGCATGTAGGTATGTATTGCGGTAGGTATGTATTGGTTTCCAGTATAGGGTGGTGTTAATGCATCCATCCCTTATACGTATGGTGGTGTCCAGGAAGTGGATTTCTTGTGTGGATTGGTCTAGGCTGAGGTTGATGGTAGGGTGGAAATTGTTGACGTCTCGGTGGAAGTCTTCCAGGGACTCTTTCCCGTGGGTCCAGATGATGAAAATGTCATCAGTGTAACGTAGGTAAAGGAGGGGCAGTTGTGGTCGAGATTCGAGGAAGCGATGTTTCAAATGTTGTATAGTCAATGGGGTGTCCATAAATTGAGAGCAGTCAAACACAACTTCCCCCACATGCCTTTGTGCACAAACTGAAGGATTTTTATTTTAGTAATCAACGAGATACTAAGGATGATTGCATTGGAAGATACACAAACAACATTAGATTAAAAAGCCAGTGGTTACTGAAATCCAGTCAATTTAATTTACTGAAGGGATTGTGAAGGCAGGCTCCCCAAAAGCAATCACAGATGTTCTGTATATACAGTTGCGCTTTTATCCAGAGTCAAAGCTACTATTTATTCACTGGTGGGGGAAGGGGAGATGGGACCAAGACAACAATCAACTTACATTTATACAGTATGAAGTTCAGAAATTTAAGCCCTAAGAGTCAGGAAATTCCAAAGTGAAAGTTCTCACGGTACTCAGCTCACCTGCAGTGACCTATTGTTTCTGAGGAGTCTGTGTCCCCACTCAGCCATGCATCACTCTTACACTGGTGTTCTTCAAACACAGGTCCTTCTCTTCCTCCGAGTTGCTACTCCCTTTGCTCTATGCCACAGAAGGCGTGAATGACAGTAGACGCTCTCCCTACACCCCTTCTTTTCCTCCCCGTCTGTTACCTTTAAAATGCCAAAAGCCTCAACTTTGTCCTTAGTTCCTTAATCTGAACCCCCACTCTGTCCACTCTACTGACACTGGCTGATTCCTTTCACTCTTACATCTGCTTTTTCTCTTTGCCACTCCTCCGGGATTACATTTCCACTCCTCCAATCCCCAGTAATTTTCAGCTCTTCTCGTCCCTAGTGCTTTCCCCATTCTAACCCCACCTTCCCTTTTCTATGTGGGATCTTCTCCAAAAGCCAGGATTCACAATGTCCAACCAAGCCTTTCTTTTCTCCACCATCCCCACCTTTCCTCCCATTCTCTCCTTTGTTAGTCTGGTATCTGAATCCCTGGGCTCCCTCTAACCCTCTGCTGCTCCCTGGACTCCATCTCTTCCTTTCTTCCATTACACTTTCTCTTACCCCCAACCGCTCCCGCATCTAACCTTCAAGCATGTTACTGACTTCACAATCCTAAAGAAACCTTCCCTTTATTCCACATGACACCCTTCTGTTTACCGGCAAGCTTACTTGGCCACCAGGTCTGCTGCCTTGATTTCCACTCCTCAAACCTCTTCATTGCATTCGAACAACTCCACGCCACTAAAAATGCCCCAGTCAAGGTCAGCAGTGACCTTCTCTTGGTCCCCAGCTGTATATAGCCTCTTTGATATCTTCAGTGCTTTCAGCACTGCAAGCCACCTCTCTCTCCTCCAGGCCCTGCCTAGATTTCCATGAGACTTTGCTTTCTGGGTCCCTTTCTCTACCCCTACTGCCTTTATTCTCAAGGCAATCTCATTCACTTTTGTGATTTCAGATACCATCTTTACTCTGATTACTCATAAATCCACCTCTCTGCCCAAAATCTCTCCTTCCATACGCTCTTGCATCTCTGCCAATGTCACCATGCCAGTATTGTTTGGCTGAACACAGGTTTCTTCATGGAAGCCTTTTAATCAGGCACCAGCATATCAGTAAAGCTGCCTCTTCAAAATGGAAAATTAAAAAAAAAAAAAAGAATGCTAGCCATCTGCAAAAAAATTTCAGAATGCAGAAAATAGAGGGGTGTCTTCTTCCTCCTCACATCCTCGAATCCTTCCCTATCATTTCCTCCTGCGTATGAATAATTTTCAGAATTCTGGGGAGGGTATTTCCATGACATATTTAGAACCTCCATGTAAACAGTCCCAGCAGCCAGTATTTACAGCAACTTAAACATGTTATCTGAAGCCTCATCAAGCATGGCTTTTGTTCAGTGGCAAAAGAGAGATTAAAAAATTAGTTAGTTACATAAATACTGCAAATTATGTTCCACACATATCTGTTTGAGTTTTTAAATGTATTCATTTCTGCCATGTTCAAGGCTCTGTTGTTCTTCCAAACATTTACATTCTACTCTCTTCTAGGCACAAAATTCTGCACAAGGTGAATTTCAATATCACATGCACAAGAATTCACAGGAAGGGAACATCAAATTCACAGACAAGTATTTGTCCTGGAAGTGCATCACAGTATAGAAAGAATATCACACTGACCAATGCAGTTACACAGATCAAACAGCAATTTTTTCAAGACAACCAGCTCTAAAAAAAAGTTGTTTTTGAATACTAACTAATGAATGCATTCAAGGAACATAAACAAATCCCACAAGCAAAAAAGAGGAGGCTAAATTCACCAAACTTAATCATTGTCAATCATTTAAAAATTCACATAAATTAATCACTGTAAACCATTTCCTTGGCATTTGGCTTCCTCCTCTCATTCCATCCTAGCATCTAACATAAATAAATATATGTAAATAATATATGTAAATATATGTGAAGCACTTCCTTTTTCCCACAATAGTGAGGGTGCCAAGGAGAGAATATTGCACTGTGCCAACTTAAAAAAAATAATGCAAAGGAAAATTCTGCAAATAAATTATACATTAATAGGAGGTCACCTGGCCTCCTGGCTGTATGTGCATTCTGGAGAATGTAAACTTATTTTTATATGAGTATCAATACCCCAAAAATGATTGCTCCAGTTGACAGAGTCTCTTTAAGCAACTTGCCCACAGTCACACGAAGTCTGTGGCAGAGCCGGGAACAGAACAATCAGCCCAGTCCAGTGCCTGACTATGAGTTTTGCCTTTCAGTTAGGACATCTTGCACCAAATCCAACCAATAATAATGTGCACTTTGTCATATTGAGGCTGTTCTTCATTAATGCTTCCCAAAATACATTAAATGACCAGGGATGAAAGAATTAGCATTCTTTAAATTAAAAAAAGATGCAAAGGTTGCCAAACATTTCACACAATCTTGTGCTATTCAAGGTTTAAAGCAGAACACCCCCCGCCCCCAAGGTTTAAAGCAGAAGCCCCCAAAATGACCCAATATATGCAAGACCCATCAAACACCTAGCAAGCATCCCTGCTGGGAAAACCTATATGATAAAGAAGTAAATACAGTACAGGAAACACGCAGGTTTCTCCAGACAGGTCAGCCTCTAGCAACGAACCTCAGTTCTTACCTGGCAGAACCCCCTGATTTCTATGTCATCCTGAGTCTTGACTGGGGAAAAAAATAAAGTTGCAGGCTAACAAATACAAAAGAGGCCTCTGATCCTGCCAATCATATCCCTGCAGCAGACCTCACCTGTAGACTCCCCATTGATTGCAATAAGTCTCCTTGCAGGCACCAGGCGTATGCCCACATTTCTTGGTTGCAGGAAAAGGGGCAAAGAAGGATTAAGCATTTACCAGCAACTACCCACGTCAGGAACAAAATAGCATCTCCTTTCACCTTATATAGAACTACACTTCCTTCCTCCTCAAAGACGGTAATATCCGGACTTGGGTAACACAAGATTGAGCTCTTCTGTAAAACAACAAAAGGAGCAGCCATAAAACCTTGATCCCTTATACTGGGTAACAGAAAGCACAATCACATGACTGCTCTGTGTTCAGAATGGAAACTCAACCAGTAAAAGACTAAAACATTTGCTCCTTCTGGATAATATATTCCAAAATGCAGCAATTTAAAACACACCTTAAATGTGCAGTGCATTTCTAGAGAATTAATGCCTGGTACGCTGTCCAATCACATGGCTTAGAATTACTTCAGTAGTCCATGCAGTGTACAATAATATGTTGTAATAATTACAAGAGGCAAGCATATACAGTGCTGCATACTAAAAATTTTATTCACTTCTCTCTGCAACAATTTGTCCCTGACAGATGTTCCCCTGTGCCAGTTTCTGTCTCCCCTGTTTGTGTGGCCACCCCTCCCAGGCTGCTCATGGGAATGGCCCTTTTCTTTCAGCTTCTTTTGTGCCATGGCCCTGCCTAAGGAGGAGGCACCTTAACTATTGTTCCAGCCCTGGCTTGGTGTAGGGTGGACAATGCCCAGGAGTGCAAGACCAATATGACTCGTTTTTCACAAAGGGCATGAGTCACACACCAATACCTGTGACTATGAGTCACATACCTGCAGCCCAGCACTCTGCCCGGACTTGTCCTACAGCTTTCCCTGCCCTCTCTCCGCCCCTGTAATTCAGGGAGCCTATCAGAGTTACTGGCGGGAAGCTGCCTAAGTTTGCCTTTAAAACCAGACATTTTGGGGCCAGCCCCCAGAATAGGTTCCTGCATTGCCTCCTGGCCTTTCTCCGCTCCCGGCTATGTAATTGAGCGTACCCCCGTTTTAAACCCCCCCTCCCACAAACAACGAATCATCTCCTGAACCATGAACCACGAACTACGAGAACTGAGTCCTCTCTGCACTCATCTATGCTGCTGCCGCCTCAGTTTCTGTCCTTGCTGCTCTCCTGGGGATTGGTAAGATTACCCCCTCTCAAACTCTCTCTAAATTTACCTTGGGGTCTGTAACAGAGACCCCCTCCTGCTCTGCGGTTCCCTTGCTGCTTAAAGAAAAGCCTGTGCTGCTGCTAAGCTCTGCCTCTTTATGCTCTGTCCTGGGGCTCCCTGCTTTCAGCTGTTTCCACTGCTGCAGCCACCATCCCCTAACCCCTTCAGGAGCTGTATCCTGGGCTCACACCACTCTGCCCCTGGGACTGCTCCCCCTGGTCAATCGGGCCAGTATAGTAGTTTTGTTAAGCTGTATTTTTACTAGCTTGTATAAGCTGTAGTCCTGTTAGAATTGTATATTGTGTCTGTTTTTAGTGGTAGTTAAGTGGGATACTTGTTTGCCATTACCTGTTATATTGTGTGGCCATAGTTAAGCTAGGTTAAAGATAATTGTTTTACTGTATTACTCCTCTCCTTTTTGTTTTTCCTTCTTTCTGTTGTTCATTATTAGCATAAGTTGTATAGTTGCTGTTAAGTTGTTAACTTAACAACTTCTGTGTCTTCATCTCTCCCCGAACACCCCAAGTCCTCTGCTGCTGTTTCCCCCTCTCCTTAAACTTCCTCTGTGTTTAGCTTACAGGCTCCTGAAGACTGCTCTGAGCCTCACCCTGCAGGGCTTCAGTGCCTCTTGCTGAATCCCTTGCAGCTGTACTCTTCTCTCTTCCTCTGCCACTGATTACTCACCCCACCTTCTGAGTGTGCTTCCCTGGTCTGTTCCCCTGCTCACCTCTGCTCCAATCACGCTCCGTCTTCAGTGCCTCCACACCTGGCCTGCAGACTGATTCTCTCCCTGCAGGTCTTCAAGGCTTACTGCAGCCTCTGCTGCTGCGTTTTCTTTCCTTAACTCTCTGCTACTGCCTGCCCATACTCCCTGGCCATTTCCCTTAACCTCACTCTCTCATTGATACAGTTGCCTTGTATGTTTATGCTTGTAAAAAACCCCATTGGTTTATATTAAGCTACATTGGTTTATATTAATTTACATTGGCATATTAATTTACACTGGTTTACATCAATTCCACCACTGTGACACTATACTGTTCAATAGAGAGGCCCATCTCCCAGTACCCCCTATACACCTCACTGCCCCATTCCATTTACCCTTGTTCACCCCCAATAAAAACACTTATTAATTCAAACCTCGCTAGCGTGTGTGTGTGCTTGGCAGCTGCTCCCCAAGATCCTCTACCTGCTGGCAGGGTCACAATTATTCTTCTGTAACACTGTAGAGTATAGTAGTTGAGAAATAACAGCTGCTTCACTAAGTTGTGAGGACTGGAGGGAAATTTCAGGCCTACTGATGGATTTTAACACGGGTTACTACTTTGAAAGCTGTCATCTAAAGATTATATATATAGATCCAGTGCTCACCTCAAACTCAGCACTTCAGCCAATAAGCTGTTTACCCTCCATCCCATCTTCAGTGTGCAGGACAGAGCATGGGGTGGAACACAAACTCATATGTTCCTTCCTGACTGTGGACCCTTTCTGTTAAGTGACCAAAGACCACAGACAAGACTGATCTTACTAAAGCATCCACCCAGCTATGAAATCTGTTGATCAGACACACTGTTTCTAGAGGGGAAAAAAAGAGACCAGCCAAATCATAAAAGAGAAACAGAGTTTCTCCTTGTACAGGTACTCTTGACACCACATGTATAAGGGCTACACTGTGGGTTATGGCTGTGCTCAGAATAACTCTTGAGTTCCTTGGGAAAAGGGAGCATGACAGAGTGGCTACATGACTGAGTGTCTCTCACACAGCACTGGCCTGATGCCACCAGCTGATCCAAAAGTGGATCATCCCTACCCATTCTGGTAAGTCCAGCATCACCACTGTTCCAGACTCGCTGTCTCGGGGCCGGCTCCAAAGCCCACTAAAGTCAAGGAAAAGTCATTCCACTAGATCAGTCCCCTGGTGCTCAAGGAGAACAAAGAGCAAGACTCTGGCTGACAGCTGCAAAGATAGACAAAGCCATCTGATTCGTGTTCACCAGAACAATGCCAGCCAGAGTCTAACACTTAACCAGCACCTACAACATCTACCTACAAAATCTTCTTTATAACCAGGGTCTTGAGTACACTTTCATAGGGATAAATGCATGCACATAACAAGAACAGTTATCTCTCTGGGGTTATAGAGAAGATGGTTATTAAAAGTCCTGCAGAGGTAACATCAATTCTGTAGTTAGATTCATGGTCTGTGCTTGTCGCAGTAGCGTACAGGCCAGCATATTTTAGTTAGGAGCTATTGGCAGCTGCAGGTTCCAAAAAGAAATGAACATTGCCAGCATAATTTTGGCAGAGTATAACACAGAGCAATCCATTTCTGCATTTGCATATTTCCACTGTACCGAGACAAGCCTGTAGTGGAGAGAAAAAGAGGAGAGTTACAACTCCTCCTCTGCTGCTCAGAAAGGGAGCAGCGGCTGTGCCATCCTGCATGGCAAATTTCTATTAGATAAAAAGCTCAGAGAAATTAAATGATTTTTGAAAAGCCAGTGAGCAATACAAGTAAACAATGTGCCATCTTGTCTGGTGCACTCCCTGGTTTCTGTGCAGACTTTACTAATGAAAGAGAAAAGCATGATGTGCAGCAAAGAATTAAACTCCAAACTTGATGAACTTGCTGGCAGAGTTATAAACTTGGAGATATTCGGGCCTCTGCAGCAGCTTGCCAGGCAAGTGGCAAATACTGGAGAGGTGATGGCAAACCTAAGTACAGAAAAATCAGTTAATTAGAAGCTACGAAGACAAACGACAAAAGAAAGAAAATGAATCAGCAAACCCAACTGTTTCTTGGGAGAATGGGTTTCCTAGAGCTAACAGAGACAAATTATATTTAATGTCAGATTTGCAGAGAGCAGTACATCCTTTTGTATACATACATTTGCAAAAGCAACTACCACAACTGCACACACACATCCAGCATGGAGGTACACGAATGTGTAAGTCAGAGATACAGATGCAGTAAGTATGTGAATTTTCATACCTGTCTGTGACCACAAACATTTTTTTAAATATGACCTTTAAACAAGAGGTGGAAAGTAAA
The DNA here is from genome assembly GCA_007922175.1 of Pelusios castaneus. Classification (NCBI taxonomy): domain Eukaryota; kingdom Metazoa; phylum Chordata; order Testudines; family Pelomedusidae; genus Pelusios; species Pelusios castaneus. The sequence continues at coordinate 15,782,691 of ML685789.1, forward strand.
CCTATACAACGTATGTGGAGCAGAGTTTACAAATGCCCAGGCGGATTCGGAAGGTGTCTGATAGTACTGTTAATAATAATAAAAAACAAGGACGACCTTATGTGCTGTCTGAAAACAATACACTGATATAGTCCCCCCTAGGTCTCCACGGCACTTTACAGACACAAAAAAACCACTGCCTGTGCACTGAAAGATGTAACCACTGGGACTTGAAAAAACTGTTGCCAATTTGCTAACATTTCCCCTGGTGAGCGAGGAAGCCAATGTTCTCAAGTTCTGCAGAATCAAAGCCTTATAAAAAGGTGCGATCCTAAACCTTGTATTGCACTGCTAAACTTCAGAGTATAAAAGAGTATAAATAAAGCAGTGCGGTCTTCTTGACACTGCAGCTGCAGCAGTACTTGCAACAGCTGATAGCTTTCTCAAACTGCAGCAGAGAGAAAATGGACCAGGAAGCTATGATGAAGGATTTGCAGAGATACATGAAGTAGTTTAATGCTTTGCAGCACGGTGCAGTGGTTTTGCTAATCTACATCTGTGTTTCTCTAGTGCAGTCGCCAGTGGATGATGGGGAGAAAGGGGGGTTTCAGCCCAAAGTGCTCCAACAATTGCTGAAATGTTAAGCATTAAAGTGGCCTTGTAAATGCCATATAAATTACAACGTGCACTCCTTCCCTTCTAAATATTGTCAAGTAGTGCAGACAGAGCTGAACTACATAGTCACAAAGCATATTCATTAGCTAATCACTAGGTTTACATCCTGCACTACCGAAGCACCATCAGTGTCTCGTTGGCAAGATCACTTTATGGTGTTTGGGTAGGCTGAAAGTGTTTGTGTCAAGAGATGAAAGAGTGAAAAATGTGAATGGATATCAGAAAATTTTTTTTAAAAATCAGTGCCAGAAAATGCCCCTAAATGTGATACAAAGACAGTCCCAGAGGAGCCACCTGCTGCTAAAAAAGCAGAACATTGAAGGGGAAAAACAGCAAACTTTTCAGGACCAGTGAGAAATGCCACTCCTTGTGTTTCTAAAGCCATCCGATTCTGTTTCTAATCAAGTTGCAGTGTGCACTGTTTGTTAAAAAAAAAAAAAAAAAGTTCATCACATTAACATGCATGCAATGCAAGATCACTACAGCTTTCATGCAGGTGAAGTTAGGCAGAATTTCCACAGTGAGTTTTCAGAGGCCCAAGCTCTTAAAAGATGCAAAAACCAAACCTGAAAGATGACAGCGCTGGCTCAGAGATTTTCTGAATAAAGCAGATCAGATCAACAAGGAAACCATTCAGCGACGGAGAACTCATGAAAACAATTGTTTTTCAGTGTGGTCAGGCAAGAATGGAGAAGTGCTGTATTAGCTAGACTATCTGTGGGGCTGGATGAAGCCAAGCTATGCAAAGTACACAAGTTGAGGTGCTAAAATGCTTCCAAGAAAGCTACACCCAGAAACTTCTTTTGTTTCACTGTTTTGCCCACCAAGAAGTACTTGCCACCTAAGCCAATGAGAAATATGGAGGAGGTTCAATCTGTAGTGAAAACAATGCATCCACACAGTTAACAGCAGCAGTGTCAATAAAGGGAGATTCACAACTCTGTGCAAAATGGGTTGCAGGACACATAAGGTGCTCTGGAATTACAACTTGGTCTGCTAGCTTATTTTAATGACAGTCTACAGACACTGCTTGAGCTCCAGGAAGTGCTCATTGAGGTTCTAAACACAGTTTTCCCAAAGCTGTCCCAAAAGCTACAAGATGCAGAAGCACAGGGTCTTTTGCTCTTTTTGAAAGAGTTTTTACCATCGCTTGCTCCCTGGATCTACATAAACCTCAGCCAAGAATATCTGACAGCATCAAACTAATTAATACATTCAGCATGACAATCTCTGACATCGTCCAGCACCTACAAGAGGAATGAGACTTCTCAGTTTTTTTTCCTGAGCTTAGTGAGTTTCTCAGCTGTCAGGACAAGAATGTGCAGCAAAAGGTCAGGTTAGCTGTAACTGAATACCTGAGCATCCTCCCAGAGGATCTTCAAAATCGTTTCAGTGAGGGAAAATTGTTCCATCAGTGCACCTTCATGCTGAACTGGTCGGGCAATTCTTGTTCAGGTTGTTTGGCTGCCAACAAACTAACTGTTTTTGCAAGACAGATTTTAGCTTCCCTTGACTCTTCGGATTTAAGTAATCTCAGTTACCTCATGCTGCAAATGCGCAATAATGCAAGAGTGAAAACATACTTCAGTCAGCCTGATGTTACATTACAGGAGTTCTGGAGTAATGTGTACCTGTTTGAGAACACCTACAAGCCCCTCACTAAAGTTGCTCTGCTTTTCTCATCCCTGTTTGATATTTCTACGCTGTATGAGGGGGCATTCAATGAGCTACATTTTCTGAAGAACAAATACTAAAACTATCTCACTGATTGCAACTTGGAAGCTTCCCTTCCAGTTTCACAGGAGATCTGTGGTCCCTTCCATTTAAAGAGCTCCTGAACTTTTGCAAGTAGTGTGATCCACACAGTGGATGTGTTAAACCCAGAACTTTAATTTTATTAGCACACTATATTAGGAGAACACAATATTGCTGCAGTATTATTATTATTACTGGACTGGGTTGATTTTCTTTTGTCTATGTCTGTGAAAGAGAAAAAATGTTGGCAATATTTGCAAATATGTCTTTCCATTATTATTTAGCCTTTTCATTATGTAAAAGCATTTTTAAATTTAGTTCGGAACTGCCGTACAGACATCCACCTTTACAAAAACAGCAAAAGAAATAACAAAAATCACAAGAACGTGCAAAGCACCTTGTTTGTGTTTCTTCTGTGTTTGGGTCCAGTAAACTACAGTTGTAGATTATTTTTATAATGGCATCTGCAAAAACAAAAACAAAAAAACCCCACACAACCCAACAAATGAACTACATGAATATATGATGCGCAGGCATATTTGTTTTCCTAAAGTTATTTAAGTATTTAGGAAAAATTGGCAGAGCAACCAACACTCTGAGGCCACTAAAATATGTTGTAAGAACCCCTGATCTAAATAAAGTCACTGTTATTCTGGTAAGTAAACACAAGGAGCTGAGCTGAGCTGAGCTGAAAGAAAGAACACACAAGGATTCTGCCTAAGTAGAGCAGATAGAAAATTCCTCTTGGTAATCAGCCTTCCTCTTCCATGATCTAAAACAGACTACACATTACTCAATCTGTCCAGCTCCCCAGGGGGTAAGATGCTGACCTCCTCATAAATGCACAGAAGCCACTTTCCCAGGTGATATGTACAGGACCAACAAGCAACAGCCCATGCTCCATAGCATTTTCTACATAAGAGAAAGAGAAACTAGAAGGGGGAAAAAAATCCAGGAAGGAAGGGGCAGAAACAAAATCCAGTCTGCTAGGAATGAATCTTGAGGGGCGGGGTAAATAAGAACATGAAAATATGGCATTAAGATATTTAGATCCTCATACTGTTAGCATTTAAATAGTCCCAACACAGCTCTGAAGTTTACACCTTGTGGGGTTAGTAACATTAGGAGAGTTCACACATTTATTTCTGCTACAATGGGTGGAGACAGCTGTGTGTAGAGCCAGCTATGTACTTGTATGGCTTTCTCTGCCATGGCATCCCAGGGCCCTGTCCAACTAGCTAAGAAAAACAAAAACAAATAAACTCTTGCTTTGCCACCTGGCAAGAAAAACTTGGATAGGGAGTGGACTTTTTTCAGTATTATTATACACACATTTATAAACACACACGGGAGTGACAGTGTGCACATGTCTGTGCATATGAGATTCACAGACAGGCCAACAAAGAAAAGCTGCCTGAGGAAACTTGTGTTGCACACTTGGTTCCATTGAAGTCAGCGGCCATTTTTACTTCATGTAGTAATTAATTCCTTAGGCCAGGTCCAGCTCCCACTGAATTTTGACCATCTCCAGTGCTCACATGACTTACTGTATGAGTCAGCAGTTTCACAGCTCCAGTAAGAAGGATGGGTCATGGGCACAAAGGGAGGGGCAAAGTCTGAGCTGGACCAATCTAACAGGTGCTCAAGCCGTGACTATCAGGACCATAAACTGGACTCAGCACAAAGCATGTCAGCATAATGCGGAGTCAGCACCAAGAGTTGAGCCCTGTGGTGATGTATTCTCAGCAGGCAGCATTGCTGAGTAGATAGGTTGCTGTATTTTGTGCCAGTATGAGCCTTTTCAGGGGGAGTAGCTTTATTCCCACATATAGTGAATTGAAGTAATTAAACCTGGAAGCCACAAATACAAAGATAATCATGGCTATAACTGTTAGGCTAGGGCAACGATCTTGTAACCATCGCAGAGTTAGGGGGCACTTTTCAAATGCCATGTATACTTGCATATTGAATAGCATTGAGAAATCTAGGAGTATCCTGCAGCAATAATATAATCAGCAGGCAGGTACCCTCAACGGAAGAGAGTTCCTCAAAGCATCTTCTTCCTAACAGCATCATCTTTATCTTGTCTCGCTTGAGCTTTGACCACTTTCTCTCCATCCAGGTGCTGCCCTCTGCCTGGTACTGCAAAATGGCACTGTTTACACTGACGCTTCGTTATTGAGTGCTGAAACACGCAGGCATCTTGTTTTAAGAAAAACAGCTTTGAATAAAAGAGAGACAATCACAAAACTTCTAAAGTGAAATACTGAAAGAAGTATGTACAAGGGTTCAGAGAAGAGTTGTGAGAATGATTTGAGGTTTGGAAATTGCATTTTACAATGAGAGCCAAATGAGCTGAAGAGAAAGCTAAGAGATGCCCTGATCACTGTCTATAATTACCTAGAGGGGGAGAAGATGTGATGTTTTTAAATCTGCTGACAAAGACAGACATTAAAAAATCCAAAAGGTAGAAGTTGAAGTGAACAAGTTTCAAACTAAGTAAGATGTGCATTTTGAACAACGAGGGCGACAAACCATTGGAACAGATTATTGCAGCAAGTGATGGATTCTTCATTACATAGAGCACATTTAAGTCTATGTCCTTAAAAGGTATGTTCTAGCTCAGCTACAAGCTGATTGGCTAAACACATAAATCACTGGAGAATTCTATAGTCTGCACTACATAGGAGATCAGACTATTTGAGCACAGTGACTCTGTTTTGGCTTTAAAAATCTATGACCATTTTGGACCCACCAATCTTGACAGCATCCCTTTCACATTCTAGTTTTTAAACCGGTGCATCTGGATTTACTTAAAAGGCAAGTTCAGAAACAGTCACATATCCTTTACTACTGGCAGTGGATTTAAATGATGCCAGTCAAGTGACCCAATTTTCCAATACACTCTTGGTGATGAAGATTTGTGGATGGAGATTAAATGGTACCAGATCTCAGAAATCTGCACTTTGTCAATGACTAGATGTAATGCATCTCTATCTCACACTGAGAACCCTACTTTCCTAAGATCGTTTCCAGATCTAGCAGTATGGGATTTAGCTCTTGTAGCAGTTACTGGCTTTGCTAAGATTCAATGATTTCTATAATTTGTCCCAATAGAACGCCAAGCCTCTGTAAAAAAGAGGCCAAGTTTAAATCTATGCGCAGTTCCAAGGTTTAATTCAACCAAGATAAAACAAGTTTCCCAAGAAATAGTAACCTCATAAATTATTATACAAAGCACCCTTGTTGCCACAGCACGTCACAAACTTTGTCTGCACAGGACTTTCTGTCCTATAGGAACATAATGCCAACTCCAGAAGATGTTAGGTCATGTATAAGAGATCCTACCAGACATTACAAGGAATCTGGTACGTGTCCAAAGAGTGGATGGCTCTTCTTAGTCAAAGGAACAATTTTAAACCCAGTTTCCTATTTAGCCACAGAGGTACCTAATTGTAGCAATGCATAATAGAGGACTGTAAATAAAAGCTACACTCCCTTGTGTCCACTGCCTGAAACTCAATTGTTTCCTCTATAAGATATGGGGTATTTCCTCTATTAAAAAGGAGGTGAAGATACACCAAAAATGTGGTTCTGATTATCTCCTCCACTTCCGTTAGACGAGAGGAGTCATAGTGGACTGATCTAGCTTGGGTGGCACAGAATGGTAGAGTACCATCTCTGTGACACTGTCCCTCCCTCTGGGACCCCCAAACACTTCTCTGTTGGAGCTCTTCTTGTTTAGTCCTTTCCAGGTTTTCAGGACTATGAGGAGTTGGTGCCGAGGAACTGCCATTCTCTGCAACATACTGGCCTCCACAGGCAGAGAGTATATCCAGCCCAACACTTTGGGAGTGCTACATAAATAAAAGGAAATAGGTTATTTAATTTAGGCTCAGCACATGCGTCTCCCACAAAACAACAGCTTCTGATGAGCCAATTAGCTGTCTTGCCAGCAAGGAAGAGAAGACAGGAGAACAGCAGAGGTCTGATCTCCAGAGACTGGAGCTTTCCTTTCCTGTGTATTCTCCAAGTCTGTAGGGTAAGGAGATAAAACCCACTCCACAGCCCCCTAAAACCTCCCCCTTCTGAAGGGAAAAGGAATCTCACCTCCCAAGAGTTTCCGGGGCCTTTCTCTGTGGGAGCATATAACACAATCCCATGTCTTTAAGACTTCCATATCTCTCTTGTCTGTGATTTTGATAACACTGCAAAAGGCTACTCTATTAAGAAGAGCTGTCTCACTACAAGTACAGTTTTATTTCTTCCTGGACTAGAAAAGATTAATCCCAACCTGTTAGGACCCAGCGGCAGGTCCAGGAATAAAGCCCCTGGCACTTTACACATGCCCCTTCGTAATTAAGCTTGCGCACTGGAAAGAGCCGTCCTCTTTGCATCTGCTCCACCGTAATAATTTTCACTTAATCCTGGGTCTTGCCCCACATGAAGTTAGACAATAATCTCTTAGATTCGTGGATGGGGGTGGAGAAAGTGTTAGAGGCAGAAAATATGATTTTTTTTAATAAAATAATCAGTATCCATGCTTCCCGCCCAATTTATGAGGGATTCTTTTCATTGACTAAACTCCTCCCTCATTGTCTTAAGCAAAAGGGAAATGTTTGAGGAGAAAGCAGAGAGCATAGCAGGTGTACAGCATAATAGTCCCAAATATTTAGTGCAGCTCTGGCAAAATGGGAAAGCTGGATGCAGTCTTTTTGTAAACTGGCATATGGTATGCACATTACAGGCACATCTTCACTATACTGTGCTAAACTATTGATGTAGTGGCATCAATTTAGCAAGTCTGGTGAAGACGCGCTAAATCGATGGACAAGCACACTCCCATCAACATATGTAATCCACCTCAATGACAGAAAGAAGCTACATCAATGGGATAGTGTCTCCCATCATCATAGCATAATCTGGTCACTGATGTAAGTCGACCTAATGTACATCCACTTAATTTACATTACTTGCATAAGTTAGATCAACTTAGCGTGGTAGTGAAGACAGAAGAAAGGTCATACTTGGCCAGACCAATGGTCCATCTAGTTCAGCATCCTGTTACAGTGGCCAACATGAGGTGCCATCATTCAGAAGGAATGAATAGAAAAGGTAATCATTAAGAGAACCCTACTGCACAGATAAGACAGTAAGCAACTGTCTATTTAACCCTCTTTTAGCCTTGAATATAACATGTGGAAGGACAGACAAGAAACATGTGCACTACAAGATGCATCTATTTTTCAGCTATCCAAACTCTATTTCTGTAATCTGCATCTTCCATCTTTGAGTAATGCCAGTGAAACTCCAGTGCTATTTTTGGGCAAGATCACACAGTGCTGAATTATTTAAACACACAAAGCTTTAAGTGGCTACTTAAATTTGACTGAAATTATGAAAACAGTTTATGCAAGGCTACTGATAAAATTGAGGGCTTAAACCTTACACTAGAAAACTCATTTAAACAGGCAGGAAGGCTTTTAACAGCATTTAGCAACAAGACCTTTTAAAATCCTCTTTTTCACTCAGAGCTCAGTAACAATATTTCTTCCATTATGTGCAGCAGCCCTGGGATTTTTCTATACTTGTCCCCATCACATTTTGTTTTTAATGTTAGCAGTGATGATACTGATTTACAGTAAACAGTCATGTAAGATTATATTAAAAATGCTCTGTCATGTGAGGCTATGATTTGTGTAACTTTCCTGTTCGCTTTTGCAAGGTAATCATGTGGTTTGATGCAAAATGGGCCATGCACGGTCCTCTTTTGAATGCTCTGCCTTATTGTTAAGGTTCTTGCAGCATCATGTATGTGTACAGATGTGAAGCATACTTCCAGGTATTTTACATGGCTATAGGGGGAGGGGATAATCAGAACTGTCTTCCAGCAGCATGTAAACTGCCAGAGAGAAAATAACGACAACAGTCTAGCTGAATGCCTGGAGCACCTCGGACGGAGAGGAGGAGGACTCCCACGCTTCCTGGACAATCACCTCAGCCCAGGAAGAGGGAAGGGGCGGAGAGGTTTGGAAACAAATACAGACACTTTGAACTGGAAGGGGCTTTTGGCCAGAAATTCTCCATCTTGAAACATCTACAAGAAGGATTGGGCCCTGCCTAGGGATAGGCCGCGACTGGTTGTTAAACCATCATTTAGCCAGATCTTGTGTGTAATCTTGGACAGTAATGTTAATTAGAATGTGTCATATTTTTTATTTGCTTGTGGCAACTTCTGACTTCTTTATTAAATGATCGTGTATTGATTTGCTATATAATCATTTAAAATCATGTTCTAATCAATAAACTAGTGTTTGTTTTATCTAAAGCAGTGTGAACTTTAGAGGGTGTGAATGAGTGCAGCTGGGTATACCCATTTCTTTCATAAATGGGCAGGCAAGCATCTATGAGTCTACAGTGATTGGGAAAGGGTCCCAATCCCTGTAGGACAGAACTTCCCGATGTAGTGTTTGGGGGGTGGGGTGCTTACTGGAGGACCATCCCCTGAGTGGCCAGAGGGTGCACGCCCACTGCCTGAGTCCGATTTACCCCAGAAGGCTGGTGAGTACTGATACAGAAGTGAATGGTCACCTGGCATGTCAGGGTTCAGGAGTGTAGATCAGGGGGTCACAGTGGCACACCGAACCAGATTCTTGGAGGAGAACATCACAGGCAAGAAAACTGAACTGGGTTTGGCCCCAAAAAGTGAACTGGGTTTGGCCCCTGTAGCGAGGGAGTATGGCCCCCCTCGGAGATGGACAGCCTGGGCCCAGCCACACCTGAGTGGGCAGAGACGGAGGCAACCTGTCCGTCAGGCCGGAGGCAGGTGGGCGGGACAGGAAGTATAAGGAGAAGGCCGGAGAGCTCAGTAGGAGGGAGGCAGCCGAAGGGGAAGGGTGTCTCTCTGCTCCCTCCCCAGGACCCGCCTGATCACCACCCTGCGGAAAACCTGCCTGCGGCCCCGATGGCCGCCTGGACCCCACTGGGACTGTCTGCCGAGACCGGCCACCCGGGAGCCGGCATGCCGAGGACTACCTGGACCTTCCGCTACCCACACCCCCTGCGGGTCATTTGGATGACCCCCCCCCCAGTACCAGGCTGCGACCTGGAGGAGCTCCCCTTCGCCGAGGAACACGCACCACCCCCAGAGGTGGGCAGCGACCTAGAGGAGTTACCCTTAGCAGAGGACGTGGTCGGACTGTGTGACCTCCCCCTGGGTGACTACCCCGAGGAAGAGGGCGATGAAGGCCCCGAACAGGTACCAGCGGGGACGGGGGCAGGAAGTGGCCCAGGGGACCGAGAGGCCTATTATGACTCGGCGGTTCCCGAGCCTGAGTCACTGAACTCTGGTGAGGGTTACGCCAGGCCCGTGGTAGAACCCTCTGCCACGGATAGGGCCCTGGGCTGGGACGCAGTGGAGTTGGGTGGGCCTGCGTCCCCCTGCCTCCCCCCTTCTGGTACCGCCCCAGAAGCCTTGACAGGCATGGAGTCACCACGGCCTGAACTAGGAACTTAACTGCCAGAGACAGTTTATTTACCTGCCTGCCCTGCCTGAGGGCTAGAGACAGTTTATTTACCTGCCTGCCCTGCCTGAGGGCTAGAGACAGTTTATTTACCTCCCTCCCCCCTTCTGGTACCGCCCCAGAAGCCTTGACAGGCGTGGAGTCGCCACGGCCTGAACTAGGAACTTAACTGCCAGAGGCAGTTCCCCCCAAGTTGGGGGGAATGGTAGATACTCTGGAGGGCAGGGACAGGATCCAGAGAGACTTGGACAAATTGGAACACTGGGCCGAAAGAAACCTCATGAGGTTCAACAAAGACAAGTGCAAAGTCCTGCACTTAGGACGGAAAAATCCCATGCACTGCTACAGGCTGGGAACCGATCAGCTAAGTAGCAGCGCTGTAGAAAAGGACCTGGGGGTTATGGTGGACGGGAAGATGAATATGAGCCAACAGTGTGCCCTTGTTGCCAAAAAGGCCAATGGCATATTAGGCTGCATCAGTAGGAGTATTGCCAGCAGATCGAGGGATGTGATAATTCCCCTCTATTCGACACTGGTCAGGCCGCATCTGGAGTACTGTGTCCAGTTTTGGGCTCCCCACTACAGAAAGGATGTGGACAAATTAGAAAGAGTCCAGCGGAGAGCAACAAAAATGATTAGGGGGCTGGGGCACATGACTTATGAGGAGAGACTGAAGGAACTAGGCTTATTTAGTCTACAGAAGAGAAGACTGAGGGGAGATTTGATAGCAACCTTCAACTACTTGAAGGGTTGCTCCAAAGAGGAGGGAGCTAGGCTGTTCTCGAGGGTAACAGAGGACAGAACAAGGAGCAATGGTTTCAAATTACAGCTGGGGAGGTCAAGGTTGGATATTAGGAAAAACTTTCTCACTAGGAGGGTGGTGAAACATTGGAATGGGCTATCTAGGGAGGTGGTAGAATCTTCATCTTTGGAGATTTTTAAGGCTCGGTTAGACAAAACTCTGGCTGGGATAATTTAAGGGAAGTGGTCCTGCTTTTTAGCAGGGGGTTGGACTAGATGACCTCGTGAGGTCCCTTCCAACCCTATGATTCTATGATGATTCTATGATTCACCTGCCTGCCCTGCCTTAGGGCCAAGGACAGTTTGCTTCCCTTCCAGGGACAAAGAGACGGGTCAGGCCCTAGCCGGAGAGGGCTGGTCACCTGACTTACAGCCCCAAAAAGAAAGTGACAGAGAATGGAGAAGATTTAAAAAAAAAAAAAATGTTAAACAGGTAAACAGATGTTCCTTCTTGCTCCACTCTGATTTATAAATAAAAACATTTTTAAAATAATCTAATAATAACAGTAGAGCCAGTGAAGTATCTACAGGTTACTGCAAATTGAACTATGCTTGGATTAAGTAATCAAACATGTATGTAACTCAAATAAGTGGCTGCATTTATAACAAAATACGCTCCCAAAAGATGTGGAAGAGAACAAAGAATCAAACATACTTCCAGGAAGCAAAAGCTTTTAGGCCCCTTCTTTCATGCTACTGTAATTCTGGATGATGGAAAAACTTAGATTGTAAACTTTTTTTTAAAATCTGCTTTTTCTTTGCTAAATCCAGCAGTAAAGAAACACACAGGTTAGTCCCTCCTTTACTGGCTCTGCAGCACTTAACCCAAAAACCTATTCCAAGAGTAGTTAGTACTGACATCAACAGATGAGACTTGAATTCAAAGATGTTTTGGCAGGTTGTGGCTAACCAAGAACGTTCTTACCAGTCTGGGCTCCATTCAACATCAGGGGAAAAAGGACTCAACATATAACACTACCAGAAGCATTTACTCTCCTCTTCTATTGCTCTCCCAAAAATAATACAAAAAGAAGAAGGAAAAAGGCAGTGTTAAAGGCTGTGGCAGTGGTACTGATGTGAAGGGTGGGACTTTACAAACAGACATATACAGAAGATAGAGAAGACAGGAAAGAGAGAGAGCGCAAGGATGGTTTTCTACAGGTATAAACAAGCTAGTTCCATTTACAAGCTGATATTCTGCCCCTTCGTGTTTATGCTTCTACAACAGAGGGGGGAAAATGAAGAATGTAATATATCAAGATGAGTTGACAATATTCTTTTCTGAAATTGAAAGAAAACACTTCAAGCTCAGACTACCATTTCCATGTACAGTAGTACTGACTCGAAGAAAACAGAGCTCGTGTTGATTTTTCCATCAAAGCAGTATCTTTACCCTCACATTATCTAGCAGTGGTTTTCAAATATTTTTTCTCGGAACCCAGTTGAAAAAAATCATTTATGTCCTGACCCAACAATTACATCTTTGAGCAATGCATTCCAGTCTTTTGGCATCAGCAGCAGCGGTGCTACCACCCAGTGCCTGAGGGTCTGAGAGCCAGTACTGGGTCCCAATCCGAAATTTGAAAACCACTGTTATATAGTATAGTTTAACCCAATCCTTCTTTTCATGAATGGTAATAAGGCAGCAATTTAAACAAGAGCCGAAGTCGGCCCTGCACTTCAGCAGAAACCCCATGGGAGTTCTGTTCAACTAATGACGGCAGACTTTGGCCCAAGAGAGAACTACATTCAAAAATCTACAAACACCACCACATTTAAACCTGGATGTGTCAAGTTCAACATATTTTTTAAAAACCAATCTATCCGCTGCCTGGCAACATCAAATGTTCAGTCTGCCAGTTTGAAAACAAAACAGCTGGCATATACTTGTGTAGTGAAGTATTTGTACATATGAAATCTGCAAAAACCAAATCTTCATGTACAATCTTTACAGCTGATAGCAATACATGCAATCTGAAAATCAAAACAGACAATGGGCCCTTTTAAAGTGAGTTACACACATGCAGCACATATTTGAAAGGAAAATACTCTAGTATTAACTGCAGTACATACACAGTTAAAATGTTCTCTTCATATTAAAGTATATATTCAAAAGGGGGAAATTACCAGATTCAAACAGATTGTTAAACTACACAGAATTTATAGAAATGTAGTGTTGACTGTTACATCATCTCAGCAGGTTGCTATTTCTACATATGCAACTGATGGTCAACATTTGCCAACTTATTCAACACATCAAACTTCATGGGAGTTTTTGCAAGGACCTGGAGTTAGCATACAATGAAGAACCCAAAATGATTCAAACAAAATCCCTTTAGACTCTGCTTAAAACATTTCCTAAATAAAGATTCAAAACCAAACAACATACAAACCCAGGAGGATCAGGTTCTCCTTGCAAAATTTCATCTAGCCATAACTGTAAAGGCCACTGAAATGAAACATTTCTACACTACAGGCTACTGCAAATTGAACTATGCTAAGAATTAAATAATCAAATACACACGTTACTCAAAAGAGCAGCTACATTTGAAAACAAAACCATTTTCTTTGAAGGTCCAGTTTAAAGGTTTATCTAAATTCTGGAAGGTTCCCTACAACTAGTCCTTAATTTAGTTTCCAAGTGGAAACTTGCAAATGTGCAACAAAGGGCATCGGCGGCTTCTTTTAATTCTTCATCTTAGAAACCCCCGCACAAACCTAATGGCATGATTTTAAAACAAAGCACTGGCCTGTGCCACAAAAATTACTGTCTGCTGATCTTTTGGAGAGACAATAGTTGATTAATCTTTTCTTAAATTTATGTTGCAGCCAAACGCCTGAGAGAGTGGATTTTTCTTATTTATTGCAACACGTTTGAAAAGTTCTGCACTGAAGACAGATTTCCCTCCAGAGACCTGCATGAGCTTTACAAGCAGAGTCGCAGTGCATGCCCGCCCTCCTCCACTTCTGCAGAGCTCGGACAGCGGCAGCCCGGAGCCATGCCATGGGGCACAGAGAAGCCGCCCGCCCCAGCCCCGTAGCTCTCCCCGGTCCCCAGCCCGGCTGCCCCGCGCGTGATCAGCCCGCGGAAGGGAAGCAGCGGACGCAGAAGTTGCCGCCGCTGGCGCTACTCACTCGCGGTTTGCAGCTGCTCCCGGCGCGGGGCGCGCAGCCTCCCGTCCCCTTTGTTAGCGCCCTGCCTCGGAGCTCCGCTCCCGGCCGCCTCTCAGCCATTCACAAGCCGTGGGTTCCCCCGGAGGAGCGTCCTGCTGCCCGCCCGGGGACAGGAGCTCGTCCCCATCGCGGCGCGCGGCACGGCCAGGGGAAGGCGCTATGCAAAAATCGGAGGCAGGACAGGGCAGCAGGGTCTGCCTGCTGTGTGCGCGGTGCTCCGCCCCACCCGGGCCCCGCTCTCCGCGGGGCAGGACAGCACAGCACGTTTCCCCGCAGAGCCCCACGTGTTTCCCGCCCCCCGGAGCGGCCGGCGAGCTCCTCCGCCCCGGCCAGTGCACGCGCGGAGCGACGGGCTGCAGCGTTTGTCTGAGCCACCGCAGACGGTCCGGCGGGGAGGGGCAGAGCTGGCCCCGCCGTGATGCTCCCTGCAGCCGCCGCCCCCCACGCTGAGCCCAGACCTACCTCTTAACGGCTGGGCTGGGGGCTCTGTCTCCTTCCCTCCCCCCCAGCTCTGGCATCCCCCTCCGACCCGGAGTCTGTGGGCTGGGAGGCCGAGGCCGGCAGCGTGGCGCGTGTGCGACCCTCTGGCATAGCGAGACAATGGAGGGGAGGCTGCGCGTGTCCGAAAGCCCAGGCTCGTGGAACCACAAGAGCGACCAAAGCAGATTTCTCCCCCCGGCCTCAACTTCCCCTTTCAGCTCCATCATTCCTCCCCTCCGCACCGACTGTTTGGGCTGGATGCGGGTCTGACTCTCCACTGCCCCCTGGCCATCACTGACTGGGGGGTCCAAGGGGAGGGTGTCAGAAGCGCACAGGCTCCATAGCATCCTTTTTCTTCCTGTAAATGCGATGACGGGGTGGGGGGCACAAATTGGTGGGCTGACAATGCTTTTCCTGCATAGTCATGGTTGTAAAAGCCTTGCAGGAAAGCAGCTACATCGCATGCAGGATGCAGGAGGTAGTTGAAACATAGTAGAATTGCTATTTTTAGGAGGCTTTATGAATTTTATGAAACACATTCTCATTTGGCAAGATACACACTGAATTTCCCCAAAGATAATTTTTTTAAAAAGAAATCCATGCATTTTGCCCCTTTTGAACATTGCCCTCTCTCTTTTGTCTCACTATAGATAGAGAAGAGGAATAGAAAATGTGCTATTCTCTTCCATGCTCCCCAACCCCTGCCATGAACTGGGCTGTTATTGATAATGGAAGACTGGAAGCTTTGCAGTTGGGGTGGTTGGTGCAGTTGCTATAGGCTAACCACAGAGATCAAGTCATTCTAACTACAGACATCTGCTCTATCTGCAGTAGTGAACACAATTTAGCAGCAAGTGGGGACAAAGGCAAACATCAGCTTCATTCAGGAAACTGAGATACAAATAACAGGCTATTAGATAGCTCATCTTGCCAAGAAAGTTTACCATATTTTCTTAATTTAATCTTAACTACCACCACTGAGGTGAGGGGAGAACTCTGAGCTGCAAAATGAATATAAATTGCTTCCACAGAAGGTGCAGGTAGTGAAGAATCAAGCTCCAAAATGATACTGTTAGTGCTTTATAAGTGCCTTACTAGAAATTGAGGCCCTGATTCAGGAAAGCACATGGGCTTTCAGGGCTGCCATAATGGAGAGCCTGGCAGGTTAGGCCGTGCAGGTTGCTAGGGGTTTGTGAGTCATGCTGATAGGGTTGTGACCACATCCTAGGAGCAAACTTTCTGCACCTGGGAAGAACTAAATCATTGAGAACAGAACAGCAGTGCTTTGCAGAATACTTCCTTTTTTGCAGTCTGTCTTTGTGTTTGCAGGGTAAAACAGTGGGACAAGATTCCCATTATTGAAATCCTTCATCCCTGCATTCAAGTCATAGGGCCAACACAGGAATATCCATGGCTATATTTTATGATCAGCTAGGCACCTGTTCTGATGTTGGCATGTACCAACAATGTAAAGGGACACCGAACTCATACCTGAAAGCATGTCTGGGTGAGCCCAGCAACTGGAAAGTGACAGCCCACAACAGAGCAAACTGGTGGAAGATTTGTCATGTCACTGTTAACTACTTTGAAGCAAGGTTCATTAGCAGCTTACACAAAATATATGCACAGTGCAAAGCAAAAATAACAACAGTATGCAATGATCATGAGCAATCTTGTCTGTCCCACATGTAACTGCAGAATTGTCAATCCCCAATTTCCCAAAATCATAAGATTGGCTTTCAAAGCATGAGATTATGTAAAAGGAAAAAAATTTTATTTGCCTTCTGATTTTTAAGCCTTTAGGAGTCACTGGAGTCAAATTTTGAAGCCACAAGGGCTAGAGACTTTTTCTTTAAGAATGAAAGCTGAAATCATCATATATCCACTTGATCCCAGGAGCTGGAGCTTTAAGGAAAGCAATAATCTTCATGAGACTTAGGACAAAATCAGGAGGTTAGCAACACTGAAGTTGCCATTATCCTTGACTTCAGAAAAGGTTAGAAAAGCTGGAATTTAA
Source organism: Pelusios castaneus (assembly GCA_007922175.1). NCBI lineage: Eukaryota > Metazoa > Chordata > Testudines > Pelomedusidae > Pelusios > Pelusios castaneus. The sequence continues at coordinate 15,799,095 of ML685789.1, forward strand.
ACAGGACGAGCCAGGCCATTCTCACAGTTCCATCAATAAACTTAACTAATCCTTTACAGGATCATACTAGAAGGGTCTTTCTAGATGATAATGAGAGCATTTAGGGTATCTGTTGCAGGAAAGATTTCCCCTCCCAATTCGTAGCAGCACTCTATGATCAATCCATTGAGCCCCCACCCCTGGCCCCCACAGGAAGACTTTGTGAAAAAGACCTTCTCCTCCAGTGAAAGAAGTGACCTTGTCTAGACGACAATTACATTTGTGCCAGTAAAACTGGTTATGACAGGATTCTATTTTGAAGTGCACAGGGGACCGTATCAGTATTTTGTAATCTGGCTAAAGCCAAACAGTTTTGCCTGGCTTGCAGATTTAGTGTGGATAGCTCCTTGTGGAGGGGTGTCTGGCTCCCCTTGCACACAGCTCTTTTGGTTTACTCCAGGGGTACATTGGAACTAACAGTGCCCAGTGTGTATAGGAAGCTGTAGAAGAAGGGTACACAACAGACACCCAAGAGCAAAACATAGCCTATGCATAGCATCGTGAAGTGTCTCGGATGCTATTCTCTCTCCAGAAGTGGAGAGGACAATGCTACCCTCAGTTGCAGCTTTTTAACTGGTCTTACCCATCAGTCCTTTCTCTCCCCCTCGATCAAGGATGATACAAGCACAGGGAAATGCTATGACTGTGTGTACACAAATATTTTTGTAAAGCTATATATAAGTTAGGCTCCAAGCAAGTCACGAATGCAGCAGCTGCTGTCGCAAAAGCATGAACTCTGCAACACAAGCCTTGGTGCAGGACTAAATATTATCCTCGTCAGGGCAATTCTTTTGAAATCTGTATTTTACTGGGGGCAGAATTTGACTTGCTGTCTTAGAGAAGTGCTAGAAAAGAGGTACAGAATCTATGACAGTCCCCTGCCAAAAGTGAAGGGAAAGAGTTAACAATCAATCTGAGCCTAAAAAAGGGATGATTGAAGGGTTGGGTTTATACTATTCTTATGACAGAAGTCATTTTGCTTATCCCTAGCTGTGTTGCATACCTGCTGTGAAAGAACCAAAGTCAGAGGGAGATCCTTAACTGAGCATGTTTCCTAACACTTTTTGTGCTTAAATATCTGTGCGTGTTCTCCTGAGAGCCAGAGAGATGAGATATGATACATAGTTAATAGATGGTTCTGAACGGTTAGATCTAGCCTCTCCTATGGTATCACTTACTGTGCTCCACCGCTGATGATTCAGTTTCTTCCACAGTTATCCCATGCATTCCCACCCACTCGTACATGGAATTCTCTCCCATCTCCAGTCCACTATGACCTTTCATCTTTCAAATTCCCCCTCCCTCTATGCTACCCAAAGAAAGTGTCACAACCGTGATGTGTTTTTTAAAAGTCTTGAACTAGTTTGTATACATAAGATGAGACACCAGATGATCACATTACAGGTTACACCAATGTGCTAATATTATTATTCTAGACTTCCTTGGGTGCTGCAGAGGGCCGTTTTGGGAAAATATGTACTGCTATGGCAATGTAGTTCCCCTGCACCCATGGATGCATACTTGTTCATATCATCTCTATTTCTGACAGCAGAAATCTGTGGATGGGTCCATGGGCAGCAGAATAAATACAAAATGAATTAATTTTAGAGTTAATTTGTGTGTATTTTCTTGGCAAAGGTGAAAAGAACCAAACTCTTAACTATGATGTCACTTCTTTGTAGGGTCACATGGCGTTGGGCAACACTACCCAGGTGGACAATTCATTATGCTTTTCAATTTCCTGTTCGTGGTTTTAATAAGCAATTAAAAATAAGAAACGTGGCAGGTTGCAGTAGTAGTAACTGATAGATTGTAATAGATACATGGTAACCTGATGTCACACTGCTAGTGAATTATTCACAATATACACTCAGTAACCTACTAAGAGGATTACAGTGTCTCTGATTGCAGTTACAGATAGCACCACCTGAAGGGAATGCAGGAGGAACCCATCTATTATTTACAAAATCTGTTTCAGTGAGTAGCGGTATACTAGAGAGAGTAACTGTTTCTCTGGAAGCACTGATTTCTCGGGAGCTGGACAATGCAGACAATCATAAACTAATAGAGTCAAACTACAAAGAGTTAAATGAAAAGACTATAAGAGAGTGCACCCAGGACTCTGGCCTTAATAAAACGAGTTTTTCCTTGGTAAGAATACAGGATTAACGCCAAATCAAATAATGAAGAGAGCCAAACGCAACAAAAAGGTCAGATTAGTGTGGATTGGATACTTGATGATCTAGCTTTTCACTTAGGATGCAGTCACACTAGGAAACCTCACTCTCATCTTTCAGAAATGGAGAGTTGCAGCCATGCTATTGGCGGTGTGTAGCATACTGTCTGCAGGGATTTTTTTTATCCCCGTCCTCTAACTCCACTCAGAGGCCACTCTATACCTTCTGCATACGCCATTAGAGCACCAGTGCAGTTCCATTGTGACTGGATGACATTTCCTAGCAAAGAGAGGCAGGAGTCCTGAATTCAAGTCCTGCCATGGCTCTGAAATGAAAGTGGGTTAGGTGGTCTCACCTTAAGCTTTAAGAATTTTCTTTCTACATCACAAGGATATTGCCCAAGTGTCTGTTTTTACCCAGGGCAAAGGACTGCCAGAGGAGAAGGGTGCTGCAAGTCAGGATTATGGGGTATGGCAACATGCATGGGGAATATTGCACAGCTTCCTCCTCTACTGTGTTTTAGTCCAGCCAAATATATTAATTCCTCAACCTTGGGCACCACATTTACCTACATTTGATTTTTTAATGGGGAGAGAGTAAAGAAGAATGTGTGTGTTGGATTCAGATCAAATACTGGATGTGTCTGGTATGGTTTCTCCCAGCAGGATTGTAGCTGTGTTATGTATACCATTCAAAGTTAACCTTCCCAGTCACATGCAAGGATTAACACCTATGAAAGAGCGGGAAGAGAGAGAGGTGCTTATTGTGAAACATGCTTTCAAGTCAACGAAGATCAATTCCCATTATATTGTTTAGACAAGCCCTAAAAGATATTGGTTCGTGTCTTAACAGAACCTTGGCCTTTGGGGTTTTTTTCCAGCTGTTCTTGTTAGCTAATTAGGGTAGAAAATGTGCAATTAGACTTTTACAAATAAGCAAACAAGGTATGACAGGCAGTGCATTTCTAGGAAGTTAGAAAATATTTCACAGTAGAAAACCAGCAGTTAAAGTGACTTCACTCAATTGAGATTAAGATCCCAACTAATACTAGTACAAAAATCTACTTTGTTCTGATAACCAGTTAAAAGATGCTAGTCAGGACCAAATCATGTTTTAACCATTTCCCAAATAAAAGTCTAGTCCTGCAAAGTGAAAAGATGCATCATGATTCTGGAACAACGTTTGGTCCCAGCTGTAGTGCAAGATGGAAATATATTAGGGAAATACTCGGAGGTAACCAGATCTCCTTCCACAGCGGATGTTGTGGTGTAGGTGGGATCTTAGACTAATTTGCCAGAAATACCCTGCTTGGAATATAGCAATGCTACAATTGCAGGAATCTTATTTGCTCAGTGTCAGCCAGTATGTTTAAGAACACAAGGATAATTCACAAACATTTCATTGAATTAGAGAAAACAGTGTTTAAAGTCCAGCAAGTCTGCAAAAATAGCAGGTGTGTCTTCACTGCTCTCAGCAAATGGCAAGAGCAGTGCCTCTTCAAGACAGAAAGATAGGAATACTCAAGTAGCCCTGCTGCTGTTCATTTAAACTGAGATTAGAAGTGACCAGAACTTGGCCAAGACTAAAAAACCCCTGGGATGGTGGTTATAAATCCAAGAATGCCGAACTCAGCTAGAACAGCTGGCACATATAATGTATGTGAAGCAAAGCAGCCACACTTAATGAAGAGTTATATCCTGTAGTTAGGAGAAATCAACAGCCTTGGGCGGATCGTTTGATTCTAGGAATTAATACAATAATTACACTCCTACACCACAGTGACTCTGTATAATATACCATCACGCTCTAGTGCCATCCAACTGATGTTGACTCACATCAACCCCTTCACTCCTCCCACCGCATCACAAATTGGGGTATGTTAAATCGAAAACCATCCTAAAACATCTCCAGAGCCTTACAAGTGTTGTTAGTTTTCTCCTCAGAGACATGTTTCTGAGCTAGAAACCTTGAAACAGCGTTTACGGCTGAACTTCATTTTTGCTCTCACAGCTTGGTTGAGGTGAGAGCTTTCCTTCTTGAAGTATTTGTTTTAAATTGGAAAGTCAACACAACCTGTACCAAAGAGCTATAATTTTAAGAATTAATAATGCAAAGTCAAACAAGTTCAGGCATGCAAAACATTCCGGGTAGCAAATACAATATTACACCAACTTATTTCCAATGAGGGAAGTATGGTCAGAGCACTGCACACATCAAGGTTTTGAGCGCAAGCAAAAAAAGAGCTAAGCTTTGTCCACACTAGGAAATGCAACAGCAGGATAAAACCATTTTAACTCAGTTTCAGAAAGGTGGAACCTATTTGCAAGGCATGTTTGCTGAAGCTGTTTTGGAAGTGGTTTAGCCTGGTCTATAGTTGCACTTAAAGTTTTGGAAATATTCCCAAAATAATTGCAGGGTTTAAGCAGGTGGTATTCCTGATATACTCGTGGCACACATATAACGATCCTAATTTCCCCCTCACCACCCCCCACCCATTTGAAGAAAATGATTACATTAACAGCAAAGAAAACTATTCTATTATGCATGCCTTTGGGACACCATGACATGTCCATTGACACCTACATCAGAAGAACAGACAGGCTACGTAATGCCAAGATGACCTAGAGGTCTAATGTGTCTCAACATGGCACACTGGTATATTGCTGCCCCTAATATGGTTATCAGTGGTCTGACCCTCTTCACTGATTTTAGCTGACCCAGCTTACCCTCTGCTGCTCTGGTTGACAAAGGCTGATTCTGATTTGCACTAACAGGACAAGAGGAAGTTCAACTTTTGTGCTGTTGGCCAACTGGAAGCAAGAGGCCACTGCTTACACATTTATTTAACATCACGTATGTGATTGGGCATGCTGTGCACGTCACAATATATATATGAGGAAGAGAGTACTTTGGCACAGAAGGGCTTCACAACAGTGATACGCAGAGGTGGCTTTTGGGTAGGCAAAGCAGGCGCCCGCCTAGGACCCCAAGCAGTAAGGGGCCCCTTCACTTTCCCAAAAGCCGTGTCTGTCTCCCATCCCTGCAGGACACATGGTAAAGAGCCAGGACATGAGGCCCCCAGGGGATGTTTGGGGCCCTCAGTGGGGTGCCAGGGGCATGGGGGTGTTTCGGGGCTTGGGGGGGTTGGCTGTGAGGACCTGTGGCTGGCCATGGGGGGAGGATTTCAGGGACCCTGGTGGGGTGCCAGGGCCCCAGGGAGGCCAGTGTCAGCAGTAGGGGTCCTATAGGGAGCCCTGGAATGGGCCTTTGCCTAGGGCCCCAGATACCCTAAGGCCACCTCTGGTGATACATAGGCATCTGTGTACACACAAATATCAAACATACCTCTTGCTGGTGCAGGATCTCTTACAGCAAAGGCCTTGAGGAACGCTTGGTCTGCTCACATTCTCAAGCTGGATGTGGAGCACACTAACCAGTTAGCGAGTCTGGCACACTAAGGCTGGTACCTAGAAATAAAATACATTTATTCTTGTATTAAAGAAAGAAATATTTCTTTTACTTTAAACTTTATTGAAGCTAAAGGTGAGGAGACCAGCTGATCTAACATCATGGTTCAAAGATCATAGGCCATATATTTCCTGTATTTCTCTTGTTAACTCTAATGTATCAACCTGTACACTTAAGATGCAAGATCATTAGCTGGTATAAAGCAGCATAGCACCACTGCAAAATGTCAGTTATTACCACCTGAAGAGCTCTCCCTGTCTTTTTAAGTATATGCCAAAATGTATAGGTGTGCCAAGAGTTCACTGTCTATAGGAACTTTACATTTTATCTTCTTACTTTAAGAGAACGGTTGGAGTTAAGTTTTCATTTAAAAAAATTATCAGTTGTAAATTGTAGAGATACACAACAGTAGGACCCATGATTCTTGAGTCTGATGGAAAGATGGTGATTTTTTAGGAGGAATTTATTATTTGTTTCAATAAGACATAAGCAACCCCCTGATGCTCTTTTAACATTCAGTAGCTAGTAGTTTGAACTTTACATTTCAAACACACTCAATAAATTCTAATATTGGATTTATATGTAAGACAGTCAAGTAGCTGGTATTTTATTTGCAAATTATGAAGGTTTAGGGACAGATTCTCCAACCTTTACTCATACTAAGTAACTTATCCAGGCAAAAGTGTTCCCACTGAGGTATGGCTAAGCATTAATAAGCATCAGTAAATGCTGCAAAATCTAGCTCTTAACTTTTGGGATTCCCAGGGAAACAGTTTAGGAGCTTAAGACTGTTTTTCTAGAGCCTAATTAGAATTTAAACCTCAATTACTTCACTTTTGTTCTAATTCTAGAATGTGCAATTTGACAAAGGTTCCAAGTGTCGCAGAGTAACTTCTTCTGTCTCTGTTGGAGATGGCATCATTGCACCCAGAGGAAACATAGTGGGGAGTGGACACGGATGTGGATCTCCCTCAGTTTTTCCTATTTAAGCTGTTCCACTTTAATTAAATAATTGAATAATAAAATATTAATTGGCCAGAGAGAGTGAGAACAACAGCATAGCCTAATTCAGTGATTCCCAACCTGTGGCCTTCTGCTCCCCTCCCACTGGCTGTAGAAGGCAGAACACATTGCTACAAGACCAACACAGGCTCCTTGCTGTAGACAAGGAGATGGGAGACCAGCATTCTCCTTCCCCTGGCTGTAGTAGGAGCATAGCCTTAAGTGCTGGGGTCCCTGCTTGAGCCAGAGGGAGGGGAGATCAGCATTACCCTCTCCTGGCTCCATCAGAGAGCAAAGTGCTCTGTCTAGGTCCCTAGGTGCTGGGTCCCTGCTGGAGCCAGATGGAGGGGAGCATTGATCTCCCATCCCCCTGGCTGTAGATGAAAGCCACTGCCTAGGGACCCAGTTGGAGCGCATGGGACTACAGGACACATGCAGTTTCTCTGCTGCAGCCAGGGGGACAGGAGATCAATGAGGGAGACAGCCTCCTCACTGAACTCCTTCCATCTGGCTGCAGTAGGGACAGAAGGCTGCTGGCAGAAACTGGTGGCTCTTCAGGGTTGTAAAAACAGTATCGGTGGCTCTCCAGCCTAAAAGATTGAGTACCACTGGCCGAGTGGTTAGGGGACTTGTCTGTGAGATGGCTAATCCCTGTTCACATCCCTTCTCCTCCTCAGGAGGAAGTGGGACTTGAAACAGTGGTCTCCCACATCCTAGTTATAAGGGAGGTCCGCTCCCTCCCCCCACCCGTTTTGTTTTGAGTCCCTCATGCTATTTCAGTGGTTGACTGCCTTCCCCCGTTCTTGGATTGCTCAACTGACATAGGCATCTCTCTGCATTCAGGTACCTATCTCTGTGAGAGGGGCAGGGTTTTGTACACACCTCTGGTCTACTATTTCCTATAGGCTGGATCCGGTGGCTCCCCGCTTAGCAAATGACATTTTATAACACGTATGTCTTCCACTTCACTCTGTAGGAGCTAATTTAGGCTTAGTAGCTTAAATGTAAGACACCTCAACACAGCATTTCAACACCAACCCCTTCAATGTATCTGGGCCTACTTTCGCATTTAGCTTCTACTAGGAGCTAGGGAATGAGCAAACTTTTTTGGCCCAATTGCAAATCCATTTGAACATTACACATTCAACAGCAAACTTGAGTGTTTTGGGGCTTGTCTTCTACCATGCTTTCCCCTTAAGATAGCCAGTGCAGCAGCCAAGCACTGCCGTTCTCTAACCGGGCATGATAGCCAGAAAAGCATTGCATTACCAAGCATCTCGTGACTTACATAATTGCCGTTCTTCTGGGAAGGAGGTGTTGATACAAAGTAGGAAAAAGGAAGCACAGGTAATAGAGACTTTCAACCATCCTGCTTCTGAACTAATCAGGCTCTATTAGTGCCTTAGAAATTCACGGTGCCTTGATCTGGCAGACATCTAGTATATTTCCCTTTGAAACATCTGATTTTAGTTAACTGACTAAAGTCATAGAAATACAATATTTTTAAATACCCAGGTTATGCAGTTTTCATTCTCGTATTAATAAATGGTTGTCATAGCTAGTATATATTCTCATGTAAAAATAAGGTGTGAGACTCAGATAATGGGTACCTGATGCTCCTACTTTGAGCAAACTTATGGAGCTCAACATCTGTAAAAATCAGGCCTTAAGCCCAATGATTGTTTTAGTGGGAGCAAAGGGGTAGATAACTTGTATTGATAGATAATTGTTTTCTAGTCCCACATATGAGAAATTAAATGCACTCAAGGTGCAGACCAGAACTATTTGTGTTACTCTTCTGCTTTAGCAGCAGGCTCTAATGGAAGAATTTGTCTACTGCTATTGATTAGTGTATGAAAGCAAAGTATGCTCTGTAGACTGAACACCAGACTCTGGAGCACTTACAATAAAACACTGAATTACTATAGCATGATTGCTTTTGAAACACATACTACACTAGAAAAGCTTACAGCTAAGGCAAAAGATAAGAAATGTTTATGTTGCTAAAGGAAAACAAGTATATAGGATTCTTGTTCTGGGCATGAGAGCCTAGATAAACAAGTAAGTAAAGATAATTAAAAAGTTATGAGTGTAAGAGGTTACGGGTCATCTGCCCCTTTCTGGCCCCTCACATCTCTGCCTGCCCAGTGTCCAAGACTTCATGAAGAACTCACTACTCATCATTGCTGCCATCCATGCTCTTCATTTAGTGTTTGTTCTCACAGCCCATCTTCCCATCCATTCCCAATACAGGCCCACTCAAGCCCAACAGCTTCTGGGCTTGCTCTGGGCCCTTGGTGGCTTGGGATTGTTCTCTTCCCCAGCTACTGCAAAGAAACTGCTAGTTTGCCTATGATACACCTCTCCTCAAGGTTTCCTGCCCAGATCCCTATGTACGTTGCTGCGGTAGGTCCCCGGTGTTCCCTTGTGCCTCGTCAGGGTCTGACTCAGCCCTAATTAGCCAGGTACCCGCTCCAGCCTTCTGAGACAGAACTAACAGAAGATTTGAGGGGTTTATCTCCTCTGCCCTTCTACAAACAGATAAATATATCTTTAAGAATTTCTAGGCCAAATTTAATACTATTACATGGATTTCAGTGGAAGTTTGCCTGAATAACAGTGGGGTTATCTCTCAGCAATGGGCTCCAGGTTTGGCCTGAGAAAGTATACAGGCCTTAGCCACAAGCAAACCAATCAGCCACATTGACAGTATAGCCACAATGTATCTTTCTGTCAGGGTAAGTCAGCCACACACCAGTTTCCCTCTCTGGCAGGATAATCCAGCCGTCTGTTTAAACCAAATCTCATCTTCGGAGGGTTTCAGGGGCCCTGTAGCACAGGAGCAGCACCATCAGCAATCCTCCACCCAGGTCCTCACTCTGGGCCACCAGCTCGTCTCCAGAACTCTGTGCACCTTCAGACTGAGTCATAGCCCTCCATCCAGGGTATTCTGGCCTCCTCCTCTCTCCAGGGTATAACAGTAGCAACTCCTTCTTCATCCACCCACCATAGCCAATGTAGAGCTCACTTCCTCCATAACCATGGCTCCAGCCCTGTGGCACATTTATCTGGCCTGACTCCAAGCTATGTAGTCTCACTATACTCTGCCCCTCCTCAGAGTACTGTAGGAAAGCCTCCTGTTGCAAAGCTCAATACTCAAAGATCACATAGGTTTCCCCTTCCTAGGTATTTCTTTCTCTTTCCTTTGGGTACACCTTGGACCTTCCAGGCCTTTTTCTCAGGCTTCTTCCAAAGCCTTTTGGAAGAAGGTGACAAAGCTCAGAGCACTGCCCATTTCCTCTTCAGTAAAGGGCCCAGTGCCTGCTCCTTCCTGGCTTATCATAACACACAGCCAACAGCAAGTCTTTCTCCCTCCCTAGGGATCCCATTCACACTGCAGAAACAGACTGCCTTTATAGTTTGCCTTCCCAGTATGTCTTGTGTACAGGGCTATAGCTCTTATGTGGCCTGGGACTACAACTCCCATTGTTCTAGATCTAACCAGGAAAAGGGTCATGCTCAGCCTGTAGCCTGCCTTAAAAGGCAGGTACAACCTATTACAGGTAACATATTAAAACAAGTGACAGATATGGTGGGTAGAAAGCTAGTGATTCCAGGTGAGTCAATGTTAAAAGATCCTCAGAGCATTGGCATGGAATCATATAATAAAGAATTATGTTATGATTACACTGAAACACTGCAAAAATACACAGTATTGGTAGTAAAGGTGCAGATATTCGCTCTATGTTGATTGAAGCTCTTTGGTGAAGTAGCTATCATTTTGTTCTATGTTTGTACAGTAACAAGCACAATGGCCCATGACTGGAGTTCTCACACAATATAAATAATAAATAATTGTGTTTAATTTGTTCGATATGTTGGGCACGGGGGCTGTCAGCACACATGGCATGGGAGTGTTAAGTCATCTAAATCTAAAAATGTGCACACAGATACTGCTGAGTATCCTGGCTCAGAAATATCTGTTTCCTATATGAGCTAGAAGATGCAATAGAGAAGCTCAAATCAAGCAAAACCTGGACTGGCCGTACAACTCTGACAACTGGAATAGTGCTGAGTTGAACGGAGGCCCTCCCTTTGATTCAATGAAGTGGACAAGCAGGGCGTTAGATAGTCAAACTCAGATATGCAAGTTATTTTAAGTAACTTGCATATCTCTTTTTGACTGCCTGAAAATGGCACACAGTGTAGACCTCCCCTAAGGTAAGTAGGCATTACAGTCGAAGGGAGATATCAAATTATTTTATGTAGGTAAGTGTAGACCAGGCCTAAATGGTGGAAGTCAGCAGTTATTGTTCCTCTTCTTAAGATGGCAAGGATCCTTCTTCTCTGGGCAGCTATTGGCCTCTATCTTTAACTCATTATCTCTGTAAGATATGTGTTTCTTATGTGTTAAGATATGTGTCACCATGTGTTTCTTACTTAGTTCTGTTAACATTGTTGACAAAAATAAAAACATTCAACAAATATTTAACTTTTCATCTGAAAGTACTCAAAGAAAGATATCATTACTCCTATTTTACAGATGAGGAAACTGAGGCACAGAGAGGTAAAATGACTTGCCCAAGTTACTTGCTCACAGCTATTCAGTGACAAAACTGGAAGAGACACCCAGCCCAGTACCTTATCCACAGGATCACATTGTCTCCCTAACAGAAAGATAATTATAATGGGCATCTCCTGGGTCTCAGCACCCCACTCCTTCTTTGTTAACATGAATTCTTCTTCAAGTTATCCCTGTGGGTGGGCCACTGCAGGCTGTGCATGCATCTGTGCACTCTTGATTGGACATTTTAGTCAGCAGTGTGTGGGTCCGCTCTGGCCCTGTGCCCTACAGAAACAGCTTCACGCTCCAGTGGCAGGGGTGGTCCTGCTACCACCACAGTTTTTCAACCATCCTTGACTAGAGCTGGAGAATTGGAGTGGCCAATTCTCCAGCCTCTCAGCCTTTTCTTTCCTTAAGTATTGTATTTATTTTTCCTCATTTTTATTTATTTTTATTTTGGTTTAGCATGGGCTTCTGCTTATGGGGAGGGGGGTGACTCCCTTACCCCCTTGTTTCCATGACTATGGCCTTCTGTCCTTGAACTTTGTCATCTGCTGCCTTCTTTCTCAAGTTAGGCCTGCCACAGCTCTTTCCTGCTTCCTCAGACAGTCCACATCCTGTCGGTCTGTACCTGATTTAAGAGCAGATCTCGCAAGCTGAGAGAGGATAGATTGAAACATTTCCTTGAAGCCTGTGGGTTTTTACTCCCCCCTTCTTCTCTCCCCATACATTGGGTTCCATCTATCAGGCCACACCAATGACTACCAGAGACCGTGGGGCAGCTTTGGAAAGACAACATTCAAAAAGGAAAAGCCACCTACATTTTCCAGAAGGAGACTTCAGCAGAAGGGAGAAGTCATGTTTCTGGACTGAAAACAAGGAGACCTTATATCCCAATATGGGTAGCAATGAGGCTTTTGCCAGCCCCAGTAGCAAAATGCTAGTGCCCGATAAGGTCACCTCTGGTACACTTTGCACCAACAACCCACGATTACTGAGAGGCAATGTCATCGTTAACAGACACAATCCCAGACACAAAGACTCCTGCAGGAGCAAGGACTCTAGAAGGCTCCAGTACCTCTCTCCTTGAGTTGCAGTCACATAGAGCACTTGGCTTGTGCCTCTACACCAGTGGTCGGCAAACCGCGGCTCGCGAGCCACAAGCGGCTCTTTAGCCCCTTGAATTTGGCTCTTCCCTCTAAGTGCAGACTCCTGCTGCGGCCGGGCTGGGGAGATTCAAATCTCCCGCCCTGAGCATGCTCAGACAGAGCGTGCTCAGGGTGGGAGCGGCCTGGCCGAGAAGCAGCTCTGCCGGCCGTCCCTGCAGCTCCGGGCCTCCGGCCAGGTAAGGGGACTGGGAAAGGGCTGGAGGGAGGCCTGGAGAGGGGTGGGGGGGGACAAGGAGACTGGCCGGGTTAGAGGCCTGCCTTTCTCTTCTCTTCTCTTCTCTTCCCTGCCTGCCTGCCTGCCTCTTCTCTTTTCTTTTCTTTTTCTTTTCTTTTCTTCTCTTCCCTGCCTGCCTGCCTGCCTGCCT
>ML685789.1:15811978-15856004 GCA_007922175.1 Pelusios castaneus
TTTTCTTTTCTTGCCTGCCTGCCTCTTTTCTTTTCTTTTCTTTTCTTGCCTGCCTGCCTCTTTTCTTTTCTTTTCTTTTCTTTTCTTTTCTTTTCTTTTCTGCCTGCCTGCCTCTTTTCTTTTCTTTTCTTTTCTTTTCTTGCCTGCCTCTTTTCTTTTCTTTTCTTTTCTTCTCTTGCCCTCCCTGCCTGCCTCTTCTCTTCTCTTGCCTGCCTGCCTCTTCCTTTCCTTTCTCTTCTCTTGCCTGCCTGCCTTTCTTTTTTTTCTTTTTCTCTTCGTCTTTTACACAAATACGGGAAACGTTGTGGAGTGAAAGATGTAGTGTCGAGAATTGAGAAAGGTATGTTGAGATGGTTAGGAATACCCTTATTAAGTTAATAACAATGTACCTTCCTATATATTTTAAGTTTAAAAAATTTGGCTCTCAAAAGAAATTTCAATCGCTGTTTTGTTGATATTTGGCTCAGTTGACTAATAAGTTTGAATTGTTACAGCACTTAGACTTTATCAGAGCCATTCTGGACTCAACTGCCATAGCTTACCTACCTGTAGACAGTGTAGAAGCAGGAAATATGGCCACCCTCAGAGACGGACACAGAGGGTGGGTCAATCCCCCGCTGGGGGACAGGACTAGGAACTCCAACCGCATCTGACTAGAAGGGGGGGGGGGGTGGGAGAACCAGGAAAGGGAGGTATAAAAGGGCAGCCCTTCCCCCCCAGTTCCTCTGGTGAGTGCAGATGAAGGACCACTCAGCCTTATCCCAGGGCCTCATGCCCTACCAAACTTACAGGGAGGCCTGGCCAGAGCCTGAGGCCCACAGGACCGCTGTGACTGGCTGTTGCCCAGCGGATCAGAGGGAACGCCAGGCTCTTGTGACCAGAGGGGGCAGCCCTCTGCAGTGGATCCAGCAGACCAGCGCATCAACTCGGAGACCTAGGGGGCTGACCAGTCCCTGTGATCTGGACAAGCTGCCCTCCACAGAGGATCTGGAAGAACAGCGAGCAGGCCCAGAGCCTTGGGGGCCGGAGCCGCCAGCTGGACCCTATGATATTGGAGGAGCTTCCCTCCACAGATGACACTGAGACACGGCCAGACCTGCCACCACCGGACGAAGCCGACGGCTTCTGGAACATCCTGCTAGCCAAGTACCCAGACAAACTGTAGGAGCCCAGAGCCAGATATCCCAGGGAAAAGGGGAGAGGGTCTTCTACCATCAAGGGTCATCACCATAGATACCTCCTCCTGGGCTGGCATGCCTGTTTCCAAGACTCCACAGGGCAAATGGACTCCTACACATCTCTCCATGTCAACATTCTGGAATGCAGGGCACTTTGTGACATGTACTAGTTCTTCCTTGGCAATATCAAGAAATGGTCATCAACATGGCAGCAATGGACTATATAGGTCATCAAGAGGGAGCAGCATGGGCAGTTGATAATGTAGGCGGGGAAAGGCAGTACCTCCCTTGAGATCAACAGCTGAAATCTTTCCTTCCCCTCCCATGCCTCCCTCTCTGCTGGGAAGGCACACACTGGAGCACCTTTCCCTGCCCTCCTCACCTGCAGCGTGTGGCAGAGCCCATAGCAGGGCTCGGAGCCTCATAGCACTTTCAGTCTTGAAAAAAACAGATGCAGCTCATAGAAGCAACAAGGCAAACTGTCAGAATCTGAGCTTAGTCTGAAGATCCTGCAGATTTCACTATCACTATCATCTGCCCGCCCCCTTCACACTGACATATTAATAAGGCAGGAGCAAGTTCCTTGTAACACCAATAGATGCAGAACAATAGCAAGTTCCAGAGAAGTACCCATGTTGGTCTATTTCAGCCAAACAAACAGGGAGTCCTGTGGCACTTTTAAAGACTAATAGGTTTATTTATCACATAGAAGAAGCCCCAGGCACATACAGGCCTAAATTAAGTGCTAATTATCCTTATAGACAGCCCACCCCAGCTTTGGAAGTTTCAGGCTATGCACACACGATACCATTATCGCGTGGGAAGGCAGCGAGCTGTACACACGATAATCTTGCTTGTTGCGTGGCAACAGCCCCTTGCTGCACAACAGGTAAAGCACACAAAACGAGGGTGGTTAGGCTTATCACGGAACAGTTGTTCCGTGGTAGAGCTCGTCTGTACAGTCCTTGCGGTTTTGACAGCCTCCGGAAGTGTCCCAGGGTGCCTGTCAAGGGCACTCTAGGACAGGGGAATGTCAAATTTGTCAATTTCAGAGCAGTGAAATTGACAAATAGCAACAGCACCGGGGCTCAGCTGCTGCCGGGGGGGCTCCAGCTGCTGGGCTTAGCTGAGCCCCGGCAGCAGTGGGGCTTGATCCCACTCCTGCCAGGGCTCAGCTGAGCCTCGGCTTGATCCTCCTGCCCTGGGCTCAGCTGAGCCTGCTGCCCGGCGGGCTCAGCTGCCGTGGCTGAACCTCATGGCCCTGACAGCAGCTGAGCCCCGGCAACAGAACCACTGCCAGCAGCTGGCAGCCACAGTGCATGGTGGGCTAGGTGCCCACCAGGCACTGCTCCTTATTGCGAAAATTCAAAGGAGCATGTGAACGCTCCTTTTTGCTACAAGGGGTGCTCTGTTATAACGTTGGCTTGTCCCACAATAATTTAATAATAATAAATAAAATAATAATTAAATAAATTAAAATAATAATAATTGTCCTGCAATACAAGAGCACTGCTGACTTTGTCATTTTTTAGTGAATAGCAGTACCCTAGTGTGGCCATTTATTCTGCCATTGAACCCCATTTGTGAGAATTCTTCCTTTGCCTACAGTGGGCTTAGAATTACCAGTTAGGTACACATAGGCTATTGCATACCGATGCTGTGAATGCTTTGATTTTACCAAATCCAGGATTGCACTCATCTAGGACTTGCTTTCTCCCAGCAAATCTTCTAAGGCGTTGCTGGTCCTTTGATACAATGCCTCCATCATCAAGCAGCCACTGTATCTGTGTGTCATAGAATCATAGAATATTATGGCTGGAGGGGATCTCATGAGGTCATCTAGTCCAACCCCCTGCTAAAAGCAGGACCAGTCCCACTAAATCATCCCAGCCAGGGTTTTGTCTAACCTGCCCTTAAGTTTCCAAAGTTGGAGATTCCACCACCTCCCTAGGTAACCCATTCCAGTGCTTCACCACCCTCCTAGTGAGAATTTTTTTTCTGAATATCCAACTTGGACCTCCCCAGCTGCAGCATGAAACCATTGCTCCTTGTTCTGTCCTCTGTTACCACTGAGAATAGCCTAGCTCCCTCCTCTTTGGAGCACCCCTTCAATTAATTGCTATCAAATCCCCCTCAGTCTTCTCTTCTGCAGACTAAATAAGACTAGTTCCTTCAGCCTCTCCTCGTAAATCATGTGCCCCAGCCTCTTAATAATTTTCATTGCCCTCCGCTGGACTCTTTCTAATTTGTTCACATCTTTTCTGTAGTGGGGAGCCCAACATTAGATACAATATTCCAGATGCAGCCTTACCAGTGCCGAATAGAGGGAAATAATCACATCCCTCAATGTGCTGGCAACACTCCTACTGATGCAGCCCAATATGCCATTGGCCTTTTTGGGAACAAGAGCACACTGTTGGCTTATATCCAGCTTTCCATCCACCATAACTCTCAGGTCCTTTTCTACAGAGCTGCTACATAGCTGATTGGTTCCCAGCTGGTAGCAGTACACATGGGATTTTTCCATCGTAAGTGCAGGAGTTTGAACTTATCCTTGTTGAATCTCATGAGATTTCTTTTGGCCAAATGCTCCAGTTTCTCTAGGTCTCCCTGAATCCTTTTCCTACCCTCCAGGATATCTACCATTCCCCCCAGCTTGGTGTCATCCGCAAACTTACTGAGCGTGCACTCTATCCCATCATCCAGATCATTAATGAAGATGTTGAACAAAACCGGCTCCAGGACCAACCTCTGGGGCACTCTTTGTTACTGGTTGCCAACTAGACATTGAGCCATTGATCCCTACCCACTAAGCCTGATGATCTAGCCAGCTTTCTATCCACCTACAGTCCATTCATCCAACCCATACTACCTTAACTTGCTGACAAGAATGCTGTGGGAAACCATATCAAAAGCTTTGCTAGAGTCGAGGTATATCACGTTGATGGTTATTTCTGCATCCACAAAGCCAGTCATCTCATCATAGAAGGCAATCAGGTTAGTCAGGCATGATTTTCCCGTTGTGAATCCATGCTAACTGTTCCCGATCACCCTGTTTTCCTCCAAGAGTTTCAGTATCGATTCTTTAAGGACCTGCTCCATGATTTTTCCAGGGATTGAGGTGAGGCTGATTGGTCTGTAATTCTGCAGACCCTCCTTTTTTCCCCTTTCTTAAAGATAGATATTATAATTGTCTTTTTCCCCCGATCACCACGAGTTTTCAAAGATAATGGCCAGTGGCTTTTCAATCACATCAGCCAACTCCCTCAGCATTCTCGGATACAGCTCATCCAGCCCCATAGACCTGTGCACATCCAACTTCTCTAAGTAGTCCCTAACCTGATCTTCCATCACCAATGGCCACTCTCCTTCACCCCATTCTGTGTTGCCCAGTGCAATAGCCTGAGACCTGACCCTGCCTGTGAAGACTGAGATAAAAAAAGCATTGCCTTCTCCGCATCACACTCCACTAGGTTGCCTGCCCCATTCAGTAAAGGACCTACACCATCCCTGATCCTCTTCTTGTTATCCACATACTTGTAGAACCCCTTCATGTTACCCTTCACGTCCCTGGCTAGCTGCAAACCCAGTTGCCCTTTGGCCTTCCTGATTTTATTCCTGCAGGCCCAACTAATATCTTTATTCTTCTCCCTAGTCATTTGTCCAAGCTTCCACTTCTTGTAAACTTCCCTTTTGTGTTTCAGCTCACTGCAGAGTTCTCTGCTAAGCCATGCTGGGCACCTTCTAGATTTGCTGTTCTTTCTGCACATTGGAATGGTATCTTCCTGTGCCCTTAATAGGGTTTCTTTAAAATACAGCCAACTCTTTTGGGCTTCTTTTCCCTTCAGATTAGCCACCCAGGGGATCCTGCTCATCAGTTCCCTGAGGGAGCCAAAGTCTGCTTTTTCTGAAGTCCAGGGTCTGTGTTCTGCTTCTTTCCTTTCTTCCTTTGATCAAGATCCTGAACTCTACTGCTTGGGTGTCTTGTATGATAGAGCGCTCAGAGAGACAATAACTCAAAGGAAAAAGGAGGGGTTCCTTTATGTGTAGGGTAACTGGAGTTCTTCAAAGTGCCTTGTTCCTATGAGCGTTTTACCCTCCACCCTTCTTCCATGGCTGCGGAGTCCTTTGGCTTCATGGTTGGGAAAGGAATGAAACAGTAGCAGGTCTGCCCCTCCCTATATATCCTCACACTGTAGCATGAGGATGAGAAGAACTCAGGCACAGCCACTGGTGATGAAAATCTTTGATCAGGAGTGCATGGGCATTCAACACATCCTATGGCAGAGCAGCCATAAGAACAAAATGTGCCCACTGTACAGGCACATAACCTCTCCTTTTGTGGCTCCAGGTCTGTCAAGCTCAGTAACCATAGCAGCTCTCAGTCACAAAGATTCTCTAATCACAGTATGCCAACTCCTCAGCTGGTGTAAAATGAGAGAGCTTCATTGATTCCGGACCTAGCATTTGTAAAATTGAGGAGGATCTTTTCCTTCATTACTAGCCAGGCAGTCTTGATTCCCATGAGTTCTACTTCAGAGAGTAGTTTCCACATGTTTGCATTGGATGTGCAGGTATGCATATGGCCTCATTCACCCCTCACAGTGGTAAGAAACACAAACAACTGCTTTGAAGTTATTAGGCCAGATCCTTAGCTGAAGCCACTGTAGCCTGTTTACACTAGCTGGGGATATGGATCAAAGGAGCATAGAGTCATAGAATCCAAGGTCAGAAAGGATTATTGTGTTCATCAAATCTGACCTCCCATATAACACAGGCCATAGAACTTCTTCAAAATATCTCCTGTTTGAACTAGAGCATACCTTAAAAATACCCACAAGTTTTACCAAGGTGAAACCAACTCATGTGATGGGTACTGGGTACTCCAAGATTCATTGATAAAAGTCAGTCTCTGCAGTGCTCAAGCATTTACTAATTTGATTCTTCCAATCTCCATGCTTTGGGTTGATAGATATTGTCTTACAAAAACAATAATCTACTTTTCGTTCTAGATTTTAAAAACAAGGCTTCAGTTCTATGTGTCTAGATGGCCAAAGGGGCAGAAATTTATCTAAATCTTTGGTTTAATCAGTCTCAGAAGGTTCTCTTAACTAAAGGATGGATAATAGGGCTTCTTCAGATCAGGGACCCTAAAAATCCAAGTCCAGAGAGAATCCCCTTATCCTTCGTATAATAAAAAATGCAGCCAAGAAGATACCCATAAATACATAGAGGAAAGAAATAAAACATTAAGATCAATACTGCTTGTCATCTGAATCCACAAGGTATTTGTTTTCTGAAAGTAAAGCATGAATCAAACAAGGTAATGGTCTGACGAATGCTGCATAGAAAAATCTTTTCCAGACCCTGTCCTTGAGCATCCCCAGCAAAAGTAGAGCTCATCTTGAATGCGCAGAAACACAACCAAATGCTAATCTGGGGTCAACCCACTATGAGAACCCTGTATTAAACCAAAGTTGCATCTATGCTAGTGGATAGCTGCTCATCAATTGACCCACTGCAATCTCTGGGCTCATTAGAAGCGGATCATACCAAGTGGATCCCTCCACAATACAGGAACAGCTTTCTCATAATGGTAATGGAGTGCTGCAGTTTTAATGATCGCAGGCCAGCTCCTCAGCTGGTGTAAACAGATGTCATTCCACTGACTTCACTGGACCTACACTGACTAACAAGTCACATTCTGGTTCCAAAACTTGTCAAACCCAAACCCCGCAGTCATCTGGTTAGAGTTAGGTCTGGTCTACACTTCCAGCAAAATTCAGCTGCCTTTGATGGGAGTTAGGCAAGCTAGACAAAGTAACTTGCATAACTCCTGTCAAGTTCGTAACTCCCCTTTAGCACGCCATCTTTATTGCGCTGTTCTGATGGGAAATACATTCCTATTGAGGCAGTAGAATGCCACTTAAGGGGGTGGTTTATGATGTCAGTTTCTGGATCAACTGAGCATGTCTTTACTGATGTGGCACTTGTGATTCCAGTGATTTCAGGGGAGTTACTTCTCATTCAGACAGCTGTGAAAAGGGAATCAGCCCCCAGTTTCTGTCTTCTAATTTTGGGCAAAGAAAATTTTTCAAACATGATATAGTTAAAAAGGGGTTTACATAAGGGGTAAAAGATATAGATGACAACAGGAAGCAAAGGAAGTGAGATTAGCGTGTTTTTGTGTAAACTGAATTTACACAGGAAACCAATACATGCGAACCATGAGAAGACGCACAGACATATTTCTATTTTATTCATCAATTGAACTTGGTGCCACTTCCTGGGTGTTGCATCTTTGGCTGGCTTTTGACAACACATATGAGAATCAATTTTACACAATTGTTCATCGTGCCTGGAAAGGTGAATGTTATCAGCTGGAGACTTGGTCAGAAAGCCCACTGTGAACAGAATAATTGAGCGGGTTTGTTCAAAATGAGGGCACTGCCATAGCAAAGCTGTGGGGTTCCTTTAAAGTTGAAACAGCAGTAAAAGGGAAATTTCAACTTCTCATTGTCCTAATGATTTTTTTGGCAAATGGCCACCTGAAATTATTGACCTCACTCTTTCAAGCATGTGTGCATGTACATAAATTTACGCATTGGGACTGCATCTACAAGGAGAGAGATGCACCTAAGTGTTATTAATATTGTGGCTGCTGTTTGTGCCCTATGTCTTCTTTGGGATGCTTATCCCACTTAATTTCTTTGACACAGCAGTTGTACGCAATGAAGAGTACTAAGCCACGAGAGTGCATTTGTTTTGAGCAGACAACTACTTTTTACAGCTGCCATGGCTCTAAACAGGATATATGGGATGAGTAAACTCATATTGCATTTACTCTAACAAACTGAGGCGTTTAACACCAGAACTCAAGTTCAAACATTATCAGACTTTGCTAAAAAGGAAAAAGACTAAGCAGAGGTGGAAAAATCCACTGTGACTATTGGGTGAACAACATAGCAGACTGCAAGCAGAATGACAACAAATACAGAGAACCTATGAAGAATGAGCAGTGCAGGGATGGGAGAAAAACTGTAATGGAAAAATAGAGGCCCTGGAGTCATTCTGTCACTTCCACTGTTGTAAACGAAAAATCGCTCCACTGAAGAAAATGGGGTCACAGTGGCTTAACACCAACGATAGAAAGATGAGAATCAGACTGAGATAGTCTAACCTATGTAAGACTTTATATTTCGGGGGCTGTTTGGAGGGAAAAAAGAAGTGAGCCACATCTTCTAAGTTAATGAATCTAATTGTATGTATGTACGCAGCTTTCATGGTAGCTGTCTCTGCATGGTGGATAAGAGAAATGATTATTACGAACACTTAAAATTATGGCTATTCTGTATTTTAGAGTGAAGTAATTGGAGAACAAGGGCTAAATATGCTAAAGTTTACTAAACAGGCACGTTAACTGCACTGTCCTGGAAGGGAAGGTCTATTAATAATACATCACAATCAAGATTTTAAAAAGAGAATTAAGGATGGGAAGCTGTTAGGAAAGTTGGGTGGGATGGCAGGAGGGTCCTTTATTGAATTGCAGCAAAACACAATACACAACTTGAAATACCTGCAGTGGTGGAAGGGACTAGTTCACCACTTTTCTCTATATCAAAAGAAATGAAGAATATTCAAACACTGAACCCAATTATTTTTCATAACCCCATTTCAAAACACTTCCCATTTTGAGAGGAAGGTTGGAAACAATTTTAAAAAATGAAGAAATGAAGGAAGATGAGACAGACCAAGGCTAACAACCACAAAAATATTCCACATTATCTTTTGCAAACCTGCATCAATATTTGCAGGATTGTCACAAATTGAAATGGGAAATCCTTAAGCAATTATTTATGTTTCAAAGACTAACAAAGATAATTGCAGAGCCAAAACAAATGACAAAGAAAACAAACAAACAGTGATTTCAGGGCCAGATTCATTCCTTTAATTACAGCCCACATAATTGGCTACTTGTCAATCTTTGCCTCTGAAGTCAAAGGAGAAATGTTGATTGGCATCAGGTGGGGCTGGGGTCTGGTTCCATGGCTGATCATGCACTGTTTTGATCAGTCAGTGATCCCTGATTGGATAACTGAACAAACAAAAACAAAAAACAGAAGAAGAAGAAGTAGTCTTAGTGAACAGTGAATCATGCACTTCCAGGTGGCTATTCTTGGATTTGAGGACATTTTCCTGACTACCCAGCTATGGGGTGCCAGGGCATAGAGATGAGTGGAGTAAATAAATAAGTGGTGGTTTGCAATGTGGCTTGGAAGAAGTGAGGAAGAGGAGTAAATAGCAAAGATCACAGAGGGGTAGACAGAAGCTAGTGTGAACAGAGCCTTGACAGACAAGGAACACGAATGGTTTTGGAAGACAAGCTAAGCAAAAGCCAGTGGAGGCGTTAAAAAAGAGAGTGGAGATGTTTGAAGTGGCAAGTGAGAGGTGATTTACCCACTTTGTTGTGCTCAGAGTGCAGAGTGGGTACACAGGAAAGAGTTCAGATAAGACTGACAAAACTTTCTGAGCAATGCGAGTCCCAGGAACTCTCGCCCACAACAGACAACACTGGGGCAATGTCACTGCTCACATTGCAGTGCTGTGTGTGGTGGCATATGAGGTGCTTCATGCCAAGGGAGAGCTTTGTGGTGATCCTGGACCAGATCTTCCATGTAGTTAGAATCATAGAAACTGGAAGGGACCATGAGAGGTCATGGAGTCCAGTCCCCTGCACTCATGGCAGGACCAAGTACCCCTTTAAACCATCCCTGAGGGGTGCTTGTCTAACCTGCTCTTGAAATCTTCCAATGATGGAGATTCCACAACCTGCCTAGGCAACTTATTCCAGTGGTTAATCATCCCGACAGTTAGGATTTTTTTCCTAATGTCCAACCTAAACTTCTCTTGCTGTAATTTAAGCCCATCACTTCTTGTCTTATCATTGGCGGTTAAGGGGAACGATTTTTCTCCCTCCTCCTTCTGACAACCTTTTAGGTACTTGAAAACTTATCATGTCCCCTCTCAGTCTCCTCTTTTCCAGACTAAACAAATCCAGCTCTTTCAATCTCCCCTCATAAGTCAAGTGTTCCAGGCCTTTAATCATTCATGTTGGTCTTCTCTGGACTTTCTCCAATTTGTCCACATCTTTCCTGAAATGAGGTGCCCAGAACTGGACACAATACTCCAGTTGAGGCCTAATCAGGGCAGAATA
Organism: Pelusios castaneus; assembly: GCA_007922175.1. Classification (NCBI taxonomy): domain Eukaryota; kingdom Metazoa; phylum Chordata; order Testudines; family Pelomedusidae; genus Pelusios; species Pelusios castaneus. The sequence goes on from ML685789.1 coordinate 15,822,371, forward strand.
GTTCTGGCCCCTTTCCACCTACCTCAAAGTGCTGCTCTGACATATGTGGGGGAAGGCCTGAGTGGCATGGAACTGGCAGTGCTGGCTCTGTGGCATTTCCCTCACAGCACCTGGTGGAGAAGGTGTGAGAGATGGGGGTGAGGCCAGAGAGCTGTGCCTAGTGGCAATAGGGTTCAGTGGAAGTAGGAACATGTCAGTCACTGGGTCTTTATCCTTTAGGATTGGAGGCTACAAGGGGCAGAAATGCTTTGACGGAACATCAATGCTTTGCTAGATCAGGACCAGGGAACTCAGCACCTGGCAGGGTCAAGCCCAAGATGTGCAGTTGAGCAAGTTTTGGTGAGTAGAGGGTGGTAGAAGAAGAAAACAGGAAGTCCCAGAGGTGGATTGGGTCCAACATGCTCGTTCCTCTTGACCCCCCCTGGAGTGAGTAAAAAGGGAGGGTGAATTACAATCCTTTTATGCTTGAAAATATATAAAAGCTTACATTCGTGACAACTCCCCAAAGACCCCTTTTTGGTTACATTAACACCCAAGCAATGAATGTTAATAATTATGTGGTGAATATTACTATACCCACTTTTATTTGTTGTTTACAGGTTTAGTCAAAGGTGTGCAGGTGTTTAACTTTACATGTTACTTTTGTTACAGCAATGCCTATAAATTCCTGACTAAGCATTTAGCCAGGGAGGGGAGAAAGATGATAAGCATGTTCTCTCCAAGAATCTTATGCAGGAGAGAAAGGATAGTAATTTTTTTTTAAGTTACATTCCTTTTACAAGCTGTGAGAAGGGAAGAGAGAAAAGGGAGATAGGAATTTTAGTTAAAATGTGTTATTACAAAGAATTAAATGCCTGCCCGTGACCCTATTACAGTAACAACCAGTGGCTCAGGAAGAGGGTTAGTGTCCAGCTCTAATTTTATTCTCCTATAGAGGCTACACATAGGTGGAACAAAACATTAACTAGGCATTACACTCTCTACTGAGTGGCAGAAAGCCTCAACCCCCATCACAATCACTCCTTTTCTGTCAGTAGTCCCAAGTTTAAAAAACAAAATGGTGGGCTATAGGCATAGAACTAGAGTGTCTGAGGAGACAGTTGAGGCGGTCCTTAGCTCCACATGCATCTCCGTAGCCTTCCTCATGCTACTAGGCTGCAATAACTCAGTGATCCTTGAGCAATGTTCTCATTGCAATATGGGGTCCTCAGAGCTGCACATCTGGCTCATCCCTTTTAACTCTGCATGTGTCTGTGCCATGCTCTGCACCTGCACTGTGAAGCAATCAAACTCTGGATAGAATGATTTGTCTTAACTTCTTTTAAAAAGATGAAACACTGTCTACTTTCTGGGTACATCATTTCAAAGTCCTTCCCAACTCCACCTGCGAGATTTCTGGATGTGTCAGATGCAGATGCATTTAGCTGTCCTTTGCACATTCATTTACCCAATTCCTACATGCAAACATACACTTTCATCCATAAACATGGTCCTTTGCAAACACAAACAGATGAAACTGCAATTTCGTAGGTGAATTTTTTGATATAAATATAGGATCCTAAATGAAGTAGCCTTAAACACCTGGGCTATGTCTACACTGGAAGCTTAATTCGAACTAACTAAAGCCATGGCTACACTAGGCTTTAGTTAGTTCGAATTAAGGGCTTCCTTAAATTGAACTAAGTTCAAATAGGGCTTTAGAAGTGAGGCTTTAATTCGAACTAACTAGTTCGAATTAGCCAATGTGGCCATGTTAATTCAAACTAATTTCTTAGTTCGAACTAACCAACCATTGAAATGAATGGGGATCGCTAATTCGAACTAACTAAAATTAGTTCGAATTAGTTAGTTTGAACTAACTAATTCAAACTAATTTTAGCAAGTGTAGACATAGCCCTGGTGTGCAACAACAGGAGAGCAACCCCAAGGGTGAAAATTGCTTTTTTTCCAATTGGAAACTCACAAATGGGTTACTTTGCTTCTTCTCACCAGAAAATTAGTTAAGGCTCCTTCCTGCCAACCCTTCCTGCCAAGCATGATCAATTACAGCAAGCATTATAATAAGCTTGACACAATGCTCATTGAAGTCAACAAGAGTCCTTTCACGGATTCCAAGGAGATTGGATGAGAACTTATGCTTGTTAGCGTTTGCAAGATCTGGTCTTTAGCTTTTAATTAAAAATCTTTTTGTCAGACCACAGAGAGATTATGAAGCAGGCAGAAATATTGATGATGTGGCCTGGCTGACTTGCTGGGAGACTGAAAAGCCTACTTTCCAAAGCTAGTCAGATATGCAATATTGGCAGAGTCTGTTGTGGGGCTGGCAGTCCATTGCCTCCCCTTGCATGAAATTCTGTAACACAGACACAATAAAGGTTAGTTTAATTCCAGAAACAAAAACTTTGTGACTAAAACCAGTTACGTTGTAATTTACGTCTAAATCACAAAACCCAAGCACTTAAAAAACAAGGAAATAAATACTTAAGGCCAGGGCTTTTTTTGTGATAGTACTCCGAGTAGCTGAGTACTGACACCTTTTTTTTTTGTGATGGTACTCAGAGTACCTGAGTACCGACACCTTTTTTTTGTGATGGTACTTAGGGGTACTGAGTACCAGCACCTTTTCTTCACAGCAATGTGGCCCCGGCTCCAGCTGCTGCCGCCAGCATCCCCAGGTCCCTGGCTGAGTACTGGCACCTTTTCTTTCCAAAAAAGCACTGCTTAAGGCCATCGTAAATCTTGTACAACCACATAATAACTATAAACATTCTTATTAATCACAAAGAAATGCTTTTCAAACAAGTTTTTATATTTTGAAATTCCTGGAGAAATCATCCTGTATTCTTTTTGTGTCAAAGTGATGATTATTTTTCAGGAAATATTTATTCTTTATAAGAATTACATACTATGTGGGCAGTGTAAGATTGATGATGTCTTTAACTATTCATTTCCTTGTCTGAGTGGTTGGGTTTTGTCAGTGATGGCATAGAAAAGAAAGTTGTCACTCAGTAGCTTACTTGGTTTTTGAAACAAAGACTTTTAGTTCTGGACAGCACTTTTAAAGTTTTAAATAAATCAAATGGGACATGTCAGCAGATTATTATACTATAAAGGAGAGCATACTACTGGCCATACTGACAATATACACATGTCCACATAACCAGCCATCAGTACAGCATCAACTTCACACTACATAAGGGGTAAAAATGATTAAAAGACGTGGGAAATTAAACGTCAGTGCCACCCTACAACAGACATGGCTTAATTTCACATCCAATGCCCAGCTTAGTACTGCTTCTCCATAATTAAGATGCAGGAGAGTCCCATACTGTGAACACGCCAGAGAAATCCCACAGTATATCACAGGCCAGACATTAATACGTAAAATATATGTTCTCTAGGCTTTTTTAAACTTTGCAAATAATTTAATAAAGCCAAAGTTAACTTTGAAACAGAAAGTCAAAGAGTCAAAATGCTTAAAAAGGTTTTTGGAACATTGGACTTTTTGACCGAAACAATTTGACACAAATGATGGAATATTTTGGTTGACCCAAAATCTCCATTTTTGCTACCAAAAAAGAGTTGCCTTTGAAAAATTTTGCCCAACTCTAGTTGGGAAGGCAGAGACCTGGTTCATGGGAATGGGATGCAACAATACAGGGCCACAATGCTGGATCTTGTTGGACTGTTAATTCATGGACAAACCCTGGTGGTATTTGAAGAAGGCAAATACCCACAGATGCAAGGATACATCCTTTTCCAAGGGGAGGGTGGTCTGGTGAATCCTTTGGGAGTGAATCTGTGGCTCCTCTGCTCCTACCCATCAGGATGCTCAGTGGGAGAGGAAAGCTCCATGGCAGTTGGGGGCCCCAGGGCAGCATGTGGGGCTCTGGAAGAAACCTGGTGTTAACAGCACTGAGGGAGGGGGTGTGCTTGTAGGGACTCCACCAGGTGTTACTACTCACACAGCCTTAGCAGCAGAAGTGCCAACCTCACTGAGGTGAGCCTGGCATGGTACCAGAGAGTGTGTCATACAGGGACTGGTGAACTATACACCCCCAGGGGCCTCACGAACAACTCTTACTAAAGCTGAGTGAATTGATTTTTAAGTCTGGCACTCAGCTTTGTTTTGTAACTCCACATTCTGGTCCTGGCCCCTCCTTTTCTCTCTTAGGAGATAGCTACACACTTAAGAAAAACCTGCAGCTGGCCAGGGCCAGTTGATGTGGGCCCACAGGGCTCTGGCGTGGGTCTGTTTCATTGCTATGTAGAGTTCTGGGTTCAGGCTGGTGCCCCAGGCTCTAGGACCCTGCCAGGTGGGAGGGTCCCAGAGCACAGGCTCTAGCCTAAGCCCAAAGTCTACGCAGCATGAAACAGCCCTACAACTCGAGCCATGAGAGCCTGAGTTGGCTGGCATGAGCCAGCCACAGGTGTCTAGGTGCTGTGTAGCAGTATCATCAAAGACTTCTCCCCTCTACTTCCTGTCTTCCTCTAATATTTCCAGTAATTCTAATATTTCTCAACCCAGGTCTCTCGCTTCCCTCCAGTCTCTTGTCTCTAGCTGCCAGTCTGGCATTTAAAGAAAAAAATTTCTTCATTTTTGTTTTTTGGCCATCACAACCTGCTACATTTGACTCGACTTCACAAATAGTTTTAGTTGAATCAGAACTGCATTTTCATCAAATAAACCAATTGCCCACATTTTTTTGCCCAGCTCTACTGTTTACACTAGGGGCCACTCTATGTGCCTGCCTGCACCTTGACATGGTGCCCGGACAAGCTGGATCCCACTTTCAGAAAGGAAGGACGGGAGGGAGGAAGGAAGGAAGAAAGAGAAAGCAATCTCCTCACTCTAGATATTGAACTAGGCTCCAAAAGAGGCTAAGCATAGGGAGTTCAGATGTAGCTTGGAAATGCCTCAGCCAGAAGAGGAGAGAGAGAAAAAAGCTCCATTAAGAGAAGGGAGAAAGAAAAGCCCTGTTAAGAGGAGCTGTGGAGAGAATGCAAGCCCAAAGCAGAGCAGCTTCTCTGCCAAGACCCAGATCTCAGAGAAAAAGAGGTGTTCAGACAACCTGAACTCTAGAGAGAAGAAGGAACTTCTGGACCTACAGGAAATGCTGACTTGTCCAAGCAACCATATTGATAAAAGGAAAATGGGCTGTCCTGAGGAGAACAAGGAAATAGTAAGACAGACTATGTGGGGCCAGAATTAGTAAAACTGTTGCTTGGTCTGCCAGCTTTAAGTACATTCCATCACTGTTAGCGGATAAAGATGTAGACAAATAGCCACAAAGAAACACACCAGTACAACTGGAGCATGCTCAAAACCCAACAACTTTCAGCTGGGGGGAGAATTCCTATCTGGGGAGACATAAATCCACTCCCAGGTAGAGAACTGGATTTCAGCCATGCTGAAGGACATGAGCCCATATTGGAGATGATGCACAATACCCATGGGAAAAAAAGTGCCAGTAACAATTCCCTACAAACAGCAGCAACCACCACAAAACCAAAATGGATTATCCAGGGAATTTATCTAGAGACAAGATTTAAAAGAAAAATGAGAGAGTCCTGAAAACTCCAGGCATTGAAATCCTAATTATACATTTCTAATCAAACAGCCTGGACAAACCACAAGTGACATGAGAATTACTGTCAGATCAGCAAGGCAATCCGTAACCACACAATTAGCAAAGTGGGATTGCAACTCAGAGAAAGAAAAGGGGAGAAAAAATAATCTGATACCATCTGCCATACACAAAGGAAAAAGCAAAAGAACTCTCTAACTTAAAACAGAGACCCCCATATGACACTAATGTACACAAAGCTTATGGACTCACTGAAGAACTGCAAATTCATGCTCCAGAAGAAGATATCGGAGCACAAATTAAAGCCACAACAGACACCAATTCCTGCTGGCAAACCTGGAAAAAAATTAAGCCAAATAAGAACAAAGCCAGTAGCAATGCAGAACGGTGATGTCTGAAGAAAACTCATCCAAGGGAACCAACTTTGAAAGTTTAACACAAATAGACATGAACAATAGTAATAAAAGCCACCAACTCACCTGTACCACTACAGCCAAAGGAAAATCTTCAGAAATGGAAACAGGAATTCAGGTGGCCTAGACATTATATCAAATGTGATATCAAAATACAGAGCACATCAAGGTAGTCTAAAACCTTTTACCCTAACTTTCCACTTTGAACACTTCCCTCAGATACTGCCATATTTACTAACCCAATACACGTGTAAACTAGAGATGTCCATGTGAACAGCAACATCAGACAGTTCTGTAGCTTCTTGACAGGAAGAACACAGAATTTCACTAGCAGCAATGGAATCCATGAAAGCCAAATTGGTTTCTGTCACAGTGTTCTCAGCTCATGGTCCACCAACGGCACCCACTCTAGGGTCCCAGCTCCTCAGATATCTTTCTCATGGGGAAAAGACCCACATTACTCTCCCTTTTGTTCTGTCTGGTGATGTCCAGGCTGCATAGTTCCCTGCCTACATTGTGATATTCCCAACAAGCCAAACTGTCTGAACAGGCCAGTATCTGTGCTTTGCTTTTTCTGCAGACTATGATCAGCATAATACCTCAGAGTCACAAGTTACCACCCAGCTCTTTCTAAGCAAGTATATTTATTCCAAAGGTGAAAGCATTACAGAGAATACAGATTAAAAATAAAAACCTACATGCATGTTAATAAGCTCCCCAGAGATCACCCTCGCTGCTCCAACCCTGGACTCTGGTAGGTGTCAGTCCTTCAAAACACATAGCTGGGTTCTCCCTCTGGTAAAAAGTTCTTAACTGTCTCAGATTCAGAACCAGAAACCTAACAGGAAGGTCTGTCTGTTTCTTTATACAGTTTGGGCTGTTGATCTCCAGACTCTGTGAACAGATACTCAGCAGTCAGCTTCTCTTCAATTTGTAGCTTCAAAAGAGTGGGTTTTACAGAGTGGAGGTGAGGAATTTGCACCAATCTCTTCCTGGGATTTCCCAGAAAATCTGCTGTGTCCCCCAAAAGTCCCTTCTTGTCTAGCACAATTTCAATATAGTCATTTAATTTCTGGACATCATGATACATCTCTCTGCTACAGAGGTTACATGCAATCATGATTTATGATAATACATCCAGTTTGCATTCAATACAATAAGCTTTTACAAGAATATTGCAGTATCTAGCATGGATTCCTTTCTGAGAAGCAAACCACCCTCCAGTCCCCAATAAAAGTGTGTAAAAACAATCATTGTAATATTGGCCTGCTTCCTACAGTTCAAAAGAGCTTTTGACTCCATATGTCACCTAGGGCTAACACTAAATGTGCATAAATTAAAACTGGTGGGAAGTTGTATGGCCTCACTAAATTTATCCATTGAGCCATCAAATGCAGAATAAAAATGAAAGTACACAGATGCCTTCAAGCAAGAAAGAGGAGTAAAACAGCCTGACCTTTTTCAGCATTAACATCTACAAGCTGTACTGAAATAATCCCCAAACCCGGGACAGCCACTAAAATGACACACACAAAATACCTGCTCTCCACTGATTATGTTGTCATACAGACACCTCCATAAGATGGTCTCCAAAGACAAACACATCTTCTATAGACCTACTGCAATACATGGGGCCCTACAGAAAGAGTCCCCATCTAGTCATTTGGGACTTCAGTCTTTTACTGAGAGCCAGCTGGTACAGCAAAAGGACTGATGATTGGACAGGAGAATTGCTGAAGGATATGGCAGATATGGCCTTGCACTTTTAATGGAACAGGCCATTCTCACACACTTTGGATTACTCTCTCCCAACACCAAAAAGCCTCTACACAGTTTTCAAGCTTCCAAAGGCTTTCTGGCATGGGAGCATTAATACTAATAATAACTGGGCTTCTAATAGGCGTGGAGGTCAGTCCCAAACAGGGAACCCTAAGAGATTAGGCTTTGAGGAGATAGAGCTGCATTATCCTTTCTGTGGGCTTTTTGCTGCAGCATCTGGGGCCAAATTTTACCATGATAATACCTTGGATGGTCTCCTCTAAGTACACGGGGCATGTGTTCAAATCAGTAAAGCACTACAGAAGTTGTCACAGTTAGACATTTCTATTAATCATCCTGGATAAGAGAGAGGAACAGGAAATCAGGGCCAATGTGTATTGGCCAAACTGTCTTTTAGGATGGAAGAAGGATTGGGAGAGAACAGGACTGGAACAGCTTTACTGAGATGGGGATGAGCACAGAGGAGCCAGCCACAGCCCAGTTGTGTAGGAGCAAGAACTGAAAGGGCTAAGAGTCAAAATGGAGTTTTTTGGAAAACACCTTTCCTCATATGATGAGGCCTGAATTTTGATGAATAATAATTCATCTGATTTTATCCACTATTTGAATACAGAAGAATTTGATACCTTTTCTTGCACTGACTGGACCATTCTGCACGAAAAGCTATAGAGACATGTACAATTTCAACAGACTCGGATTATACAATAATACACAAGACCTTTGCATCAGATCCATGGTCAGCAGTTGTGTTACAACTATGACATGGTAATCTCTAAGGACAGACTTAAAGGAAGACCATTTCATTTAGCTTACTTTCAAAAGATGCTTAAGATCTTTTAAGCACCTTTGCCTATTACCAATCTTGAATATAGAGATTATAGTCTACTTGTGGAAAAGTCTTGTTGCCTAAGGTGGAACTCAAATGTAGAAAAATATGTATTTTAAAAAATGTATTATAGAAGGTGAGGGCTGGAAGGGACTTCTGGTGGTCATCTACTCCAATGGCTTTCAAACTCTTTTCCTCAGGACCCAGTTGAAAAAAATAATTTATGCTCCCAACCCAACAATTACATCTTTCAGCAATGCATTCCAGTCTTTCGGCGGCAGCAGCAGGGGGCACCATAACCCAGTACCTGAGGGTCTGCGACCCAGTACTGCATCCCAACCCGTAGTTTGAAAACCACTCATCTAGTCCAATAGAGGGGAATAATCACTTCTCTCCATCTATTGACAATGTTCTTACTAATGCAGCCCAATATGCCATTAGCCTTCTTGGCTTTCACACTTTGAAAACACTTATTGTTGAGTCTGAGACTTTACAAAGATCTTTAGCTTGAGGAGCAATATCACAAGGTATCCTCTCCCCTTGTGAGTTTGATGATTTTGTTTATCTTTTATGTAGATGTAAATGCACCTTTCATTAACTCTTCACTCAATTTACACTGAAGACACATTTAAGGAGGCAAGACAGCTTTCCTTGTCTAAGGTGGGGTGACTTAAAGCCTAACTCCTAAACATACTTTAAAAATGTATTTCCAGCACATTTATAATTTTTCTTACCCTCCCCCCGTACATACACTGTGCAATAACACTAGTCACTTGAGTGTTATCAGCTCACACGTGGTTCCTTACATGGAAACTTTTAGATACAGATGCGACGCTGCAGGTCCTGAGTTTGCACTAGTGTATGCTAATGTCTGCACCTGCAACATCCACACAGGGGAGTTACACCCCTGGGGGCGGGGAGGGCCAGCCCAGAGGCCGGGCTCGGGCCAGGGCTGCCGCGGCAAAGCCGCAGCCCGGGGAGTCTGCAGGGAGCGGTGGGCGCTGCCGGCCTGCGTGGGGGTCCCTCACTGCTGCGCGGGGGTTGCGACGGCCGCGTGCCCGCGCAGCTTAGAGGGAACACTCACACCCCCATAGTCCAAACTTCAGGGCAGCATACACATACCATAAAGCTTTTGTTTGGAGGGCATCCAGACACAGACTGGACTGATCAGTTGGCTGGCTGCTATGCTCAGAATATTTAAAGAAGGTAACAGTCACTCACTGCAGTGCAGCCTCCTGCTCGGTAGAGCTGTAGCAAGCAGGCACCACCTCTTCTCCTGCTAGCGCGTATGCTTCAGTAGTGTCCATGGCTTCAAGTACTGTAGATAGAAAAAGACACTTGATTACAGCGAAGGAAACGTATGCAAGCCCTGATATTTTACACGTCTCACTGCAGAGTGCCAATGATGTGTTGTATTCCCCTCGTCTTTCTTAATCAGAACATTACAGGCTTGACTGTGGTTCAGCCCATGCCCTTCTTATTGCCCTGCATGAGGAGTAAGAACTCCACCCATGTTTCACATCAAGCAAGCTGGGCCTTGGATCCTGGTATGCAGATGTGAATGGGTACTGCACAGCTACACCCTGCTCCCAACCCTGGGAACAGCTGGGAGGGGAGCATGCAGAACCTGGGCTGCACTTCCAGCAGCAGACCCGCGGCAGGACACTGAACAGAATAGACAGATGGGCCTCATTTGCTGCCAGCACTTGTGCTGGTTGGTAGGATCTGGCTGTATTGCTTTAAGCAGCTTCTCTCCATTTATCATGAGTGATGGAGGCTCAGTGCTTCTGTCCACACTGTCAATTATTGAGTAGCACTACAACGATGAGCCTGGCCCACGATCAGGGCTCCAAGGCACTACCAGGTAATACCAAGAAGAACTAAGCCATCTGGTAATAATCTATCGTTATTTACTTTAAACAAGAGATAAATCTACTGAAGGGTAGTTGAGATCACACAAGTGTGTATGGGGCACAGACCCCGAACAACAATGCTCATTGTTGGCAAAATGCTTTGCCTCTGTAGCCAGCATCAGTTCTGCCATAACTAATCAATAGTAGGATCCTCTGAAGTCAGTTTTGTGGCTCTGAATTTGCACTGTGTTACGCTTAACACTTGAGGACAGGGTTAGCCTGAATGTCCACATTTTGCCTTTGCAATCTGAGGAAAACATCTGTGCCCTTTCCCCATCATAGAATATAGATATTTAGGCCCACCTGTAAAGGTCTACGATTTATAAGTATGTTTTTATTACTTAGCTAGTGACAGGGGTATTAAAATAGTTTATGGGTCTCTTTTACAGGGACAGTTTGAGACCTTGTACTCTGGCTAAGCAAAAACAAGCAGCAGAGGCAGCTTGGGAAGAATGGGGTCACATTTACACATTTTAAACTAATTACATTAAAATAAGGCAATAGCAGCCTGTTCAAAAGGTCACCCAGTTTAACACCTCCAGATAAAGAAAAGCCCTAAAAGGCTTTAAAAAAAACCCCAACTTTGTTTAATAGCATTTTGCTTGTTTTTAAACACGTGTTAATAGCTGTGGTTATAAAATTTACACTTTGTCCTGTTTGATCATAATGGTGCCCTTTGTCTTAATAACTTTTGGGGTTTTTTAATTGTTTGTTTTATAACTTACAGTAATTGGCTAAGGTAATGGGGTCTAATTAGTTAAAAATTAGGTTAAAATATATTAAAATAGTTAAAATTATTTTGTAATTTAAAAAAAAATAATTTGTTAAAATACACTATAAAAACTAAGATTAAACAGAAAGTGGGACAAGAAAAATCACTGGGATAAAGGATTAAAATTAATGCTTGCTGAATTATCCCAATAAACCCATTGTATTGCCTGCTGCTAAACTCTAAACTTCTATTTCTGTCAGTAAACAAAGAAATAAGGAGAGCGGCCCCAAACAATCATTAGGGATAAATTCCAAAGGGGTAGCTGTGTTAGTCTATTGTAGAAAGGCAACAGAGTCCAGTGGCGCTTTTAAAGACTAACAGATTTATTTATTGCATGAGCTTTCATGGGAGAAAATCCCACTTTGTCAAAGAGCAGATCAGGAGTGTCAAAGAGGGGGCAATGGTGAGGAAAGTCGGATTTTTCGGGAACCATCCCTTTAAATGAAGCAGAGGAAAGAACGTGGCTACAAAGTTGTGATAATTGAAGTAGGAATGTAGATGGTTGGTTCCAGGCAAGAAACTGCCGAAACTTCAGTAGGAAAAAGCAGTCAGAGAGGTGGAGTAGCCCGTTCAGTTAGAGGCTTGCTGAGGGAACAGACAAAGGAAAGCTTCTGGGCTTGAATCTCTGCACAGAACAGAGAGCGGGCTAATTACTGGGGAAGAAAAGAAATGGCAGCCCTATCAGATGCAGGAACCTGGTGTCTCTTCCTTATCTACCCCAGAGGCTGGATTGGGTCACCTGGCCCTCATTTTTTCCCCAACGGGGGAGGATAATTGGCTCAGTCACAAGTAGGGCTGAGAGCCATCTCTTTGGAAAGGCCATCTGGCTTGTGTCACAAGCCATCTCTTTGATACCCAGTTTCCATGTGCAACATTATACCCACAAGTTTTAGTTTTGGAAAAGCAAATGGTTACATGTTTAATGGCTTTGAAAAATTTGTCCCCAAATGTCCCAAATCAAGAATCCTGTAGCAGCCTATATCAAATCAGAAAAGGTAGGAACTTCAACAGCTACCTCTGAGTTAGAAGGAATCTCACTAATGTGACGCTTGATCATTGCACTTAGATTAAACTGTTAGGAAATTAAGGTGTAATTAATGTGTAATTAAGCTCTGGAGTCAGAGAGGATTCTACTGGTGATAGGATCTGGTTCCTTGGCTCCTGGGCTGAAAAAGCCTGCTCTCCAAAGCTAGTAGGGTAGGAGATATTAACAACCCTAGACAAGCAATAGTGGTTGTGGTCTGTAGAGACTTGCAGTCCCTAGGCAGTCCACTCTGGCCCTACAGCATTCTGGCCGTGCCCTGCCATTGAAAACCAGAATGGGGGATGGGAGAGCCCCTCTGATAAGGGGAAAACCATTGAGAGAGAGACCAGAAAGTGTCCACCCAAAATATAATTGAATTCCCTAAGCAAGACTTATATGAGAAGACACCAGATCCACACTAGACGTTACTCAAAAAAAGGGGAGAGTTTTTGGTTTTTTAAATTAAAACATCTCACTGCGCATGAGCAGCAATGGGTTTGCAGGTCAAGAGGAAGTTTGTGTTCTGCTCTACAATGGCCCTGCTCATCCTTGCAATGCTTAGAGGAAGCTCATCTTCAGCAGCTTGCCCTGGACTCCCCAGATATTAAGAGGGAAGAGTTAAAAGACGGGAAGTCTCCGATCCAGAGTGACACCATAGAAGGCTGCAGGAGCAAGTCTCAGGACAGATGTCCTCATATGAGTATAAGAGGTAACTACATTTCACTGAGGATTTTGGTATTTCAAAATTTTGTTTAGTTGCATGTGAGAACAAATGATGAATAGTAAACATGGCAAGTGAGTCCATCTTCAGAGCAGTCCCCATGGCTGCCTGCCCCAGGCCAGTCTGTATGGTGCAGTAAACATCACCATTACTAATGATGCCTACTAATTGCACCTAAGCACCTTGTGACAACACGATGGGAAATGCTACTGAGTTGCTTTGCCCCTCCTCTTCTCCCCACTCATATAATCCACGGTGCAGCAAAAACCAGGCAGCAGCTACATGGATAGAGAGATTTAATGGAAATACTATGAAGATGGATTCTCATGACAAGGCAGCCCCTGCTGGGAACTCTCCTGCAGGAAGTTACAGCATAACAAGTGTGCCTGCCTCAGTTACCCCTCTGTACAGCCACAAAAAGCACAATCTCTTTCACTGTCCAATTCAAAGTCCCGCCTTTGGATATAATTTATTAACATACATCCCACTTACCATGGTATATCATATCAAGATACAGCAGTTCCTTGTTCCAGGGACATCACTTCTGACTCACCCGTCTCTGAGTCCATTAGCATTCAATTTCCTGTTCCTTTCTGTACTTGTTCCAGGACTTTGCTCTCCAGCTCACCCATCTGAAGGCAGAATGGATTAAAAACAGTCATATGCCTCTTCTACTCAAAACATAGTCCAATGAAATCAGCCCTTTTCAGCCTCTTGGCACCACAAAGGTAGCCTCTCCCCTAGCCCTCAGGCCTTTCCAGTTTCCTGGCTCTGGCTCTCCAGCCCAGGGAGGTCTGCAGGGTAACCCCTCCACTGGCTTCCTGACAATTCCTCCCTCTTTCCAATGGGCATCATGTCTAGTGGGCAGAGCAGGTACTGGAAACCAGGGACTATGGGAAGGACCAGAAGCACTAGCCAGAGCCAGGAGGCAAGCTGAATGTCAGGAACTGGGTACCAGAGTCAAAGGTGAAGATGGGAACCAGAGACAAGAGCAGAGGGCCAGAGTCTAAAGCACCAGGGTAACAGGCAAGATGGAGTCTCAGGTAAAGACAGGCCTGAGGCAAACCGGGACACAATGTAGGAGCAGCAGGAACAAGGCAACACAGCACTATTCACAGTGGCAGGAGTGAGCATGGAGCAGCCATATCTGGTTTGTGCAGTTCTCCCCCTCCCTCCTTCTCAAAGTGACTTATCATGGACTTAATGCAAAGTTGCATCATACCCTAAGCAAGGACTTTCCCATCAAGGTAGCGTAAGGAGCTATACTGGGATAATGGGATCCTAGGGAAATTAATGCTGTGGAGTCCTCACCTGTCTTTCCTCCTCTACTTTCAAATTGGTGCTCTTAATGAACATTCCCAGATGGCACACAAATCTTTTGAGGCCACCAAGTCTTCGGAATGAAGCCCTCCACAAATACAACATCCTATCAGATACACTCATAATTTCTCTGACCAGCAGAATGTCAACGGCTTCAATATAGAGACTACTTTGATGTTTAATTTAGCAATATTGTAGTGAATGTAGGTGTTGTTAGCACCATCTATTGTTGAAATAGCAGAACTGAAGAAGATTCTTGATAATTTTTAGAATATAAAGACAGTTATAAAACAAGAGCTTTTTGTTGGCATTATTCAAACACTACATCTTTGTAAAAATGTGATTTTTATGCTTAGATTTTAATTTGTAGGAATACATACAAAATACAGAATTGACTTTAAAGGCCCGCATTAGTAGTGACACCTTAAATTAACTTTGCTAAATTCTACTCTCCCATTTGTCTGGGTTAAGTCACATGTTTGAATGGACAACTAATATCATTAAATCTCTCACAGCGATCAACAGCACTGTAGAGGTGGAGGAATAGATTTTGTGCCACAGCTGGAACACTTCCATGTCCATCACACAAGGCACCCTCAGATTTCTGAGTCAAAGTTGTAGAATGCTATTGGAGATTTCAAAAATTGCTTTTTCTAAAAAAAAGCAAGAAAAAAGGCTTTGTGCATTTCACTCAACTCATACCAAGAAAGCTGACTGGTTGATTTCAACTTTGGTTTGGAGTAGGTTTCCGATCCGTCTCACTTTCTTGTTATTATACTTGAGTAGGAAGTGGCACTATGTGGGTTGCCAGCACTGCTGTTTCTTCTTTAGAGAGTAACCATTTCACTTAAATATTTACACGTGTCCTGAAAACATTTCAATTACTGTTCATTTTTTAAAAGCTTTGTGTGCATTTTGGGCCTAAACTAACTCTAAGTCCATGCAACTCTTAAAGGGGTTGACCCATGCAGATAGCAGATGTTGGAAGGACGCTTGGCAAGAGCTTTTGAGGTTGTTTCTTATTTACCGTTTGTACAAGAATAATGTTTAGTGACTGTTCTCAGGATAGGGACTATGTTGTGCAGCTAGGCCCTGTGTAAACAATCTTGTGGCTGAATTTATCCATATGTCTGCATTCACTTAGCATTTTTATTTTAATTGTCCAGTTTTGAGTACTTCAGCTCTTTCATTCCTTCCCCAGATCCACTCATGATCTAGATTTTTCTTGCCCAGTCCAGGAATTCACAGGGAACAAGCTCCAAGAAGCACCATGCAACTCAGCTGTAAATTTGTGTGAAGGGTTATGGGCACTGCAAGGAGTAAGGAGCATCTCTTAGCCCAAGCAGAGAGCCTAACGCTGGATCTACAACTGCTTGGCTAGGATTTTCCTAAGGCTGTAGTGTAGCTAATTCAAAGTGACACCTTTGTTGCTACTCAATGGGGAAACTTTCTGTGAGAAGAATTACACCCCTAATAGAAGCAACTGAAATGGTATTTACATGTCTTATTGCTAGAGAGTAGCTCTAGGGGTCATATTCTGCATTAGAAATCCTGGTGTGTAAGAATCACTTATCCAGAGCCACAGGCATGGAAGTTTATTTGTAAACACAAAAAAAAAGAAATAGTATGTTGCTAAGGCTCAAAAAGACCCCTTTCTATCTGCACTCTGGCTGTTACCTAGGGGAATAACTTGTATCATATTTGGGTGTGTGAAACAGGCTGAAAAACTGGTATCCCCACTGCCAAGAAGTGAATCCTATTTATTCAACTAGGACCAAGGGGGATCACTGAAAGATATATACCATCAGCCTCATAGCTATTGGTGATGATCCCCTGCTGCCTTCTCCTAGCTAGACCCAGCAAAAGTCTCAAGAGCACTGACTGGGAAACCATACTTCCAGCCAGAGTGACATCTGGAGCACCATCCACAGGGTCTGCAAAGAGAAGAAAAGCCACCACAATCACTGCACATCATAGATTTCCTCCCTACTGCATCATTCAGCATAGCAAGTTACTTTGCTATCTCAGATACCGGGGTGGCAAATAACTCATAACTGAACTTTTAGTTGCAAGTAGAACGGGGCAATTGTTTTTTCTCTGCCAAGCAAAGAGTAAATTTACAGGAAAATGTATTTTTGGAGGCAAAAGTACCTGCTAGTTCCGGTCAAATTTAGGGGAAAAAAAAATTCCTGAAAAAGCAGCAGAAGTGTCAAGACTGTTTTAAAAACCCCAGAAAAACCTTCATCACAACAAACTTTTTAAAATGTTGCTCCATTTGACATGTTTCATTTAGACATGAATTTTTGGGGTTTTGTTCATAACCAAATTTTTTGGTGATTTTTTTCAGTTAAGCCCCCCCCGCACTTTCCTCCCCTCAAAAACAAACATTAAGCCCAGCCTCTTATCTCCATTGGAGACCCATTGCCTTCATTCTCTTCTTTCAGATCCTGATCTGTACCTAACATTAGCAGAATGCCTCCAGGACCCATTGGCCAATCTGCATAAGACTTTCCAGCTACCAGCCAGGATGTGAGAGCGCTCTTCCTGCATGAGACACACACTTTTGCCCTACGCCAGTGGTTTTCAAACATTTTTTCTCAGGACCCAGTTGAAAAATATCATTTATGTCAGTGACGCAACAACTACATCTTTGATCAATACCATTCCAGTCTTTTCGTGGCAGCAGCAGAGGGTGCTGTGACCGAATACCTGAGGGTCTGTGACCCAGTACTGGGTCCCAACCCATGGTTTGAAAACCACTCCCCTATACCACAGCAAGCTTGCAGGGAAATCTGTATTCACAGGGAAGATGACCTTGTACCCAACCATGGAGCAGTGGGTGTAGGAGAGAGCTGCATTTGGCTTGCCCTTTAAAGAGCAACATGAGGTGGCTTACATGTCAGGCTGAAGAACTCCAGGATGACATTAACACAAATCCTGGATCTGTTGTTCTATGGCTTTCTCCTTGGGTGCTGTTCACTAGCCAAAGAACAGCTTCCTCCCATGTATGTATATCCCTTGCATCTTTGGAGGGTAACAGAGATCTAGGTTTTAGATCGTCACACCCAGTTCTACAGACAAGTCAGTCTGCTGAGTTTGGGCTTGCCCCAGTGGAGGTGAACCTCCATGGGTGGAGAAAAGGGCAGAGTGCTTGGTCCATTCTGTTATTTACGCTTTCTGGTGCATGTTGGCACCAATGTAAACTCACCTGCACAGACTTTTTGGTCTCAGGAACACTGAAGAGTGACATGTTCAACTTCATCATTAAAAATAGAGGGGTTATTTAATACTACAAGCCTTTCTCTTTCTCTGCAGGCCTCAAATTCTCTACCCCTTCACCCTGGCACGCTACATGGCTGAATGAAATAGACAAGCCCTGTGTTTAAACAGTATGGACAGAAGCAAAACCCAGAGAGTCCTACAGAAATAATTTAGAGGAGAAAGGAACTTCCCTGAATTTTCTCCCCACCCTGTTTCAGTCCAGGTAAAGATAAAGCTCTATATGCAACAAACTGTAGAATTTTAAGTCTGAGCCATAAAGCTGGATTTTTCAGAAGTGCTGAACACCTGTAACCCCACATGAAGCCTATAAACACTTGCAGGTGCACAGCACCTGGGAAAAAGACAAGCATGTGCTGTTTCCGAGATGAAATCTCAATTCCAGATGGAACTGACCTGCCATTTCAAAATGGTCTCCCTTTGTGCCCTCTGCCCCCAACAGCAATAGCCTTCATTCTGCTTAAGGTCTATGTGTTGTGGAAAAGCAAACTGGGGCAGTCTGGAGATCCCCATATTTCAGAGCTAAAAGAATTTTTTAATAAAAGTAATTGATCAGAAATATGCTATGCAATAAGCTTCAGCCCATAAGAGGTTTTAGAGCCCTGCATATGGACCTGAGCAATGAAGCCTTCCTAATGGAACAGGAGACCCCCAAACTATCCCTGTACAAGTGACCCTACTGTGAGACCTGTTCATTAATAGGAGAGAATGCAGGAACCCATCCTGTAACAGGTCAGCCCACTCCCCAAGTGCTCTGTAACCCTAACTCAGTTTACCCTTCTGCTCAGGTTCTGAGGTATAATCCTCAAAGTCTCCCCTCCAAGAACATCCCCTCCTTGGGATCTGAGCTCATAGATAAAACAACCCCTAAAGTCTCAGAATAAGGCTCCCCTACCCCTTTCTAACTTGGATCTTTGAACAGGCATCTGCTCGTCTTATCCTCCATAGGCCGGGCCAGAGGTTCTTGCTGCTCCTCTCCCAGTCCTCCCTTGATTCAGAGTCGCTGGGGGAGCTTGTTTTCACTAGGTGGCTTGTCTGAGAACAGAAATAAACCAACCAACTGAACCCATGCCTAGCTCAGCTTTAGTTTCCTAAAGAGGTATTAGAAACTTGATCAGTTAGCAGCTGCCCCAAAATTCTGTAGGAGCTTTCTTACTCCCTGAAGCCTCAGCTGGTCCTTCTGGCCTGTTTCCCAACCTGGCACTCCCAGCACTTGATAGCTGGAGTGTTCCCTCAGGCCTAGCCTCTTCTCACAATCAAAAGTCTCATCACAGGACTCTCCTGCTCAACTGCAGCTTAAAAATTTTCTAGCCTGCCAAGCATACCCAACATCCACTAGTGAAAGCATTAAGCATCCTTTTCTCCAAAGATTACAAAAGTCTGCCTTTTCCTTCCTTATATCTCCAGGGCTATCTTGAATTAATCACATGAACTCATTACCTCAGTCATTATTAACCACCTGGGGAGGTGAACAGCTCTTCTCACATGTGGGGCTAAAGCCCCATTTCCCCTTAAAAGAGCCAGCCACCCTCTGGTACTCTCCAGTAACCTGTTCCTATTGTCTAATGTTCTGCAGAATCTGAGCCTTACTCAATGCTCAAAATGTGTGAAACTATTGATGATGTTACTGAATTTACCTGTTGTTAAATTAGAAAGACTGCTGAAGGGAAGTGCATGAACCCATGTAGCTAATATTTACATAGTTAAATCTCCAGTCTCAAATGATGCAAAGCAAAAGGGGAGGAAAAATAGCAACTTTTACAGTCCAAATGGCCAAAAATTAATGCCATCCTGCTGACCCCAGAGGCTCACCCTAAAGGACAGGAACAAGATGGACTGTAAAAGATAAGAACACTAGTCATGCTTGCAAAAAATGTGGGTGATTAACAATAATACCAAAATGCAAATGCCTCAGCATAGCAGAGCAAACCCCATAGGTTTGTGTGGAAACTGACCACTATAAAAAGGGAGCAGAACATTTTTTAAAATTGAGTTTCACTCTACAATCATTCTCCAGGAGCATTGGTGCACATTGGTAAGACCTGGCTCTCCTCTCATGACCGGCGATCTAGCCAATGGTATCGCATGAGCAACTGAGGCTGGTAACTACATTTCATCAATACAACTACACGTGTGTGTGTTATTGCCTAAATAAGTGTATTAAAAATAAGGTCATTTAGAGAAAGATAAAATTAATTTTTGCCTTTAAGATCTTTGTATTCACAATAAACACGGCATATTGTCTTGCCCCTCCACTCCCCTAAATAAGATCCTGCTGTTTATTGCACAATACAAATCCACAAGAGTCTTTCCATTGACTTCAATCATGCTCCAAGGGATGCATTTATCCTGTTTCTAAAATGGTCCAATGGAGGGGATTTATTGCCCTAACAGGCCTTGTCTGCAACGGGTAATGAAGTTGTGTTACAACAGTATTGACTGGCACTCAGAAGGACTGTCATGTTCAAGAGTGTTGTTTGGTAGTAGGGCTTCAAGGAGAGTTAAGTCATGCTGAAAATTGTGCCACTCAATGCACGTCAATTGACACTAATTATATCCAAGGTCATCATCAAGCACGGACGAAGTACTAGCGAGCGCTAAAAGGTCATGCCAGTGTGCAGCAGGGATTCAGGAGCCATGCACCCCAACTTCAGCTACACAAGGTGCCCAATGCCTTCACTTCCCCTTAGCATCTACATTCTAGTTTATCAGACAGACAGAATGCACCAGTTATGTTAATTGTAAACCACTGTGGCATGTCTTGCAGTGGCATCTCACCATGGCAACAGAGGTTTTGCCAGCATTCTGATACACATCCACTGTCCATGTTATTAGGTCAGGAATATGTTCCTCCAGTTGGTGAGATGGGATCCAGTGACTCGTTGGTCCCAGAGCTCTAGCTTCCACTAGGCTTACACCTGCCAGGGGAAAAGCCAAGACAGAGCCTTGAAGAGCAGCAGAAATAGAATGTAGAAGAAGTTTTCTTCTCTGGGCACCTAGTCCTGATTTAAATCCCAAACAACTTCAACCAAGTCAGTAGGTTTGCATGCGGTGTGATCAATGCCTAGAGCTATGGCCCAGCAGGTGCCGCACACTAAATGAGACACCCAGCAGGACATACAGCGAACAAGGCTTCTTGTACCTTGCACACAGATTTGCATCGCTACCCCTAAGAAGGATCTCTCATTGTTACATTAGGAGCCATGTTTCCAAGGGGCTCAGACTGACTAATGCAAGTTTGATCCTGCTTTAAATTTAGCACAGAAATTATCAACCTAGGAATAATAATAATAATTAATAAAATCTGTCTGGACATTATTGAATTGTAGGAGCAGAATCTATACTGTGCCCACCTCCCAAATCCATTCAGTTATAGTGTCAGCAAACAGCACGTGTGAAAAATTGGGACAGGGTGTGGGGGGTGTATAAGACAATGTATAAGACAAAGCCCCCAAAACTGGGACTCTCCCTGTAAAGTCAGGGCATCTGGTCACCTTATTCAGTTACCAGTATTAGTGGTCCACATAGGATCTCCCACTGTAAGTGTGGGGCCTGTCACTGAAATCAAAATACCTCTATAGCCACCATGAGCTCTGGCAGCTTGCTCACTGCAGAGATGCCCAGAGAGTGTAAAAATAGCTTTTACAAACATGTCCAGCCTAATGACTTTTTACTTGTTTGGTGGGAAATGTGAAACAACCATGTCTGTCTGAACAGGAGGTTTTCTGCTGATTAATGCACTAAGCTTTGACCTCTGGATATCTGAAGTCATTGCAGACCTAGCTTAGATAGGTCTAGTGAAAAGGAACTGGCTGGACCTTCTGCTCCTTTGTCCCCATCTTTACAATGCATGGTTTATTCCAGAGCAAAACAGCCACAACCTCCAGAGCAGTGGTTCTCAGCGTTTTGCAGGTTTGGACACAGTTGGCAGTGTGTCACAACCCTATAGGATAGACCAGCACACCTCCCCCAGGCCAAATCCAACCATCTCCCCAGCTCTCCACAACACACTTACATTAATGTGTCCCGACACTGTGGTGGGGAACCGCTGCTCCAGAGGACTGAGGAGAGCCAGCACAGGCTGAAAAGTGAGTGGTGTTAGCCAGAGAGAAGGCATGGTGGAGTGGCTGGGAGGAGCAAATCTCCTCAGCAGCTTCAGTGGGTTCCTATGAAGATTTTAAATTTGCCCCAGGTGGAAGTCCCAAGGAAAGGCAGGCAGGGCTCTCTGGAGAGGTGGATCCTCCCTGTTTGCCAGACTGGCTTGGGGAGACTTAATATAAAGTGCCTCCCACCAGAGTCAGTGGTGCTGGAAAGTTTTGCCTGTAAAAATATCTCTCTAACATATCAATGTTAAAAAATCATGGGCCACATTCTGCCTTCCCTATGTCATAGAATTACACCAATGATGATTTTGACCTCATGTAGACAGAACACAGACGATGTAACAGGCAGTCTCACTTCCACTAGATTTTTATCCATCTTCACATGACTTTAAAAACAATCTTCTGTTTAGATTTTGTTCTTAAAGAAAGGTCCAATCCAAAGCCCATTCAGGTCAGTGGGTATCTTTCCATTCTCTTCAGTGGGCTTTGGATCAGGCATTAAAAGAGAAAACAGTGTTAGACCCGGCCTGGGATCCCTAGCTCTGTTACTAGAGTGGGACTGCTCTCCTGTGCCAAGGATCTGGTGAATGTGCTGAAAGCAGAAAGTGCATTTAAGGAATACAATTAGCTCATGGGCTCCAGCACTGAACAGACCCAGGCACCCCACCCACCTCTGACCAACATCTTATCATTTGACACCACTGTTCTAGTTCTAATTTGGTGGAGTGATTCTTTCTTGTCCCCAGGCAGAACACAGAGAATTTCAAGTGTTTTCCATCGTGCTGCCAAATATAACTTACTGACTCATCTAACATTTCACTCGGCTGGTGAAATCAAGGGCTGGCTGTGTTAAGACCTGCACTGATCTGCAAATCAAGTGTATGTAAAACATAAATAACTGAAAATATCAAAGGCTGCAGGAGCTTCAATCTGCTGATTGTTTCTTCAGACACAAAATGGCACAGCTTCTGGACGTTGGTGCTAATATTCGACAAGCTGCTGGAGGATGATGTTGTTTGATTTGTCACCACTGTATTTTGCAGTGACCTGGGTCCAAATGCTATTTCTTAAAAGAAACATTAGCAATTAAATGTTCGGCCCACTTTTCACATATGGGGACTTTAATAAGATGTCCAAATCCAGCTTTTCAGAGTTCACTGACTTGTCGGCACAGCAAAGAGGCCTAAGTGTCAAACTGACCCCCCAAAGGAGAGGATTAAAAAACTGAGCTTCCTGTTTGCCAAATTGTCTTTAGTTTCAAAATAACAGGGTCAAATCCTGTAATGGTTACACACGCAAAACTCCCACTGGAGTTAGTTCCGAGGTTGCCAAAATAAATAAGGACTGTGAACAAGTTCCACTCCCCTCATATCCACACAACAAACCTCGCTTGGACAGGTAGGGACATGCACAGGAGAGGGAAGGCCACAGAAGACTCATATCGTTATGGTCCACACTGTAGTAGTATACCACAGGGCTATATCTGTGCAGGAATCTTGGTGGGGTCTTTGTGTAAGAGGGGTCTTGATGGTGTTGCGGAGGTACACAGGAGAATAGGAAATGAATCTGTCCTTTGCAGGTGGATGGGCTGGAGAAATGAACACAGAAGGTCTGAACCTGGTCCTATGTTCTGGGAAGTTGTATGGAGTCCATGGGCTGGGATCCTCCCCAGAGGCTGTAAAGAACCTGTTCAGCAACTCAACAACTGCTACTGCAAACCATGGATCCACACAGTCATGCTTCCCCACCTGGGCTTTGGGCCCAGAAGAGGTATGGCTTTATGTGTGAACTACAGAATCAGGTCAAAAAATTGCATCCAGATCTGTCATTTGCATGCTCTGCCAAGCATACAGCAAATGGTTAGGTTAAGTACAGTCGATACAGAGATTTCTCACAGCAGCTGTTGCAGTAGAGCATTACTAAAATAGTACGGGGCCCTGGGCCAAATTCAGACCTGGTGTAAGCAGCTGCAACTCCATTGACTTCAGGTCTGAATTTTTGTCTATGATTATTACAAAAATAAAGAATTAGGCACATGTGTACCCACAAGTTTGCTTTAGTTCTGACTGTTGCCTATAAGATCATAGTCTGGTGACAATGGTAAAGAACACAGAGGTCACTTTCTTTGAACACTGAACAAGAAATGTTACTTGAATAAGGAAAATGACATTATTGCTAAAGCTACTGCCTCTTTCTTTGCGTTACTGTAAAGCTGCTGCCTGGAATCTTACCCAGCTCCTTCTGACTCCATTTTTAAAGAAACAATACAGTTATTTCCACATCTCTCCCTCCTGCCCCCGTTCACTTTTTTATGTGAGCAATCTTTACAACAAGAATTAATATTAAACAACTCAATGATGCAGACAGGTCTCCAGCTCAGACTCAGTCATTTCTGGCCTCGATGAAGAGTTTGTCCAACTAATTCACTTGAATGATCACATCTTCTTCAATAAGATTACAGTTCCTTCATTAACATTGTGCCATGAGTTACTAGGATCACAAAAGCTACATATTTTTTCTGTCTTGAGAACCTTGATCATGCTCAGCTGTGTAGGATATTAGGCCCAGATCCTCAAAGGTATTTAGTTGCCTCATTCCCATTGGCTATGTCTACACTTGCTAAAATTAGTTTGAATTAGTTAGTTCGAACTAACTAATTCAAACTAATTTTAGTTAGTTCGAATTAGTTTAATTTGAACTAGCATGGCCACACTGGAATGTTAGTTCGAACTAAGCAAGCACTTGCTTTGTTCGAATTAGCGATCCCCAATAGCCGGTTAATTTGAACTAAGAAATTAGTTCGAATTAACCCCTTAGTTCGAATACCCTATTTGAACTTATTAGTTCGAATTAAGGAAGCCCTTAATTCGAACTAACTAAAGCCTAGTGTAGCCATGGCTTTAGTTAGTTTGAATTAAGCCTCCTTAATTCGAACTAACTTGCCAGTGTAGACGTAGCCATTGATTTTAGGTGCATACGGGGCTTTCAGTGGAAGTTAGGCACATAAATATCTTTGAGATCCTGGACCTCGTTATTCAGTTACATCCAAATACAACAGCACATGGGGTACAATATTTGTACTCATTCATTTTTATCAGGATTGGTTCTCCTATTCTACATTTAAGTAAGTTTTGGGCTGCATTCTGATCATGACAGAAAAAACCATAAGACCTGTGAAGTTTGACATCTCTTAACCTCTCATCCTTTAAGGAAGGTCACAGGGGACAAAGATTGCACATCTAAGGCTGGAAGCAAGTTTCTGAGATGTTGACCCATAAGGGGTAATTACCCTGGTGACTGATGATGGACTGGGTTGGCCTATCACTCAGAAGAACTAAAAGAGGGTCTTTTTGCTGTCAAATTCTCTTTGTAACCAGTACTGTGCTCTTCATCTGTCCATTCCGTTGCTGGTGGTAGGGGTTGGAAATAATACATTTGACATCATAGTTTATGTATTCCAGCAGATTGGAATGGCTTTTCTGTAAAAAGCAAAAGAAATTAATGTTACACAGCTGTTCACCAAGGACTAATAATAGTGAAAACACAGAACTCCCATTCAAGATGTATTAGTCAGAATCTGCAAACATTATTTCCTTCATGCACTGATAACAAGACTTCTTACTTTCCATTGTGCTGTAGATATTGATAGCTGATTATAAAAGCTATCAGCTGAAACTTAAATATAGATGTTTCTACCAAACAGTGAACGAATCAATAAACATTCCAGTTGGTCTGAAATTTCTATACATCAAATGTATTTTTTTTTAACAAAGCTTATTGCTTTGTGATTAGAATTTAGAAAAGTGGCCCAAAATTGAGATGCAAAAAGGAAAACTGATAAGAAATCCCCAGCTTTAAATCAGCTAAACAGCAAATAGAACGGAGATCTTCAACTTAACTGACAGTTCCACATGCCCCCTGGAGATAATGATGTTGTGGCAGGACTATTCTCTCCACTGCATTTCTAAAGAGACTTCAGCAAGCCAACCAGGACTCCAAAGCTGCTGGTAAGACCCATTTTTGTTAAAATTGTTTTTTTTTAGTTTGGACTGAGCCATTCACATAGATTTTCATATTCTAAAGAAGCCCCAATTACTGTTATTAATGTTAGGTCTTGTTATCCTTTGAAAAACAAGTGATTATTTTAAACCAGAATAACACATCTCTTTTAGGCAGTGGGTGATCTTTGCTTTCGAAAGCACTTCACTGAGTTAGCAATCAAAAAATTAAGTCTAAACAGATCTGGAATAATAGGGAAAACAATGAACATTTACAGTAATTGCTGCATTTAGATTTCACTTCTTTTTCTTAGAAGAATCATGGAAAGCTTGATTTTGATCCAACAATCTTTAAGCTGTGAGCAGTTCCCATACTTACCATACAGAAATGTAAAGATCTACATAGCACAATTCTGGGTTGTAAGGTTTTTGGGGCAGTCCAAATAAATAATAATAATCAATAATTCCCACATCATTGATTAGCCTCCTCTGAAAGAAAATGTTTGAATTTGATAATGAATATGACATTATTTCTAGGCTTTGTGAAATATACTTTTGATACAGCTTTAGCATAGTGTTCTAAAATAATTATTTAACCACATAATAATGGCATTGTTTGTATTAATGTTACATAGACCAGTGCTGATAAACAAATGCACTTAATAAAATATATTTTAATTTAAATTCTCTTGAAAGCTACTAAATTAACTGAGTCTCGCTAAAATTAGTTCATACATTTATCAGCCTTGAGATTAAATGTTGAGAAAAATCTTTGTATGACTTTATATTAAGTTGAGAAGTGCTAGGATCAAAGAGGAATGAAAATGCAGACAATGTAAATGTATTATACATAATGGAGAGTTATGTTCTTCCTCAGAACAGTTTCCAAAAGTGCAACACACCCTAGAAATTTTTCTTCCATGTGGCATTGGACATAGAAACAGAGGATGCAAGACTGGACACCTCCTAGGTCATCAAGACCAGTCCATGCTATGGCAGGCAAGCCCATCATATAATCCCATTCAAAAATTTATCAAGCTCCATTTTCAAATTGATTAGGTTCTTTGCCCCCACAACCCAAATTGGGAGGCAGTTACACTTCTGCTGCTTAGAAAGCTGCTTCTAATTTCCAGCCCAAATTTATTCATGGCCAGGTTATAGCCATTTGTTCTTGTGCCAGCATTGTCCTTTAGCAACATATTTATGACCAAGGAATTGGCATCTTTGCAAAGTAATGTACAAAGGCTTTGAAACTATAATCATGCACAGAATAGCTTTGTACCTGGTTGCTGTGAATCCTCACTAGCACACTATGGCACAGTGCTGCCTTTCAGGTCTGAGAGGAGAAAAACATGAAAACATAGCCAGCAACAATAAGTTTTAAATACAATTGACTGTCTATGCTGCATGCCAGATACACACCTAGGGGTGTGTCTATACTTGCTAATTAAGTCGACTTAAGCTTGCTTAAGTCGACTTAATTTACTCTGTGTCTACACTACATTTTCCTTAAGTTGACATAAGCAGCTTGCTTAAGTCGACTTAAGGAAAATTAAGTCGACTTTATTAAACCTCCTTTAAAGTCGACTTTAGGCTTAAGTCGACTTTCTAAAGTCGACTTAAGCTAGTGTAGACCTGGAGTAGCCCTAAGTCGACTTAGAGTTGACTTAGGGCTCTCCAGGACTCCCCCACTGCCCTCCCTGCCGGGAGGGAGGCACAGAGGGAGCCTGGCATGCCCCCCACAGGACAGGGCAGAGCCCTGCCCACCCTGCCCCTATGCCCTGCCAGGGTCCCTGTCCCCCTTTGCCCCATTGTACCCAGGTACAATGGGGCAAAGGCTTAGCCCCCTGGCAATTGGCAAGGGGTGCCCCCCCTGCCACCGTGGACCTCTCCCAGGTCCACCTAGCCCCTAGAAGTCGACCTAGGCATCCAGTGTGGACCCTCTAGGTCGACTTTGTAAGTTCCCCCCTAAGTCAACTTAATTTTATAGTGTGGACAGCTAAGTCGACTTAGCTAACGTCGACCTAAATTAACAAGTGTAGACATAGCCCTAGAGTCTAACCTCACCATTGTGTTTTCATATACTCTTCCTTCCATTCAGTACTAAGCTTCTACATAACTCAACAAGGATGTTAGATGCACTGTGAATTGCCTTTCTGACAAGGAAAATAGATACTTGTTCATCAAGTTCTGTGGTTGGCGGTGTTTTGCTGTTAAATTGTAGCACTTGCAACTGATTTCCTGTCCCCTCAATATAATCAGAAGCATTCTTGAGATTCATTTCATTGCATTGATCTCAGAATTCCATTTTGGTGTAATTTCAATGAAAGGGGCCAGGCCCTCAGCAGGAATAAGTCAGTGCGACTGCACTGAAGTCAAATTTCACCCATTGAGGATCTAGCCCAAGGGCTGTATAATGTGAACAGCTTGTTAATATCACACCAGAAACTTCAGGTACATGGGGAATGTGTGATACCAGAATAAGGCCCCAACTGGGTCATCAAAACACTCTGCTTAAAATATTTAATTTTTAAAAACATTGCTGCCTTGAATTGTATCACTCTGAACAATACAGCAGCACTATACCAATGTCACCAAAGCCCTTACTGATAGCTTAGACAGAGTATATCGTTGGCACACTAATGAAGCATGTGTTCTGAGCATAGCTGGGTCCTGAACATGTATTCCTGAAATAGCAATCATGCCAGCACTCCTTTGTTTATCTCAGTCCCCCTGGGTACAGTGAAGTGGTGTTGCTAGACCACGCTCAGATATGTACCCATCGTTTGCCAAACATTCTCAGAGATGCCTTCATCCTGAAGATTATTATGAATATTTTTAGAGTTTACAGACATCAATCTCACTTGTCCCCTCATGCTGAGAAACCGCTGCTGGATTCCTTGTGCCCTGGAACAACGGACATATCTGAGCAAGAGACAAAGGCACTTCTAGCTAATGTTTCATTGTTTCTAATTCCTATAGAGTTGCCCAGTCACTAAAGGTCAGCTTATGTTGCGTAGGTTCTTGCTCCTTAAACAGGCCCACAGAAATCAATGGGATTGCTGCCAGAGTAAAATATTATTACTGTACTACTTCTGTTACTAGAGGACGGCAGGATCTACCCATGAGTAAACAAGCTTGAAAGTCTTGTTTGACCCTTATAGACTTTCAGTATTGTATTATATGGAACTCTGAATATTTCTTTAAATCTCCCAATTTTGACAATACCTGCATGCTCCAAGATTCCTTTTGTTATTTTTCCCCCTTTAAACCACTTAAACCAGTGGTTCCCAACCTTTTTGGCTCAAGGGCCACACAAACCTGAAGGGACCCAGCCACTGCCAGCAGGCCACCCCTTCACTGCAGCAAGATGAAAGGAGTTCAGAGAGGAAGCTGCCTCCTTGCTGACCTCCTATCTCTCTGGCTGCAGCAGGGAAATGTCATGCATCCTATAACCCTGCATACTCCCCCTGGGTCCCTAGGCAGTGGTTCTCTTCTGCAGCCAGGAGGACAGAAAATCAGTGCTCCCCTTCCTCTGATTCCAGCAAGAATCCCAGAGCCTATGGACCTAGGCAGAATGCATTGCCATGCTCCCTGCTATAGCCAACAGGATGGGTGCACTGATCTCCCATCTCCTTGGTTGCAGTGAGGAACCTGATCCAGTCTTGTACCCCCACAGACATACTCTCCGCCTGGGTCCTTTGTCATCAGTTCTTTCTGCAGCCTGAAGTAGGGGAGCCGTGGGCCACTCTCAAAGCCCCCACAAGCCACTTTTGGCCCCCAGGCCACAGGTTGGCAACCAATGACTAAAACATATTTTTACCATAGCTGATAACATGTTATTCAATATATGACATTTAAATAACTTTCATAAGAAAATCCATCCAGAAATGTGGAAGCAACTTATATTTTTAGCAGGGACAAAAATGAATGTAATGATCTCCCCATTAGTAACTTTTATTATCTGTCAGGCCTCCTGTGACCATCAGATCAGGGATTACTTGTGGTCTCGTTGTATAATCCAATGTCCCTCGGCACAGGGGAGAATTTGACCCACAAAGAGTGAATTCAAGATTTCTATTTGTGAAACATGATCTTAAATACCATCCCAGTAGCTAATCGGAGAAATAATATTGATTACTTTTAATAGAAAAACAACCAGTTTGAATACGCCTCTCAGATACTTTGGGCATCCGATTCCTTTTCGCCATAAACAAATCTCAGTGGAAAGCAAAAGAGCATTATAATCTGATAGGATCACCAATAGGAGGCTGAAAATCTGGACATAATTGTTGCTGACAGTAGGTGCTCCAAGGTTAGTGTCCTGTATCCAGTGCATTTTTTGTTTAAAAAAAAAAAAAAAAAAGTGCCGGTACTCAGCCAGGGACCTGTGAAAAAAAGTGCTGGTACTGGTACTCAGTACCCCTGAGTACCATCACAAAACAGCCCTGCCTGTATCTGTAACAAGATACTGCATGTTCAGCACTGTGGCACTTGAGATTTTGATATGAGTTCTGCCAGCCTATATTTTGCATCAGCTGTTCACTCAGTCAAGCAGAAAGTTGGACTGTGTCATCAGTTAATTGACTGGAACAGTGCAAAAGAAGCAGACAGCTGATATTCTGGCATCACTATATTCAACAGCAAAATCTAAGGTCAAAATTCTGACCTCAGCTACTCTGGTGCTAATCCTAAAGTACTCCATTAACATCAATGGAGTTACTAGAAATTCTGTTGATTTCAATGGCATTACTCTGGATTTACAGCAGTAGTTAGATTAGAATCTGTTCTGGAGGGGTTGGTTTTGGATTTCATGGCAGTTTTGCATCATAAAAACCCCTTTGTCTAATTTAAAATAGGGCAAGGGAGGTCAGCATTAGGACCCTGTTTCGGATCAGTCATTGTTTTAAACTGAAAGCACTGAAGATACAATAAAGAGTGTGGGGAAAATATATACACGGTATTGCCCGTTGGTGAGTGAAATTTCCTCTGGTGTTCACAAGAATAAGCAATGTTTGTAGTGTTGTTGTAGCTATGCTGGTCCCAGGGTATTAGAGGGATGACCTCTGTTGGCCAAAGAAATGTTTACATGGAGCTTAAAGAGTTCAGCACTGAGGGACATATCCTGCTTACATACCCCACCCCCCCCTCCGTATCTGGGTGCAAGGAGCCTCCAGCAGGAAAACGGTTCTGCAGCATAAAGCAAGTCAAGACAAGGCCATGGAAGGTCACCTCCCATTTAATGCAGAACCCAGCTATACAGGGGCTCCCTGTATAGGAATGCAATGTAGTAGAGGTGGCTCAGGTTCCTTGGACAGAAAGACTAATAGAATTATTGTCCATTTCAGGGTTCACAATGAAGCTGGTTCCAAACCTCCTCCTTTGCTTGCTGCTGCTGGTGAAACTGTATTACACTGAAACAGCTGAGGATGAAGAACCACGGCCACCTAAAGAGCCTTGTGCAAATTGGATGGGAGGAGCACCAGGCTACCCAGGTCACAACGGTGTCCCAGGCAGAGATGGAAAGGATGGGAAAGATGGGCAAAAGGGAGAGAATGGAGACCCAGGTCCGTGTGAGGCTTTAATATTCTACACCATTTTGATCAAACATGACCTGGACACTTGAAGGACGCCTAAGTAGGGACAAGATTCAAAGTTCATGGAGGTCAACAAAAAGACTTCCATGGGTTTTGGATCTGGCTTAAAGTTTTCAGAGCTGTTTAAGAAAATAATGTGTCAGCTCATATTTAGCAAATGAGAGGACAAGGAATAAAATGCAGATATAGAAGAGGGACAAATATACTCTTTGCCTGGGAAGTTATGAAATATTAGGAGCCAGGTCACAGTTTAGAGGAAGGAATCTCTCTGGCTTCTATCCTATAAACAAGCTACCGATTCTGTGTCTATGTAATTACTTGACCCTGTTCATGTCAGAGTGTTAAATGAATATTTAAGGACATGGTGGTCATTTTTATTTCAATAGTGTGTATGAGGTGTTTTGCAATACAGAGAAAACTTGTCAGGTTTGCCAATATGTGTTTGTATTTGAGGCCATTGTTTGTTACTGAGCAGCATCAGATATAAACATTGCCAGCATTTCTATCTTAAGGAGCTGGTTTTTAAGTCATTTATAGAATGTAGCTCTCACCCAAAATTTGATTAGAAGGTCTCTTTCCAAAAGTCAGAGATAATCTTTGGGTTGTCATGATTGGGTCTTCTGACAAAGCTAACCAAAAGGTTAATCAATGACAACCCAAAAATGACAGTTTATGCCTTCGTGCATTCTAGAAATAAAATGAAAAATGACCATTATTTCATTTACTATGCTTGAGTATTAACATTTATAACAGATATCACTAATTCAGAACTTGGATCAATATCTGCTTAGCTAAAGTCGACTTAAATTTCCAAGTGTAGACATAGCCCAAGAGTGGAAGACCTTCATTCCACCTAACCTTTCCTTCATTTCCCATTCTCAGCCAGTCCCCTCCTTCTCGTTCCCAATTCATACGTCTTCTCCCTTTTTATTATTGTTGCCTCCATCTTAACATGTTATGTCTCCATAGCATTGTCTGGTTCTGTGTTATCTGGTCTTGCAGCTTTGACAGCTTGTAAAATTGTGTCATTCCACTGGAGATCCCATGAAGCATCTGGTATTTGGAAACACGTACTAGCTGTTATTTACTTTTTTGTCCTTTTCATTGCCTGTTTCTTTATGAAAATCAATAAAATCATTAATCATAAAAATAATAACAGCAAAAACTTCTAAGGGGGTTTTATGATGTGGCCAAAAGTGAGGCATATCTGTCCCAGCTGGAGGCAAAATTGCTTCACGCTACCACTGCAGCGGTGTCCACTGAAACCAGAGGAGATGGCTTATTGCAGCTAAGCATCACTTTTGAAATATTGAATCAACCCTTTGTCCTTTTGAGATAAATTGAGCTCCGTGCTAGTTTTTTTATGGCAGTCTTTTGAATATTGATTTAAAAATCTCATGGCCCTCTCTGTTTTTCATAGGTATTAACGATTAATGAGCCTACCAAAAAAATCACCCGACTGGTCAGCACCCAACATCTCCCACTGTTTTCAGGGAGAGCTGGTTTTATCATATCCTAGAATGGAACTACCAGAATAGCTGATATGAGTCTGATTTGGTTTATTGTTGGAAATTCACAGCATGATCACTCTAATCCAGTGGTTTTCAAACCACGGTGTGACGGGATGTAACTTTTCTTTTCAGTTTTGCAATGTAATCCTGTCATTTGATGCCAAATATGCTATATCAGGTTCCTTTGTGAATGCTCATAACATATTCTACAAGATTGCTCTGATGCCATGTCTCCTACAGCAACATGTGTGTGCAGACGTGAAGCATGTTACAGGGTTCAGACTCTCAGGACTATCTCTAGCAGAGAGGCTGGAGATTTACATGTCAAAGGGGATGCTAATGCCTTCCCTGGCTCAGGTGGAAGTAAAGAGAATCACACAATAGGGCAGAGGGGGTGGGGCTGTCAGCAGTTTGTAAAAACAAAGACGGCACTTTTAAAGACTAACAGATTTATTTATCGCATGAGCTTTCGTGGGAGAAAATCCCACTTCGTCAGACGCTTTGAAGATAGGAAAGTTACAGAGTGGGAGGAAATTAAATGCAGGGGAGTGTATGACATAGCATCAGGTCAGGCTGTAACAGCAAATCAAAATAGGTGTTAGGATTCAAAACACTGGGGAACAGCACATAGAGGAGGGGGAGGTCAAATCACTTGTAATGCGAGAAAAATCCATAGTCCCTGTTTAACCCCAAGACAACTGAGTCAAATTTGCATATAAATTCGAGTTCTGCAGTCTCTCTTCGAAGCTGTGATTTGTTATTCATCTGTTTCAACACAGCTATTAACAAG
>ML685789.1:15856404-15955868 GCA_007922175.1 Pelusios castaneus
AAAGCTCATGCGATAAATAAATCTGTTAGTCTTTAAAAGTGCCACAGGACTCTGTTGTCTTTCTACAATAGACTAACACGGCTACCCCTTTGGAATGTAAAAACAAAGACACAGAGACTGTTTCGGGAGGGGGTGGGGGCGAAGCTGCAGGCTTTTGCCTGGAATACACAATTTTGCAACCAACTTCAAGCAAGACCTGGGCCCTGTCTGGGAATAGGCAGAGAATGGCTGTAAAACATCGAACAGCCGAACACCTTGCACATAATCTTGGACTTTGAGGTCAGTTTAGATAAAGATGCTAGATTAGTATGTGGTTTATACCTTTTATTTGGTAGTGGTCACTACTGACTCATTTATAGTATGTTTCTGCCTTGATGGCCATGTTCTCACTTGAAATCGTACTCTGATCAATAAACTAGTATTTGTTTTATCTAAGGCTGTGTGATCTTTAGAGGGTGTGGATGTGAAAGGCTGGGCACAATCCACTTCTTTGTTAAGTGGATGAATTTGAGCCTAAGGTGATTGGGAGTGGGTTCCAATCCCTGTAAGGCAGTGGCTCCTAGTGTAGTGTCTGGGGCTAGATGTGCTTGCTTGTTGACCAATGCCTGTGTGCTTAGTGGATTTACATCCACTGCCTGGGACCAATTACATGCTGGTGACTGTTGTGGACTGACTCAGGAGTGAATGGTCATCTAGCAGGGTGGGGTGAATTGGGGTTCAGGAGTGGGGTTCGAGGGGTCATAGCAGCACACTAGACCAGATCTGGGGAGCAGCCTGTCACACACGGGTCAGGACCCAGGCCTAGGTTGTAGACCCTCAGGTACTGGGTCACGGCACCATCTGCTACTGCCACCAAAGGACTGGAATGCATTGCTCAAAGATGTAATTGCTGGATTGTGGGCATAAATGATCTTTTTTCAACTGAGTCCCAAGGCAAAAAGTTTGAAAACCACAGTTCTAATCAAAATAATTTTCCCTTGTAGGTGAGCCAGGCCCAAAGGGGGATACTGGAGAGGGAGGAGTTCCTGGTACTGAAGGTCCAAGGGGATTTCCAGGAATCCCAGGGCTGAAAGGAGAGAAGGGAGAAGGTGCCTATGTTTACCGCTCTGCCTTCAGCGTCGGGCTCACAAGCAGAGCCCCCCACCCCAACATTCCTATCAGATTCACAAAGATCTTCTACAATGAACAGAAACACTACGATGAAACCACAGGGAAGTTCCGTTGCAGCATCCCCGGCCTGTACTACTTTGCATACCACCTCACTGTGTATATAACAGATGTGAAAGTCAGTCTGTACAAGAAGGACAAGGCAGTGCTGTTCACCTACGATCAGTTCAAGGAAAACAATGTCGACCAAGCTTCTGGATCTGTTTTGCTTCACCTGAGTGTTGGGGAAGAAGTTTGGCTTCAAGTGTATGGAGAAGAAGAAAATAATGGAGTATATGCCGATAATATCAATGATTCTACTTTCATGGGATTTCTCCTTTACCCAGACTTGGATCTTCATTAAAGTGTGAGGCAGTACATGAGGAGGAAAAAGAGGATTAGCCAAGGAATTGATTTGGGAACTCTCTACGTTTTCCTAAGCACTATTTCTACATTGGTTACTGACAGAGTTTTTGTAGGGCTTTAGACTGGGTATTATAATCACCACGGGTGAATTCCTGGCTCCACTGAAATCAAATGGGAGTTTTATCATTGACTTCAATGGGACCATAATTTCATCCCATATCACCATTTCAGTTCTGTTTCCAAACTCTTAGCCCAAATATCAATATATTAATTAAAGCAGTAGATGGAACTAACACAAGATATGTCTACACTTGTAAAGTTAAGTTGACTCTGTTAAGTCGACCTTGTTAAGTTGACTTAACAGAGTGGCTACACTTTAAGTCCTTAAGTCAACCTTGTTAAGTCGACTTAACAATAGACATAGCCATCCTCGCTGGCTTTAAATCGACTTAAGAAGTCAAATTAAGGCTTAAGTTGACCTTCAGAGGTTGTGTTATTAAGTCAACTTAAGCTGTTATTAAGTTGACTTAAGGAGCGCTTAAGTCGACTTAATAAAAGCCCAGTGTGCACGCGGCTTTGTGTAGGTCAACTTAAGCATCCTTAAGTCGACCTAAGTTGCCAGTGTAGACGCTCCCCTAGTGCCTAATCCACTGGGATCCTATGATCATCCAAATAACAAATATAATCACAAATAATAGGGCTGCTTGAAGTATTTTTGAAATTCACAATTTTGACCAAAAATAATTATCAAAATGTTGAATGTCAATGACAAAATTTACAATTTAGAACTGGTTGAAATGTTTCAAAATTCAAAAATTTCAGTGAACTCTTCAGTCAAAATTTCAAATTTTTACCAAAGTAAGGAAGAAAGTATTTCATGAAAATTACATGAAATTTGTGTCTAGTTTTTCAACCAGTGTCATTAAGCACATCTCATTGCCATCATAATCCTGCAGGCCTTCTAACTCCACTAACTGTGTAGTGTTTTATCTAGTAACCTTATATCTAATTTAGCATGCAAATTCTTTAGGCAGGTGCTGTGTCATTTTATTTATCTGTAAAGCACTACATACACCTCTCAGGCTATATAAATAACCATAATAAAAGCTCATGGCTACTACCATCTTGAATAAAAGGTTGTTTCAGTAGCTTCACGTCTTTGGAGATGGTATTTTTGTGACTGTTTTTTAAATCATGGTGAACAACATACCAGACATTTGGAGACACCAACAGGCAGCTGGGCAGGCATTTAAATATATGCATATCTCTAATTAAAACACTGGATCTGCCCTATATTTAAAAACATAGCAGTTCAGCACTCATGCTGTAATGTGTTTGGATTGACAACATTTTATAGGTTTAATTTCAGCTTGAGGTCAGGACAGAATTGTTATTTCATCTGCAGTTTTCTGTGCCTTCTCCTCTACAGAAAACCCTACAGTAGTGCCTTCAGTTTAGCAATCACCTTTTCATCCCATAAATATACGGCTATTAATGATTACACCACCTATGGAGAAGATCCTCAGCTGGTTAAAATGAGCACAGCTCCATTGACATCAATAGAGCAACACTGAGTCACACCAGCGGAGGAATTGGCCCACTTATCTGCAAAGATAGTTTTATGTTGCTATGATGATTAGGATTGGTGATCCTAGTAACATTCCTACCAGGAGCTGATCTCCGTCCTAGTTTCTTGTTTGATTTGATCTAAAATAAAATGTGCTATCTTCTCAAATAGATTTGGAGAGGAAGAGCCCAGTTTTGCTTTGATAGGTTGGTTGCGTTGTTTGGTTCCTAAACTGACACATTACTAAAAACAGAGAGTAGTATCATTGTTTCCACTAAAAATAGCTTTCATAGCAGTATTTCCATATTTTCTACACTCCAATGAATTAACATATTATAAATAAAAATATTTGGCTCGCTCATTAAGATCTCTCTGGGGCTTTTTTTCCCCCTAACAAAAACATGTGGACCAAAAGCCAGATGCCAAGCCATTTAAAAAATCTAGGAGGAAAACTGAAATATTATTCAGCTGTTTAAAACAACATAAAGAAGGTCCTCAGTTCTTTTCTGATGCATACTTGTGGCTCCCCTGGACTCCAAAGGTAGTTGTGTGCAAACATGTGAGAACAGAATTTGGCTCATTGTTATTCTTACTCAGGTACTTAGCAGCAAAAGCCAAAAGAACTTGCTCAGTGCAGAGAGGTGTTAGGGTGAGACCACGGTCACACTTTTACGCCAACAATAAGACTTTAGATCCACTTGCACTGGAATAAAAGAATATGCAAGGCACAGGAAAACAGTAGACAATAAGTCTCATCAAAAGCCGAGTTGAAGGAATTCGTACATAGACTCAGGCTATGTACACATGATCACTTTACTGCGCAGTAAGGCTCCTTACCACGCAATAAAGCCAATAGCGTACACACGATCAAATTCCCTGTTGCGCGGCAACACCCTCTTGCCGCGCAACAGTTAAATCACTCAAAACGAGAGTGGTAGCATTATCGCAGAACAGCTGTTCCACGGTAATGCTCGTGTTTACTCATTTTGCGCAATAGACAGCCTCCGGAAATGTCCCAGAGTGCCAATCGAGTGCCAAAAAGTCGAATTAAGCCTTAGGTCGAGTAGAAAGGTGGTTTAATAAAGTCGACTTAATTTTCATTAAGTCGATTTTACTTTGCTTAAGTCGACTTAAGCAAGCTGCTTAAGTCGACTTAAGCAAAGTGTAGTGTAGACGCAGGGCCAATTAAGTCGACTTAAGCCAAGCTTAAGTCGACTTAATTTACCAGTGTAGACGCAGCCATAGAACCATAGGAGTTAGAAGGGACCAGAAGAGTCACGCAGGTTATATTTTTCACAGTACTTTGCAAGCAGTAGGCTGATGTAAATCAGCATAGCTCTATCAAAGTCCATGGAGCTACTCTGATACATGCTAGCTGAGGATATGATCCTGCAAGAATACTTCCAGTATCTCTCCATCCCTTCAACATCTCAAAAGACGTCCTCCACAACTCCCACATTCTGGAATTCTACTTCCATTCAGTGGATTAACAATGCATTAAGACAGTCAAAGTTGACTTACCATTAGTAATTTTAAGGCTAATTCTTCTGTCAGATGTGGAATTTTCACTGACAAGAAGTCAGATACTAGCCAAGATTTCTTGAAGGATAGATGTTTAACCAGACTAAACCAATGAGAAGATAGTTTTGCTCCATATTTTCTCTTCAGTATGCATGTTGGTGGGTATAGCTCCATTTCCTCCCTCCCCAATCCTCTAGTTACAGATGAACTCCATTGTTGAGTGCCTCAGGGCTTTAGTGTTTATTTTACTGTTTAGGATTTACAGATTATGTTTTCATCATCTTCTTGTGCTAACAATTTAATGAAGGTGAGACACGTCCTAGGAGACTGGACAACAGAGACCCACCCCTCCATGTATCAGCAGCTGTAGGAAGTGGATACTTTGATCAGGAACCTCATGGGCCCAAGACAGCAGCTTATCTATCAAGTGATCTAAAAGTTTGGCTCCTTTTCAATGAATCAGTAAGAGGGTTGGTAAGCTGCATCCATGGAATATTGCTTTTTGCTTCCTGTAAAATGGGATTCTTCTGACCAAAGCCAAAGGAGATTTATCTGTCCATCTCTTCACCCATCCTATCCAACCTGCCCCATCCTACATCCTCAGCCTGTAGCATCTGAAAACCTTACAATGTATTTCTTCTTCTTCTTCTTCTTCTGAAATGTGACATCCTTCAGCAACTCTAGAAATGTTGTCCTATGATTAGAGAATTCTGAGAACATGTCAAATGTGTTTCCACTAAGTACTGTGGCTTAGTACTTGCAAAAACCTTTGGTTCTGTCTCTCTGCCCTGCCACACACTCTGGTTACCTGCTTGATAGTCTTCCTATAATATAAATGAGAACAAGTTGAGGAAAGATTTATTTCCAGACTGCTAGCCCAAAGTTAACAATATATTTAAATCATGTATGAATGACCATCTTAAGGCCAAGTCTACACTGATGGTGGCAAATTCACCACTGTCATGTCGATCTTTCTGGTTTGATTGAGCAATCAGTAAAGACCTGCTCAATCGATCTGGAAGTGGACGCAGTAAGTCCACCTGCAGAAGAACAGAAGTGCTGAGTTAAAGGGAGGGCATTTCCCTTCAACTCAGCGCAACTGGAGACGCAGCAGTAAGCAGGTGTTAGGAACTCAAAGGCAGGACTGCATTAACCAGCCTGGGGGGCCTGGGCTGCCTCCCACTGTGTCCCCTGTCTGGGACCCCACCCTGTCTCCATCCCCATCACTGGGGGTGTCTCTGGGGCCAGAGGGTGCTCCCTCCTCGGCCAATCTGCCTGGGTGGTGAGAGATGGCTAGCGCATGGCACAGCGGTCCCCGATGCAGCTCCCAGGGCAATGGGCCCTGGATAGCTGTCCCAGGCTGGAGCAGAGGCCACGCCAGCCAGCCCTGAATCCCAGGCAGATCAAGCAGGCACTGGCCCGCCCTGCCCCTGGGGCCAGACCAGGCAGCCCAGAGGCAGGTTGGGAGTGGCGAGCCCAGCCTCTGGCACCAGGGCCACACCACCCGCTCCGCACAGCACCGGCAGGACAGGAGCGCTGTGAGCGCTCCTGCCCTGCTGACACTGAGTGCCCAGAGCTTAAGCCCATTTAGCCCCTGTGATACTCTGGCCCTAGTCAAAGAGAGAGATGCAGGTTATTTTACGTACCTTGTGTATCTCTCTTCAACTGCCACTGCATTTCATGGCCAGTGTAGACCTGCCCTAAGAGAGAACTCCCTAAAGGCCAGGAGATTTAAACAGGGAAATGTCAATGCTGGATTTAGTGAGAACCAATCTGATGCTAGATCTGATCACTGTTAACGCAGTCAGCTTGAGAGGGGCCGGGCCCACTCTCCTCCCACACTGCCAGGCATAGTAATATCAAGAGAATGGAAAAACAAACTAATCTATAAGCAAGAAAGGGACTGGAAATGTAGTGACACCTGTATTTTATGGTATAAGTGGCTTAGACCAAATGCACTAGAGTTAGGCCTTTTATACTAGCACTATTCAATTCTGAGGATCTAAAGTATTTGAGAGGAGTGAAAATAAACGTAACTGGACTAAGCAGTGGGAGTAAAATCTAATGTAAAGAATCCTGGGCTAGTTTTCTAGAAGGAAACCAATGTCAAGTACCACTTCAGTGCTGCGTACACAGCAGGTATAAATGTGCTTCCAATGTTGCCCCGTACACCAGGACTGCACTGCATGCATTTCCAAGATGGGAAGTCGGATGATCTTGCAGTTAAGGCACTATCCTAGGCAAGGACTCAAGAGACTGGGGGTCTGGTTCTTAACACTGCCACTGACTTTGTTACATATTTTAATGTGTGTGCTTAAAATTCCCAACTCTCACTCCCACTACAGATTGTGTATCCACTCTGTGAATGTCCATCGCATATTCTGCACTTATTCCACCTACAGAACATCTGTCGATGCCACTGGCAATTTGCATCCAAATTGACAGGGAGCACATGTGATAGATTAATGCTACAGTGCAGATCCAAGGATAAATTTGCCCCAATCAAAGTCTGATTCAAAAGTCTAAGCCTCCCCATCAGCAACTGTTGCATCCTTTCATCTCTTCACTATCACTCATCTGCAAGAATTTACATCATTACCCACTTGTAAACCATGCACAGCATGGACTGGAGGGAAGAGCATGGCACTGGGAATCAGTAGGCACTGATTTTAGACCTCAGTCAACCGCTGACTCACTTGGCCTTGGCTATGCCACTTCACTATTTCCTTATTTGTGCACATACATATCAGAGAGTGTTGTGTGGGTTGATTAGTCAACCTCTGTACAACATTTTGAACATACAAGCACAATAAGAATGACAAATATTATGAAATATGATCTCTTTTTATCCATATCACTGTATATTTCACCACTTTTTTTATACTTTATGTCACTTGTCCATACTTCCCTCTGAGCTGCTATACCCAACTTTGTGAAGTGTAAGACTTTATTTTGCCTCATTACAAATGGTTTGGGGACACTTAGTATGAACACACTAATTTGCCTCATAACAAACACATGAATGATCCACAGACAGCACAGACTCCACACCCGAGCTATTTGGGGTTTTGAGGGTCTGAGAAGGAAGCTGACAGAAAGAATCACTTGCTGTAAAGATGTGAGG
This sequence comes from Pelusios castaneus, assembly GCA_007922175.1. NCBI lineage: Eukaryota > Metazoa > Chordata > Testudines > Pelomedusidae > Pelusios > Pelusios castaneus. The sequence goes on from ML685789.1 coordinate 15,864,129, forward strand.
AGATTCCAGATCAGATAGATGACATTTGAGGCAAAATATCAGCAGGTCCAAAATAACTAGGAAATTAAGCTGCAAGAGGGACAATAGTGTCAAAAACTGCTGGCCCACGAGGTGGCACTCCTGCTACATTGAGACTATTTGATGGATAGAGCCCATCAGGGCACACAGCACTAGAAACCAGAACTAGGCTTCCAGGGGCAGAAAGTCTGTTTAAACCTGGTGTAAATGGGTGCCACTTCATTGAGCTCACCTGCTTACATGAGGGTTGAATTTGATCACTAGGGCCTATTCAGAAATTTCTGAGTTCCCTACACAGAGGAATATAAAGGAAAATAAATTTGGGCAAAAGTGACATATGAATTCAGAATTTTGGCCTTGTCAGGCCCAGGGTATGTCTACCCTAGAGGCTCTGTTAAGTCGACCTAACAAGGTCGACTTTAAGTCAACTTAGAGAGTACACATTGAAAACTCCTGTCGACTGCCTGCATCCACACTGGCAGGTGCTAGGTCGACGAAGGAGTGGTGTGTTGTGGGTATCTGGGCGGGGGCCTCGAGGCCAATCTGGTCAACTTAAGGGTTTTCCCCGTCTACACTGGCTTAAGTAGACTTAATAAGGTCGATTTAAGCGTTAAGGCGACTGTAAGATGTGGTGTTATTAAGTCGACTTAAGGAAGCGCTTAAGTCAACTTAATAAAGGCCCAATGTGGATGCAGGAGTCTGTAGGTCGACTTAACCTTCCTTAAGTTGACCTAAGGCTCCAGTGTAGACATACCCCAGGATATCAGAGAGACAAGGTGCATAAGGTACTATATTTTATTGGACCAACTTCGGTTGGTGAGAGACAAGCTTTCAAGCTTACTCCAGGGCTCTTCAAAAGAGGTTGGTCCAATAAAAGATAGTATCTCACCTCTCTCGTCTGTCTAATACACATTCAGAGACAGACATCAAATTGTAATTGTTACAGCAAGCAACCTAAACTCTTGTTTTCTGCAAGATGCAGCTTGGGCACTGAATATTTTACTTTTCATCTTGGACCTAGGGCTTAATAGTATTAGAGGTGTCAAGATTTGGTAACCTAACTCAAGGGCTATCATTTGTATCTGAAACACTACAGAATGCCCCTAGTAGACAATGCAGGTATCAATGCCTATCGTTAAGATTGCCCGATACATTGTATCATAAAACCATTCTCGGTTGCTTATAACTTTGCTAAATTTTAACTGTCTGGGCTGAAATCTTAATTATATATATGCTGAAGACTGTATATATATATAAATACATTTTCTATTAAAAATGAATATCAAAATGCAAGGAATTTAACTCAATTTAAAAGCACGTCACAATTATCCATCAGCTCTGTCTGAGCCAACGTCTGTGCATTTATCCAGGTTACACTGACACAATTAATTAAATCTGATTGTTCCCATTTTCTGATAGATATACTTTACTCCCATGTTTTCATGATACAGTTCTGGTGACTTACTGTAAAATGCATTGTTTTCATTTGCAATGCGGTTCTTCACTGGAGTCGTATTTATCAAGGACTCTCTGCCAAATTCTGCTACAGGGCACTTAAAATACAATCACAACAATCTTATAAAATATACTTTATATACCCAAAATAATTCCCCCCACAAGTTTTATGCAACTGCAGAGGACAATTGCCGTCCACCCTATGAAAACGTTTAAGAATCACTACTTTATGTAGAGTCCTGTGGCACTTTTAAAGACTAACAGATTTATTTATCGCATGAGCTTTCATGGGAGAACATCCCACTTCGTCAGATGCTTTGAAGAGGGGAAAGTTACAGAATGGGAGGAAATTAAATGCAGGGGAGTGTATGACATAGGATCAGGTCAGGCTGTAAGGCTACCCCTTTGGAATTTACCTTATGTAGTTTGGAGTTCAGTTACCATGTATATCCACTAGATGGTGCAAAGAAATTAATCCTTAGAGGGTCAGCTTTAAACACCAAAATTGGCCACCAGTGTCACAGTGATAATCTGGATCATACAGTGCCTGGTGTGACAGAACAGGGATGTGGTGAGGGAGAAGCTGCGTCCTTTTCCTATTACCAAGATGCCATATCCAGATGCTTCCATTGTGGCTAAATCTCTGCCGCCAGTTCTAAATTACCAGGGTTTTATATGCATGTTACACTTGATACTTCAGATTATACATGCCATATAGTAAATATTTGAGATATGCTGTTCTGTCTCATTTCTTACTGTGTCACAGATCTACCCTCCTGTAACAGTGTATTTTCATAGTTTGTACAAGAACAGGCAATTGGTCTCAATAATACTTTTCCTTTCTCACAAAAAGGCTTTATGAAAACTGTGCCCAATTCATTGTTGTCCCATGGCTCCTTTATATTATAGGCTGTGCTGGCAGAAAGGAGCTATAAGGCAGACGTAAACCCACTCTAAAGGAATAACAAGCTCACAGGAGACTTTTCTACTAAAGAAGCCACTGGAGCATGGGCATTACAGGAAGTTTCCAACTAGCAAAGATGTATACAAATAGGCTACACCTGGCACTATTACATCCAGGCAAGGTCCATCCAGGATTTCTTTCTTTGTCGATTTTTAAACTAATGAAAAATAAACTCTGACTCATTCATGTATGCTTGCTGCACAATGATACAATGATTCATTAGCTGAGTGCAGGGCTTTATCCCAATCTCTTTGCTGCCTTTCAAGCCTAAAGTCCCTTTCTCAGGCATGGCTTGAAGAAAAACCAGCAGTGACTTTACACTGTAGTGTCCTTCCATAGCAGCACAGCTCCTCATTCCCGGTAAATTATTACCGAGGTCAGCAATTGGCTGGCACTGACTGACAGACAGTATTGATCATTGAAAAAGAGTTGTCTCTAACAAACAGCACAAGCACCTTCACATGTGATTTCCCCACTGGAATGAAGGAGCAATCTGTGTAATTTTCCTTCCTTCTCATGTCCTGTTTGACGTTGCTATTTTTCACTAGTTGCCATTACAGCAGCTTTAATCTTGTCCTGGCAAGTGTTCATGCAAGAACTTTCTAATTGCTGCCATGATCCCTATATACCTTGGGTGTCATACTTCTAATGAATGTGAATGAATCACTCCCCAGATCCTTCCGGTGCTTTTCAGAGCAGCTCCCTGCAGCACAACCCATCCTTAAACACAGACACAGAAAAGTGTGGTGACCAAATGGGAGTCAAGCTACAAAAAGGAAGATTGTAACAAGGGCATCTTGTAAAGATGGTAAAGTGACAGATGAGATGGGCAGCAGCAAGTAGAGCAGAGTCCTATGCCTGGTGCCTTCCCCTTTAGCTGCCATTTGTTTTCCAGTCAGAGCTACTGGTGGGATGTGGACTGCAGAAGTTCTGACTCCTGCTCCTTCAGTAATATATTAATTTCAACTGTAAAAGCATCCATGTTAAATATCTGGCACAATAAAAACATGGGAGGGACTTCTTTTTAATCAGCACTGGTTGTGAAGTAGTGTTTTAAATGGCCACACATATTCTGGCATTACTTGGGCAGCACATGGTTACAGGCCTCTTCTCTCAGTATGCAAACACTGTTTGCAGAGTAATGCTTGGTTCTGATATAGCACGTTATTTGTTCAAAGCACTGGAGTAACATGAACGAATTAACCCTCCCAGCACTCACCTGGCTTAGGAAAGGGTTACCCCATTTTACAGATGCAGATATTAAAAAATGTCCTCAACTCACCACCCACTTCCTCTTCCATGTCCTTGGCTGGACTTTGACCTCCTGCAGGAAACCCCATGGGAGGGAACAAGGACAACAGAGGGCCCAGATCCTCAAAGATATTTAAGTTCCTGACTCCCGTTGAAATCAATGGGAATTAGGCACTTAAATACCTTTGAAGATCTTTCCCAACATTACTTGAGAGATTCAGCTTAAAGATCTTCTCCAAATTCTTCCACTTGGGGGTTGACCCTAGACTGGGTGAAGAAACATGGGGGTTGAAACGAGGGAATAAACAAGCCAAGCTCTGCCACTCCTCCAGATCATCTTTGATCCACGGGATCCACTGGAAACACAATGCTAGCTCTGTGAGGCCGTGTGCTTCTGTACAGGATTCAGGGCCCCCAGCAACTTTCTACTGCTCCCAAACAGTGAAGTTCCAATTAAGCCATGTTACTATGGTTTCCCCATCTGCTGGGGAAACAAACAGGCTTGTTTTCTGTCTTTCATTTAAATGCCATGTATCCACTAGTGCAAAGCAGCCCTATAGATGGCACAGGTGGCCAGGGTGGATCTAGCACTTCACCATAGAAGCGAGCTCTGAGGGCATCTACACCCTGCCGCCTATGGTGTGGGCATGGCAATGGAAAAGTGAGTGTGGCATGGGATTCCCTAAGCCCAATTCCTGTATAGATCCCTTGGACCAACATGCATATAACCAAAGTCAAGGTAGCTAAAAGGACAGCTGGCTGGAAATGTTCTAAATCTGTAATTCAACGTTTTAAAAAGGAACATATTTTTCACAAGAAAGGGACTATCTGCCAACCAGCTAAACTAAAACTTGCTTTTGCAAACATTGCCTCTTTTCCCCTAAAAGAGATTCTGCCCACCTTGTCTGTAGCTGGGGCCAAGAAACTTAAGGAATTTTCATGATGATGCCACACAAAGGTGAGACAAATTATATAAATGAAAACCTGGAAGATGAAAAGTAGAAAAACTCATGTATTTTCTACAAATCCTCCCCCACTTAGAGTACTGATTTTTCACGGACGCACTGAGTTTGCATGAACATTTGACCACTTTCACTGATAACTGGGATTTTCAAACAATAGTGTCACTTTGTGTGTTTTGATGTGCTAAATAAATACGCATTTAGAATGCGTGAGAAGGAAATTACCAGCTTCTTCACAGACTGAAGAAGCTAAATTAATTCAGTTGATATATTTAGGCTTGGAAGAGTTAGATTTTCATCACAGTAAACATCAATTTCACTGTACCCACACAAACTGATGAAGAATATGTCCATCAATAATAATCAAAACATGCAGACAGACAAAGAAAAATGCTGTTTGAGATTTTAGAGTCAAAATTTGGTGATACAGACTTTTGAATTAGGCTTGTTACAAATGGACTGGAGATGAATAGGAAAAACAAGTAGGGTTAGTTGATTCAAGGATACTTACTTTGTAGACTTTGACATGTGATATTGGTATCAATATCTACTGTCATTCAATAACTGTCTGGACAACCCCCAACTCCAAAACTTCACACGACTGTAAATATTTAAATTGATAAAAATCTAACACAAAATTAAAAGTAAATACTGATATTATCCATCAAAATTATTAAAATATATAAATCAAATGCTGCCAAGCCTTGATATATTCATCCAGATTAATTCTTTCTTTACTGAGAAAATATTGTGTATTTCCATTATTCATATGCAATATTTGTAGCAGAGCCTCTTTCCAGCTCCAGAAATATTAACTCAGACACAAAAGAACCAAACAAAATTAAAAACCTTGCCAGATCTGAGACAGATCTTGTTTGTTATATTTATGAGAGCTTGAATAGAGCCCTGGAACTTTAGGTTCCCCTGCTAAGCTGGTAGTCAGTTCAGAAGACGTACTGCAGAAATGCTATACACAGAGTAAACTCCTTGCAGCTTCATAATTGCTGCTTTCAAGTAGATCCTCCCAATTACTTGACAAGATGTTGCCTTTGCTCTTTTGTCTCTTTAATAGACATTGAATATGAATTATGTACATATCTAGAAATGAGCTCACTTTCCCCAAACTAACACAGCATGTATTAGGTCAGAAATCAGATTCCTGGGAAGGGATATATTACGGGAAAGGCTGGAGTTAGTGCTTTGTAATGTATCTATATCTGCACCACACTATCCTGCTACAGAGCAGTAGCACTTCAGATCTGGTTTGGCCTCCACTTACGTACATGTTGAACATGCACTGTGCATAGTTCCATTGAAGGCAATGGGATAATTCACAGTGTATAAAGTTTAGCACCTGCATAAATCTTTTGTGGAGCAGGACCTTTATTTTGATGCAGAGGCCAAGATCCTCAAAGGAGTGAAAGTGCTTAACACCTATCAGAATCAGTATTTTTGAGGATCTGGGCTCAAGAGCTGGACTCTCCGCTACCCTGCAGCCTATAAAGTCATTTATACCGGAGCAAAATGAGTGTAAAATGCTACGAAATCAGATTCACCCTTTCATTCAGATAGTCTGTTCGCACTGGCCTAAATAACTTCACAAGATGCAGGACAGAGACTGAAGCCTTGGGTAATGAAATAGTCGAAGCAGGCAAAATGCCCTTTTAAAGCAAGTTTGGCTTGGAGCATATGATTATTTCCTGACAACAGGAAATTGCCTGCAGACTAATTAGATTGAAAACAATCTAAACTGTGGGTTCACGTTTTTTAGACGTTTTTTAAATTTTTTTGAAATTCCTTCAATTCAATAAGTATGTATTTTGAGAGCAGCAGTGGGTGTAGCCTCCTGGTAGGGGGTGAGGGGAGCTGGGCCAGGGTGCCTGATACAGGGTCCCCTGGTGAGGGGGGCCAGAACCAGGAGCAGGCCCCCTGCAGGGTCCCCCAATGGTGGGGGGGAGGGGCGAGGTGCCAGGAGTGGGCAACCCACAGGGTCCCCCACAGGCAGGGGCGGGGCGGAGCCGGGAGCCGCAAGGGGGCAGCCAAAGAGCCACATGCGGCTCCAGAGCCACAGACTGCAGCCCCCAGACCTAGGCTCCTGAAGGCCATATGAGGACCAAGGGCATTCTGGACTTAAGTTAACAAACACTTCAATATTATCCCCAAATGGACCTAAACAACAGGTTATAGTTCCTGAGGAGAATTCTCACTGAAGTCTACAACTCTCTTTATGAGCAGAAACTGTACTCCATTCTCCTACTAACAGGGGAGAGAAATTTTCACGTCAGCTTACAAAGCAGACCACGAGCCAAACACTGATTTCCCTTATGCCAGCATAAATCCAGAGCAACTTTGCTGAGCCACTGGAGCGGCTCTTGATTTACATTGTCCTAGGCCTTTCCCACTAGCCTGCTCCCTGGGGCTGTATTGCTAGGCTGGCTCTTGATATCAGGGCGAGGTTCTGTGTTTGTTCGTTTTCTCTTTGCAGCCACTTTCTGCCACTGCAAAGCCTTCAGTTCACTCTCCGCAGTGGAGTACTTTTAGGGTCAGAGAAGTAAAACCCAAGCAGGGCATAAAACAGGGGTGGCAAAATACAGCCCACGGGCTGCATCCGGCCTGTCGAAGGCCTCGGTCCGGCCCACCATCCCTGGCCTGCTCTCCCCATCCCCATTTGGACCCACCCAGCTGCCGCACTGCTCCAGGGCTGGGGCCAGTCCTGCCACTGCGCTGCCCCCCGGCCAGCACTGCATCACTCTGGGACCAGTGCTGTGCTATCCCCATTCTGCTCCCCTAGCTGGCGCTGCGGCTCTCCAGGGCTGGGGCCAATGCTGTGCTGCCCCATTTCACGCACCCCCCTCTCCCCAGCCAGCTTTCCCTCCCCCCCAGGCCTTCTCCCCACCAGCACTCCTTCCACCCAAACTCTCCAACATGGCTCCAGGCCGACTCTTCACCACCACCACCACCGGCCCCCTGCTGAATTTTATTGCCCGCCCTGGCATAAAATCTAGCCAGTGTCCTGGGACACATTGTGGATTACAGATGGATAGTAAAACACACAGTAGCTGCAGCTATTCAGCATCAGCTTGAGAATGGCACATCTTTCAAAGTACTTCTTGAAAACTGGCAGTGTTCTTTCCCCAGGACTTTTTATACAGACTGTAGCACAGGTTCCATTACTGTGCACAAATTAAATGCACTTTTCAGTTGCCAGCAGCACTCTATGCGGTGTTCTGTTTTTGTCTAGAAAGACTAAGGTATTTTGGGGAGGGGGAATACATTTGTTATCCACAGAAATGGAGATTTATTCATACACAGAGACACCAATTAATACACAGTCTTCTACACAGAAGGCTCAGTGATTAAGCCACAGCAAGACTTGCACTACATCCAGCTTTGTTATCTGATTCCACTTTTGCACCCTTCTGCATGACAGAAAAGCAAACTGTTAGACTGGAATGAAATAGGCATAGATAGCAGGCATCTCAGGTCCTGGAGAGCTTTAAGCCAGCCCTTGATTTTAATCTTTGAACATGTTGCTCCATAGAGAAGGGGCTGGAAAGGGTACTGGACCATTCACATGATCCATATTAACTGTTACTGGTATATTGATACAAGGGGGGACAGCTTTTTGACAGCATCTTTGTGAAAACAAGAGAATACCTAGGCATGAGACAGCTCTATGCTGATACAAGAACACAGAAAATGGCCTCAGAAGCATCCACTATGATAAATCGTGAAAAGTTTCACCACCCAGATGAAGTTGGTGCCAGTTCTCCAGCAGGAGCAAATGGGTAGGATAGTTGAACCAACAATATACATATACACATACACCCATATACATAGTCATCATCTCAATATTTGCCACATTCTTCCAACCCAGCAGCCTTTTGCTTTTAGCATCCCCATTCTCAGACTCTGGATTAGTTACATTCTGTTAATTCCCAAGGTAGCACTTGAACTATCATTGTATAGTTGCCACTGGGGCTACACTAACACACCTGCATCTATTGGAGTCATGGCAGATGTATCTACACTGCATACTCAGCCAATGCTTAAGCACAAGCTCCCCTTCCATCCACATATAGATCAGTCTGACTTGGATCAGGAAATAGTCAGGACCCGGATCTGAAGACCTTGCTGTGGGGAGGTCAGAGCCCAAGACTCCCTAGGACTCAGGTCCAAGCCCTGTCATTTTGCAGTGTTGATGCAGCTCAAGCCACAGACTCAAGACAGGTCTGTATAGTACACCATGGGCATTTTAGCATGGCTGAGAGACGTGGCTTCAGCAATTTTAAGTCCGAGCTTACAACGAAACGTCTCAAGCGCAGGTTTGGAAACACCGAGTGCACGAGCCTGGGTCCCATTGCAAAAGAGTGTGCAGTCTAGACATACGCTGAGAGTTTTGCCATTGGCTTCAGTGAGGAGCAGATTTGACACTGCCTCTTTAACCAGTAGGTGCAGTGGAAGAGGAAGACAAGATGCAATGTCAGCAACATCCTTAGCTAAAAGAAACAGCACAGACAGTATGCAGAGCACATGTACGAATGTTCCAGTCATGCAGCATAGGTGACAATCCCAAGGAACCTACACTGTCTGTGGGAGTACAACAGAAGGGGCAGCCCCAGAAATTCCCTCCCTCCCGTTTTCATCATATTAGACATGTTTGAGAATGAGCTTTATTTACAGTAGCTGAGCTAAGGAGAGAGAAATAGAGGGAGTACTTCAAGATAAAAATATCAAATCATGAAAAGACTGTGTGAAAAGCTAGAATGAGAGTTGAGCGAACGGGGGCTCTATTATACAGCTGGTTCAATACCAGCACTTCTCAGCAGTAAAGTTGAAATTTAGGAAGCATGGGGCCTTTAGTTCAATCTACTCAAATCTTCTAAAGAGGAGTCACATGTGAAAAGGAAACGAAGGTCAATAACTGTGTAGTTCCCCAGGATCCAGCTACAAAGGCCAGATAGGAAGTTACAGCTGACACGGATACCGCTACTGATTCAGAATGAAGAGAATATGCAAGAAGAGACGTGAAAAGGAGAATTTGAATTTATTAATTATTTAGACACAAAAATGAAGCTAGGAAAGGCAAGGACAGCAGACCTTCACTTTTGTTTGTTTGTTTTTAAATATGAAGACAGCATGTGAGTTTTGCTCAAGCAAGGGAATATCTAAGGAGCAAGGTCCCACTGTGAAAAAAGACAAGGGCACAGTTCTAGTCAGAGTGTGAGAACGTGAAATATAACAATTGGGGTCAAAATCATGGTTACAATTAAGCAATGGGCAGTTATAAAGGAATAGCCTGGACATGTTTAGGCCAGAATAAGGATCACAGTCAAAGGTTAGTTTTTCTAATGAAGAATTATGGAATACAGTCACACTTAAGATTAAACTGAGCAACATTCTTGAATATGGAAACATATCTATCAATTACAAACTTCCATTGTACCTTTGATTGCAAAACACACATCTTGAACAGTGGAGGAGCAGGCTCACAATCACATGCCCTTAACTATAAAATGCACTAAGGCAACAAAATTTAGGTTTCGTAACACAGTTAGCTTTAGCCTACTTTGTACTCTTCAAAACAGGTATAAGCACATCAAATGGTTCAGAAGCAACAAAATGTTCAAATACATTCAGGCACAATAGTGAAGGAGGAATTTGTTTTCAAACATTAAAATAGATCTGTGTATTATAAATCAACATACCTATAGTGTGATTTAGGATCACAACATTTTTGTTTCATCTTTTAACATTTTAAGATTGCATTATTGCTCTATGGAAAAACATTTCTGGATGGAAGCTAAAATAGCTATAGAAATTGGATATTAAAACCTGAAATTGTAGGAAGCACATTCCTTTCACAGTGCTATCTATAAATACACAAACATTTTACTCAGAGAAAGAGTGGATAGCTTAATCCTACACCATGAGAAACAAAACTCATTTAGCAGATGGTATGGCCTGCAATTTGTCTTTGCCTAATAAATAATAGTAATGGTGAATGATTATACAAAACTTTGGCTCATCAGGGAATTTCAATATGTGGCAACATCTATTAAATTGAAAGTCCATCCTGAAGAGAGATTTTGTTTATATTTTATTCAATGGCACATCAGAAGTAAAACTGAAGATAATCTATAATCCTAATGATAACTATTCACAACTCCTCTTTTGTCATCTTTAACAACCTTCTTGTTTTCAACAGAACTTTGGAGATAATATACAGATTATTTCTGGTGTGCTTTTTTTTTAAAGAAACAAAAGAGACAAGTCCACAGGAGGATTCCACACCTTTGCATTGCACAGCTGGAGAACTAATTTTACTGGATGTCATCATCGTCAAAAAGATCTTCAAAATCTATTCAGAAAACAAAAAAAGAAAATTAATATAGTGCCTATTCACATGCTATTTACAAGCAGTTTTTCATAACTCTGGACTAAAAGGCATGTAAATTTATAACGAACTAAATTAATCTGAAATATAAAAATTATATCAAGTAATTTACAGTAGGAAAAAAGGAGAGGGAGAAAAAAGACAGACCCAATTTATAGGTTGAATAACCAGATCTAAAAAACTTAAAAAAAATCTCTAAAACCCTTTGAACACAAACAGAAACCCTAAATAGTCTCAAAACATTTTTGAGATTAGACATTTGACATAGTTTGTGATTATGACGCAATGACAGCAAGTTTTAGTAATACCACGGGTTAGTGTCAGTTCTTTGCTGTATAGTTACCAAACATTGAAAATGTGTAGTGCCTAGGCAAATGTTGTATTTCCTAGCCAAAACTGGCCAAACATGAAGATGTCTTATTCCTCAACTGTGCAATTGGCTGTTCTTGAAAACAGTAATATCCATCTATTTTACCACACAAAGGATTATAGATATTGATATATGAGGCAATTTCTTGTAAACAATCACTTGGGTCACAATTTCCAGTACAAAACACAAAGTCAGTGACACAACTAAGCCTGGGCAATTTCACTTGGAATGACCAAATCTGGGAAATAAATCAGCCAATTTATTTGAAACGGTGGAGGCAGTAAAGCACTGCCCATTTTTATATTTAATGTGCTTTAATTACTACAAATGTGACAAAATACACACTGAAACATCACAATACATAATTTTATCATTCAAAAACTGAAGTTCAAGACATCTGAAGAACACAGTAACCAAAAGTAAATATGGCAGAAGCTGTCCCATTGCATTACTCAAACTAGGCTTGTCTTGGCTATTCTTGCTTCCAAAACAAATGGTTCTGGTTGTTTATTTCGAGCACCAAATATTACAAACCTATTAAACTATTAATAACTAAATATAAAATAATTAAAATGCAAAAACAAAGTAGCACCAGAACTGAAATGTGTTGAATTGTCTTACCATTAAAGAAATCTGCATGTACTGCCTTTTCATTAGCTGCTAAGTCCATCAATAAACCTGTACTTCCTCCTGCCTAAGAAAGAACAGTGTTTTATCACCTATATTGTAACAATATTCACCATTTAAAGTTTTAAATCGTCTAATTATCCTCAATCATTCATATAAACATTTACATACCCAGCAAAATAAGACTTCAGGTATAGTCATTTGCCCCATCCTCTTTCTTTTTTTGTTGCCATCTGTATAACCGATTTGAGTGGTGTGATTGTCTCTCCACCATATCCACCTTATGGAGAGCTTGTAGTTGGTTTGTTTTATTAACAATGATTTTCATTTTCTCCTAGCCTATGATATGCTAAATGTCTTAGTGGTACTGTGAGAAATGTAATCAAAATTCCAATCCTGCAGTGAATCTGGAATGTATTAGGAAGTGCTGTAAGCAAGACGGAAGAAGTATTCCTTCCACACTAGTCAGCATTGACAAAGCCTCAATTCGAGTAGAGTGTCATTCTGGGCACCACACTACAGGATAGATGTGGACAAACTCAAGAAAATCCAGAGAAGAGCAACAAAAATGACTAAAGGTCTAGAAAATATGACATATCAGTAAAGATTGAAAAAAAATGGTTTATGTAGTGTGGAAAAGAGAAGAGTGAGGGGGAACATTATAATTGTCTTCAAAGACATAAAAGGTTGTTACAAAGAGGTGGGGGATAAATTGTTCTTCTTACCCATCCATGCAGGACAGAACAAGAAGGAATAGTCTTAAATTGTCGCAAGAGAAATTTAGGTTAGATGTCAGGAAAAGCTTCCTAACTGTAACAGTAGCTATGCAGTGGAACAAATTACCTTAGGAGGTTGTGGAATCTCTTGTCACTGGAGGTTTGTATGAACAAGTTGGACAAACGCCTGGCAGGAATGGTCTAATTATTACTTAGTCCTGTCTTGGTGTAGGGGACTGGACTAGAAGACCTATCAAGGTCTCTTCCAGCCCTATACTTCTATGATCATTGCTTTACAGTTCAGTGGGATTCTGCATCACGCTATTGGCCGACCTCTGCAAATGCCAGTGATTATCTGTGATTATCCCTTTTTTACTCCAGAAGAATTGTGAGATCAGAAATTATACTGATCCCTTCTCTGTTCCAGTGGAGAGGTTGTAGGACTATAACACCAAGGGCAAATCATCTCTTATAAATAGTTTTTGGAGGTCAGTGTAGATACTGGTCAAGATAAATGGGCATACAACCAAGATAAAGATGTTGCTGGAACATAGTTTATCTTTGGTTCTTCCTGCATCTACCCTTTTATTGTAAAACTGTCCCATTTTCCTGACTGACCAGGTCTCAAAACATTCACATTTATTCAGGATATTTTACACGCAAGCAAAGCATTACATTGCTTCTCATCTACAACTGACCAAGGAACATTTGTGAAAAATTCACCTGAAATATTCTGGTCAAGACAAAACCATCCAAGTCCAGTTCTTCGTTACTTGGCCACATGAACAGCTGAGTAACACGGGCAAGAAACGTGAACCCTTTTTCAGGGAATCACTGAATACATTATTTGCCAACTATTGTTTTTCAGTGAAAACAGTTGTAAATGGGCAACTTTACATCACACACCGGTACGACCCTTCTACACCACACACCCAGGAACAGTCTAGGCCTGAGATGGCAAGTGAGTTTTGAACTGAAGTGAGCGTCGAACTCAAAGGGACACAAGTGAGGCAGAGGCTGCTCCAAGGGTGAGTGAAAAGCGGGTTCAGTTCCTCTGGCTGCCCCCAGGCAAGTGGCCCGTGTTGACACCCCACGGTTTTCTCCCCTCCATCGCCCCTGAAGGAGCCGCACAAGGCAGAGGCCGGGAGGTGAGTGACGGCTGCGCCAGGGCCATAGTGAAATAGCTGCACCCCGAGTGCCGCCTGCTGGGGACAGACACCCCCTGGCATCAAACGCCACGAAGCCTCCAGCCCAGACCAGCAGAGGAACCCTACTCCCAGAACCACCCACCCAATTGGGGAGCCCCGCCCTGTAGGAGGAACTAGAACCAGCCAATCACCAGCTTAGCTTTGACCCCAGTCAACAATACCACGTGTGAAGCGGGCACCGCGCACGAGCGCCTACCCGTTCCCCAGCCCAGCCAGCGCGAGCCAGCCCGTAACGGCCTGCTCAGCCCGCGGCGTCCCTAGTGGGGGCTGCGCGCTCCGCCGCCGCCTCAATACCCGCCCCCGGCTGGCGTCACACCTCGTCCAAGTCCACGTAGGGTCCCGCGCCCTCGGGGAACATCTCATCCACAGCTGGCTTCATCGCCCTATCACTGCCCCAGCTCGTGGACAGCCCAACCGGTAGCGCCTTCTTCCTCCAAAACCGAAAAACTTCCGGTCCCAGCACAAGTCTCCCCTCACTTCCGGCTTCAGGAGCGTCTGCGCAACTCCACTCTTCTCGTGGCCGCTCTGGAGGGCTGGAGGACTGATCGCTCTATGGTGCATGTTCCCTCCCGCTGCCGGAGGCTCCGCCCCCCCAGCCTTCACTGGCTAGCTCCCCTGCTGCTTGGGGCCGGGGAAGCGCTACGCAGGGCCAGCCTGCCCCCTGCTGGGAGCTAGCTAACTCCCGACAAGGCCTAAGGCAGGAATTTCCCAGGATCCTTTACAGCAGGACCATGGCTCCCCATCCCCTTCAGCAGCAGCGCAAGGGCATCCTTTCCCAAAGCACCAAAGTGTGTTAAGCCATCTCTGCACGCAAGCTGGCCTACTTTACCCGCCCTGGCGTGATGAGTGCGGTACAGCCGCCAGATGTGGCTGCCGTTCGGCCAGTTGGGCTATGCTGATGCCCATGCTCAATACAACTGTTCCTGAGAGGAAGAAGGATAAGCTCTGCTGGTATGAGCACATTTATACTGGCACAACTGCAGCCTCACTCGGGGTCATACCAGTGTAACTAGACGGGAAAAGATCACACACCTAACTCACATAGTTATAAAATCGGTGTGTAGACCAGACTTGAGGAGTCAGAGTCCTGTTTTCAGAAGTGACTTAGGCATTTAGGTCCCAGAAATGTTCAGTGACACATAGATTTCTTGGTGGCTAAGTCACTGTTGAAAATGGGACTTTATCTTCTAAGAATACATCTACACTACAAGCACTATAGCTACGCCATTGTAGTGTAGGCACTTGGTACAATAACAGAAGGGTTTTTTTCTTTGCTGTAGTAAATCCATATCCTCAAGAAGCAATAGCTAGGTCGATAGAAGAATTCCTAGATTGTCCATTTTATCAAGACCATTGGTTCACAGTGCAATGTGGCCTTAAATCCACTGGAGATTTCTAGCAGAGTAAAGGCTCTGTGCTTGTGGAGGAAGAGTATCTGTGTGACAGAGTGGAAGTAGTATAAAGCTAGTTTTCTGTTCTATACACTTTGTAGGCATCGCTGCATGGGCCAAACTGAGAGAGAATTGATTAGAATTGGGTAATTTACCAGTTAACAAGAGGATTTAGCTCATCACTTGGGGACTGTTACATAGGAGACAAGAAGGGTGAGAGGGGACTGGAACTAGAAGGAAAACAAAGAAGCCCAGGATTTCAGAGACATGAGAGCTCTGTCGCCACTCTCTTATGCTGTGCCAGGGGATATGATGATGCAGGGGGGAAAACCTTGTAGTGATGGGCCTTGAAGCTGACTATAATATTGTCAAAACTATATACTGTGGTGAATTTATGTAAGAGTATGTGAGAACTGTTTTCAAAGAGAATTCCAGGGTGAGGGATGCACCCTGTGACAATCCTCACCACCTGTGCCAAGTGCCCCTCCCAACATACACAGCGTAAGGGGAGCCATGCTAAAGTGGGAGCATATAGGGCCAAACTTACCTGTGTTACATTTCATCCCCTACTGGTAGTAGGATCTCTTCTGCACTAACTTGCACTGAAACTGGATAGCACTGAATGGGGGAACCAATATCAGTCCTGCACAGTTATGCTCAGACACAGCGAAGAAGTGGGACCCCAAACTTAATTTAAAAGTCAGGGAGCAGATGTCCAAGCATTGTGAGTAGGGGGCCCTTGGTGTGGAATTCCCAGTCCACACCAGGTTATCAGAAGACAAAATGCTAATTGACAAGACATAAGGGATAAAAAGGTTGGAAGACTCTTATAATGGTGATTTTGGTCAAATTTTGGATGTTACTCTTTATGTGTTGGTCAAAGTCCAGAGACGACACAATAGGTATTTTTATATATTTTAAAATACAAACAACCAAAGAACTGGATTGAAACCAATGGATTCTTTATTTTTGCACAAAAGTATACACTGTATTGAAAGAAAAAGCCATACTAATATTATCTGCCATTTTACAAACATGGAAAAACTCTACAGCATAAGAGTGTTTGAATGTTTAAACACATTGATACAATATAACAGACTGAATGGGCAATTCAGGTGTGTT
Organism: Pelusios castaneus; assembly: GCA_007922175.1. Taxonomy (NCBI): domain Eukaryota; kingdom Metazoa; phylum Chordata; order Testudines; family Pelomedusidae; genus Pelusios; species Pelusios castaneus. Next base: position 15,880,610 of record ML685789.1, read on the forward strand.
TACTGACAGCAATACATTCCTTTAAAGGTCGCAGAACTAGCTTCAGCAAAATGAGCAAAATTTTTAGTGCTCATGATCAGGAACTTCATAATCCAGGGTATTTCCAAAAGGGTATTGAGCAAAGAGGGTTCTGGCCATTTCATTGATTCTGTTGTATGCTCCCAAGGTCTGGAAATACTCCACATATGACCAAAAATCACTGGACCAAAAAGGCCAATATGGCAGGATTGCAGGTTCCTGATACGGGTCTACAATAAAAATGACAGAATTTGATTAACATAACATAAAATGTGTAGGTTAGACTGTGAAACATAGCCAAAACTCCTAGGTCCTAGTCCTACATCTTACTATAGAGCAGGTTCCTTACGCTCACGCAGGCCTCTAATCGTATGGCTCTTTATGCCATCAGGTGGTTCCCTGCCCAGCATACAGCCAGTGTAAAAGCTCTACACTGCCCACCCCTTTGCCCTGATGCAGGGGGAATAAAAGACAGAGTAGGGAGAGGGTGAAAGAGAGCATGGTCAGAAACATTGTGGCCTGATATAATAGCCCACAGAGGGCTGTTAGGAGCTGGCAAAACTTAGGAGAGCCCTGGGGCTGCTTTACTTGTGCTGTGGGGTTGGGGACTAGCCTAGTCCAAAATTAGGACAGCCAAAGGTGGCTTTTGAGTCATTTTTGCTATCTGCCTTTGCCACTTTTCCTCTGCCCAGGACAGGAAAGGTGTGACTGAGAATCTGGCTGTGTGTCATTAGATCCATCTGTGAAAGGTATCATCCTCATGAGCTAGCTTACTGAGGTGCTTACCCACAGTGGCCGTAAAGTAAAGTACTGCTATTATTAACCTAGCTAGAAGTACTCCAAATTGAGTAGGTTGTAACTGAAAATGCTGTGATCAATCTTAGAACATTTTATAGACAAATGAAATCAGTGGGAGCTTTCCATGAAAACTGGTGCGATTGTTTGGCTTTGTTTCCTTCCAAGACCCTTTCACCTTGGATTAATTATTCTGCAAATAAAGATGGCTTCTCCTATGCACACTGCAAATGGTTTGAGTGGAATACTTTCCAGCAGTGTCCTGTCTGTCCTACTTGGATGCCAGCCAAGTTTGATTGTTGCTATCAGCTAAACTGGGACCCTGTCCCTGTAAACAATGTGAGTAGCAGAGAACGCGTCTATACTTTTCCATGATAACATTATTAACATGTATTTGGCTTCAGCTTCCTGCATGGTGCAGGCCACATTCTTACACTTCACATACACAGTGGGAGCAGTAGCAAACCCACTCTGAGACTTGATCCTGCAAGTCGATCCATGCAGATGGACCCTTGCATCAATATGGCTCTGCTGGGGTGAAGGATCAAATATCAGGAGCAGGACCTAAGATGCTTTGCAGAAGTCTAAAGCTTCAGAGTTATGTTTCTTCTCAGTTGGTAGCAGAAATCAAAGGCTACAGAGATGGAAAAAGAGGTCCGGTTAGGGAGTGTCCAGCAGCTGCAGATATTTCCTACTTGGCAACAGCCATGTTTTAGTTTGTTTTTAAAGAGGATATAAAAATTGATCTGGATGTGGGTTCCCAGTTCAGTGAGCCAATAGCCTGATGCTCCCAGGTTCTGAACACCCTCAGCCCCTGATCCAACAAATCACTGAAGCTTATGTGGAATTTTGCTGAGGAACTATTTATAAGCAGGAAGTTACATGTGTGCATCAATGTTTTGCTGGATTGAGGCCTCTGACCCCTAATATTTGGGCAATATCCAGACCCCCATTGAAATAAGTGAGTGTCTTTCTATTGACTTTGATGAGCTTCAGATCAGATTCTGTAGTGGGAACTAGGAGTATCCTGTAGTCAGAGGGTCAGGCCCTAATTTCATAAGCTAAAATTTGGAGTGCATAGTCACTGGTAACAAAACCAAACCAAAATGAATTAGAAATTAATAGAATTCACTGTATTAGCTGACTTCCAGGGTTATACTGTAGCCTGCTCCTTGTCACAGTGTGAAACAAAAACATATTTGCTGATGAAAGCTGTAAAAGTATTACTGAAACTAGGTTTTTTATACTAAAATACACACAGAGAAAAGATGTGTGGTTATTTAATTGGGATGCTGCATCAAAAACTGTTTCCTGTGTTCAATAAAATATTGCACTCTCCCCATTTTACTTTAAATTTCTTACAGCACAGAAAAAAATTACCAAAAGCTTGAGTTTTGAGCTGTAATTAAAGCCAAGCCAATGAGGCTTGTTGTGTGGAGTTTAAAAAAACATGGTTTTCAATAACATGCAGTCAAATTAAATTCCTTCCATGCCATCCCCCTTGTATACCCACCCTCATGTTTTGATGAGCACTGTTGTTACTAATGAAATGTTACGATACTGGATATCAGTGTGTCCATGGCAGACTTTGCTCCCACACTAATATATATATCAGTGAACGTGGTATAGTGTTTATGATCAGCATTGCTGCTCTTTGTTCTCAACTAGAATTTAAGCAAATATATGGCCAACAAAATTTCCATGCTGTCCACAGAAAAAATTAGTTTACATCTAAAGCACCAATACTGTATCAATCAATAAGGCAATTTAAATGTTATTAGGATCACTTTTTTAAAGCAAAAGCAAACATTGCATGCTATGGGTCCGATACTCTTCTGAGGTAAATCTGCACAGCTTCACAAACTCTGCTGACATTTACTAGATGAGGATGTATTGTATTGGGTTTTTTGTTTGCTTTTTAAATTGGCTTTCTAGTCATTTGTAAATTTTAAGGTTTTGGCCTGGAAGCTGGAGTTTCTTGCCAGTAAATAGACACAAATTTTATGGCATGCATCCAAAGCTTCCTGGATGTCCAATATATGCAGAAGTATGGTGTTTCTTAGGTTATGATAGCACTGTAAAACACAGTTTAGCAATCATCTGAGAACTTGCCTTAGTTATCATTTTTACTGTTTTTATTTGCTAACAAATCTGTTCTTTATAATATGCAAAAAAAAGTTCAAATGTTAATCAATTGCTTAGCAACACTTCACATATTTATTTATTTTACTACCTATTTCCTACTGTATCAGCAACAAATGAGAACATTTCTATCAGGGTCTGATCCAAAGTCCAATGAATCAGGGGATGTTTCCCCACTGACTATAATGCATTTTGGATCTGGCCCTCTAGTTACAACTAGTTCTTCCAATTTTTAGGAATTTAGGGGGAGAAAAAGACTGAAGACATTACCAGCTTCATGCTGTATTGGCCGGGCATCTGTAAATAAATAAAAAATCATCAGTAGAAGGTCTCAGACTTAAGGAATTGCAGTGTACAAAGAGGTGCTGTGTAGCGCAGAAGCTGACAAGCTCTGTAATGCATTGATAGGAGCCTACTGACAGCTAAACTTCTGTGTTTGAAACAGCTAAATAAAGAGTTCTCTGTTTCTAGTCACTCAGTAATACACATTGAATACTGTTTGCTAATAATGAAGGTAAATGTGACTGGTATACAAATAACATTCAATATCAAATGCAAATCAACATATATAGATTAAAATATCTAAGACTGCTGGGAAAAAAAACAAGAATAAATATAAAAGTTAACTTACCTGTTAATGCATTCATCAGCATGCAGAAAGAAATTAAGCCAACAAAGATAAACCTCATTGTCTCTGCAAATTATTATTCCTGTTTCTGAAATATAATCTATAAAATGAAATAGATTGGAATATATCACAATACATTTGTCTTCTAGAGGGAAAAAAAGGTTGGAATGATTTATTTTTACTGCAGTGAGAATAAGATTTTTATAATATGTCCAGGTGTCCCTAAACCTCCAACTGCTAGAATCATCTGGTACTGGCCACTGCCAGAGAAAAGATACTGGGCTACAGGGATCATTGTTTTGGTTCTTATGGTCTCATAAAAATTGTTAATTGCCAAAAACTTTCAGTATATTAGAGTAACTACAATACTGAAGTTTAATGTTCTTCCAGATTTAGGGCATTTTAAAAAAGTAATAAAAGTTCACCTGCACTGACATGAAATTAAATGTCTTGGAAATATTTTGTTTTGTGTCTACCTCAAAATTACCTTTCTACCCTCCTTTCTCTTATATGAGTTGAGGTCTGTAGCTCTAAGTCAGCTGCAAAAATCTGAATGGGCTTCTTTTTCTGTAAAATAGCACCACTCTTTAGAGAAGGGTGGGAATAAGGAAAGTAACGTCACTTACTTAAGACGCCAATCTGATTTTTTTCAGCTTAATATAAAAGTGTGGAGCTGCACACCTCTATAACATATTGCAGCACCATCCATGGTCAGAAATATCCAGATAAACTTCGGGAATAAAATTCCTATAGTATGAAGCTAGAAGGGAAAAAAATCCAGCAGCTAATTTAGTAATAGTTGCTTGTAATGACGCTCTAATTTATATGGGTTTTGCTACAGAAAAAGGTCTTTTCAGAAATGGACTATTTTGGCTGGCATTTGTTGTAAGTTTTGTGGTAATAGCATGGGGGGGGGGGCAAGTCTGGCTACAATAATTCAATAGTTGAAGCAAATAAAATCTATAGCAATGATTTAATAATAAATGTAACACTACAGAAATTGTCAGTTTGTCACTTTCACAAAATTAGGTTGCTTGCTTAGCTCACACTGTCATTGAAAGCAGCAGCTGATTTCAGTCTTTTAAGTGGGACACAAAGGAAACTGGGTGCCCAACAATTTGGATATTGACCTGAAACTGCTGATGCTCGTGGTCCTCAAGGGATTGTCTTAAGTGACTGTGTATTGTGATTCTTAGGCAAGGCTCAGTGAGGCCCATTAAAGTTCAGTTGATTATTTATATTTATTTCCTAAAGGAGCGGGGCTGTTTTTCTATGTGCTAATGCATACTGTGGATTCACTTCTATGCCGGCTGTTGAGCAATATGTCCTGGACTTTAAAATCTGTAGGAGGAGGAGAGAGGTCTTCAGCAGTGGTGATTTAATTTGTACATCATTTGGGTGATGTTCACGGCTCATGTTCCAGCCCTGTAGATTTGGAGTGTGAGCTGCCTCATGCAGACTGAGAGATCCATGACCATCATAACATGAGTTCTCCTTCATCAGAAGTTCACCTCCCCCCTGCTTAAAGAGAGCTTCCAGCCACAGCTCCTCTCACTCTCTGCAGAAACACCCACTCACCAGTTTTGGACATATTTGTTCTCATTTCCCTTATCCCTGCATATGTGGGACTGTTCCATGCCCCCACTCTGAACTTGCTTATGTGGAACATGAGTGCAGTTTGGGGAAAATAGGGATCAGGAAGGCTGCACACTCATTCTTGGACCTGGTGTGTATGGGCCCAATCAAATGACTTTGCAGAGGGTCCCAGCTTTGTTTAACTGGGTCTTGCTGGTGGAACTCCTCCATGTCTAAACACAGCATTAAGACATTCCTGCCAGGAATGATTCAGTGGCCTTTGCAACAGAGTGGATTATCTTGTAAGGGCTGGAGGGCCTGGGCCTAACCAATACTGATTACTGAAAGAGGCGCACCTGAGAGGATCAGGTGACTTCCTCTCCCCACCCCCTCCAATAAAGGGCTGCTTAAGTCGACTTAAGGAAATTTTAAGTCGACTTTATTAAACCTACTTTAAAGTCGACTTTACTGGGTAAGTCGACTTTATAAAGTTGACTTAGCCAGTGTAGATGCGGATTAGCCCTAAATCAACTTTAAATTGACTTAAAGGGCCCCAGGGCTCCCCCACTGACCTCCCTGCCAGGGTGGCTGGCACAGCCAGAGCCTGGCATGCCCACCCACAGGGCAGGACACAGCCCTGCCCATCCCACTCCTATACCCTGCCCCTGTCCCTGTCCTGCTCAGTCCCCATCGTACCAGGGTATAATGGGACAAATGCTGAGCCCCCTGGCACTTTGGAAGGGGTGCCCCCCCTGCCACCATGGACCGTCCCAGGTCCACCTAGCCCCTAGAAGTTGACTTAGGTGTCCAGTGTGGACAGTCTAAGTCGATTTGGCAAGGTCCACTTTAAGTTGATTTAATTTTAGAGTGTAGACATGGTAAGTCAATTTAACAAATTCGACTTAAAGTCGACTTTGCAAAGTCGACTTATTTTGACAAGTGTAGACATAGCCTTTGCCAGCCCTGCAGATGTGAGTCTGTAAATTCAACACATTCTGTAAACCTGCAGATAACGTTTTCCCTTTTGCCACCAAGTCAGTGTATCACACTGGCAGAAGCCATGAGGAACTCTGATGTACACAAATGCACACTTGGACTCAATAAGGTTTTAAATGTTAAGTTCTACTAAATAGCATATTACTGCTTCTGTATATACCCATGAGGAAGAGTCTGCCCCCGACCCCCACCAGCATGGAGGGAGTTAAACTTGGTGGAGTGGGTAGCAGTGGAGGTGAGTCCTCTGGGTGGCCGAGAGTAGCTACATGGGCCACAACCAGTCAGAGATCAATTGCAGGGACCAACCAATCCCAGCTCAGCAGGACTCATGTAAAAGGAGCGGTGTGTCCACTGGCCAAAGTCAGGCACTCACAGTGTGGGGCTTCAGGGGTAAGACCTGGATTCCTAGAAGGTAAAAGAGGTGCTAGCACCATGGATGTAGTAGTTGCTCGTGGTGCTAGCTTCTAGAACTGAGTAGCAGCGGCCCTGAAGTAAGGGTGAAGAAGGTGCTAGGGCCACAGGGAAGTCCCATGGGAATGCACTGAGCAGTTAGAAGAGATGCTGCACAAGGGGTCCCTGGCTTAGGACCTGGAGTAGTGAGTAGACCCATGTCCTCGCCCATTAGCCGCTGAGGGAGTTGGCTGGGCAAATGGACTATGCTTTTCTGACCCCTGGAAGGGGGAAACACAGAAGGTATCATGGCCAAAGGGCTCCAGCATGAAGAGGATGTTGCGGTTCCTGGAGAATCTGCCAGCAGGAGCAGTGACAGAGTGCCAGGGTGCAAACTGTGGACAGGGGGTGTCTTCCTTGAGCCAGTCCCCAGAGTGACCAGGAGAAGGTGCCAGTCCAGCAGTGAGTGTTGTGGCTCATGGCAGTCCCGGGATAGATCTTTATTCCAGAACACAATAAGGGGGTCTAATTTCAATTACGTGGGGAGATGATGGCAATGCAGAATAATGGCATAGCTGGAATAGTCGCATAGCTTAACTGTTCCTTTCCAGACTGACCCTTTTGAGTTCTTTTTTATTTTTTGATATAAAAGGATTCTATGGCAATGGTAATATATTATGGGTTGTAGGTAGACACCACAGTTCCTGTGGAACTCATTGACACAGGATGCCATTTGGGCTGATACATGAGATAGATTGAAAAAAGGGATTGGACCCTTACATGGGTAAAAAGAATATTCAGAGTTTCAAGAGTTAATGCTAACAAGAAAGAGATTGGAAGGGTGATAAAAACACATTTCAGGTTTTAAACTAATCTCTAATCATTAGGGATTAGGGTGAGACCTTCAGGCTAGCGCACATCTGCCTACTGTTGAGTTTATCATACTTTCCTCTGAAGCATCCAGTGCTCACCAATGTGGGAGACAGATTAGTGAACTAGATGGACCATGGATCTTTTCTGATATGGCAATAACTTGGTTCTAGTCAAGGCACATTTTCAACCTTAACACCTCAAAGTTTTCTGTTTGCTAAACACAAATTGAAAATGCAAATAAATGTTAAGGATTTCCATTCTGTAACACTAAATGGAACCTAGGCAATTATAAAGAGAGGACTAAAATGAAATTTAGAACACCTGTATCTGCTGTAGAGCAAACTGAACAAGAGCTCCGAGTTGCTATAATTACTGCTTCCCCACTGCACCTGCCTCAATTAAAAATGATGTTGGAATACAAAAAGATGAAGGAGTTTGAGCTGATTTTTTAATTCAGAAGCTTTTGGATGGGAGAGGGGTAGTCAGGTTGCTCACTTGCTTGGGTAGCATAAATGTACATTCTTAGCACCTCATGCCAAACCGAATCCCACGTTTTCTGGAAGCTGCCCAACACATAGACTGTGGACTGTCTGGCAGCATTTTTAATAGGCTGCATGCATTCTCATTTGGTTGTCCTCCCTTTGTCAAAGTTTATTCGTGACAATACTGTAGAAGCAATAGTGCGCTGTGCTCAATACAAATGCTTGTACAGATCAATTAGCAGAACGTTTTATTAATGGCCACCGACTTGCATTTTTCCACACTACTGAGCAGTAATTGGAAAATTCCACGGTGACCACAAATGCAAATTAGTCACAGCAGTGACCACCCTTTCCTGCAGATACCATAGCATTTAACAGCACAGCATCTGCTGAAAGAGCCCAGTATTTTCCCTGCTGCTAGTCTGGAATAAACAAATATTTTTATTTTTAAGCTACTTGCAAATATTTGTGCTCCTTTATTAGGGAGGGTCATTAATTCAAGGGCTTACATGGTGCAGAAAGCAAGGCTCAGTTCTTCAGAGTCTACATTCCAACATTTGCTAAAGAATCTTGATAATAAAAAGGCCATTCATTCATGGGAGCTTTGTTCCTGCATTATAGAAGGGGCATGTACTAAAGAATATATCCCACCAGCCTATCTCACGCAGAGGTAATCAATAAGTACTTTTTGTAGATATCTCTCTGGGAAGCACAAGCAGGCACATCCATCATCTCTGTCAGAGGCTGCAGTCAAAGGGAACATTCATAAGCTCCCCTTGGGAATAGGGAAATACTGTTTGGTCAGTATGCTTGTTATGTGACTTGCTCCCTGATGGGGAATAGTTCTGGAACTGATGGCACCTGGTGTCTGTCCCAGGGTGGTCCCATTTCTAATGGCCAAGCAATCAGTTTTGCACAAACCTAAGCACTGTGTGATGTTCTTTGGAGCAAAACAGGTCTCTCTTGTTTTGTTTAATGACTAGAAATAAAGGTGCATGAATAAAAATGGACATGTGGATGCTTTTGCCTTTCCAATAGCACCATTTGGATGGTGTAAGAATCCAAAAACCCAGAAGAAAGGGGATTATCTCCCCAGTGCAACGCAATAACCCATGTAGTCTGTTTCTGAGATACGTTTCTCATTTAATCAATAAAGAAGCATCCCCCCCACCCCAGACATGCAATATCTGTTTATTGAAAAATAAATTGCATTTGTACTTTTACTGTCACATCTAATTTAAAGGGTTTTTTATGCTTTTTGACAATGAGGAATCTTCCTATTTACAACTTATGAATTCCACTTTGATTTTACAAATATTCTGTATCCTTATGTCTTATGGCTGCCTTCCACTCTGTTCTTACCTCATGCTCCCTGTGATAAAAGAAGGGGAATTGACATCTCCATGTCTGTCTATGAATAGGTTGGTTGCTAAAGAATATTAGTACCTGGTCAGACCTTGACCCGACAGAAGAAAGGAATGACAGCATCCAAGATAAACCCAGTTTTCTCTTAACGTCTCTGAATTGCACAAGAGTTTGAAGGAATGGAATTTTCCCAGGAGAAAGAAGAAAAGACATGAGATGTTAATGCTTGTCTTTTAAAAAACACAGAGGCTGAGTGAGAGTGAGAATAAAAACACACAAACCTTTGGGGAAGAGAGAATGTTTTTGCCTGAGGGACCAACTTGAGAGGGAAGGAGTTGACTGCAGAGGTCCAAGGGTGACTCTGTGATTCGTAGGAAAAGGTATGTATAGGAAAAGGAACAGGGATTTCTTAGAATACACTGATCCAAATCCTCAAAGAATGCTTAAGACTGATAAGGAAGCGGAGGCATGGAATGGTGAGATGCTTCAAACCTTACTTGCATCTGTTTTTTCTTTCGTATTTAGTAGTTGTTTTAAGAAACTCTATGCAAAGCCTCTGTCTGTTTCAACTATCGAGTGTCCCTGAAGAGGGAAAATGTAAACCAGAGATCCCACAAGGTTCAGAAGGCTGGAACTCTGGGAAAGGTTGTGCTTAAGCAACAGGGGTGTCTGTGAGAACTGGAACTGTTCTCCTAGGCTATGTCTACACTGGGGAATTTAGGTCGACTTAAAAAAGTCGACTTTAATAAGTCATCTTTAAGTCGACCTTATTAAGTCGACTTAGAGAGTCCACACTGGACTCTCTGTCAACTTGTTTGGTCCAGGGAGAGCTAGCCCCACACGGTCCGGGGGAGAAGGGAGTAAGGAGCCCTGTGCTCCCTCCTAGCCAGGTCTGCGCTCCATGTTCTGGGAAGCCTTCGGGCTTCCCAGAACCTGGAGCGCAGCAGTGCCGGCACTCCAGCTGATCAGAGAAACCCCCGGGGTTTCTTAAATAGTCGACTTAGGGCTACCCCACGTCTACACTGTCTTAAATAGTTGACTTAAGCCTCAAAGTCGACTTATACGAGGTGTTATAAAGTCGACTTTGAATTTCCTTAAGTCGACTTAAGCAGCTGCTTAAGTGGACTTAAGGAAACTGTAGTGTAGACGTGGGGTAAATTAAGTCGACTTAATTTTCAAGTGTAGACGCACCCCTAGATACTTGCATAGTAGGGGTCTCAGTTCTCAGCAGGGATGGTAGACAGAGTATATGTACCCTGAGAATGTGCCTGGAAACCCAGAGCCAGAGACCGTGCCTGGATTTTGCTTACACTTAGCAAGTTTGAGAGCACACTAGCTCGGTGGTGGGATACAGGGAGAGCACCCTGCTGAGCTTCCAGCCAGGAGAGCTTGACTAGGGCTATGACACCCTGGGTTTAAATAGATAAAACATTCTCCACAAGGTTGTAATACTTTTGCACAGTAAAAACACATAGCAAAGCTGATATACAGAACTACCCCAGAAAGCATGGATATCTGAGTGCCTCCAACAGGAATACAGCCCAAGTGTTACAGACATAAAGGGCATGCAGGTGAACTGAGCTGTACCTACTTTTACAAAGTTTAAATTTGGCTACCATAAGGAATTCCATATACACTGCTTTTTAAAAGAAACAGCTATATTGTTTTCAGTTGTTTCACTGCCACATTTTCTTTGCTTTGGGTTTTTAATTAGTTCATGAAAATGTAGTTTTCCAACTCATTTGAAATTGAGGTGACATCTTTATTACTGACAAATTGCTTGATAATTCAGAGTACGCTAGCCAACCGGAGCAAAGGAAATTGACAGCCACAGAGAAAGATTTGCATACTTAGAGAAATAACTGCATGGCTATTAGAAACAACTGTATTGTGATTATTCAAGTTCCTGTTTGTTGATTGGCTAATACTGGTCAGGGTGAAGGTTGGGATTGACAAACTGTGTAGTTGACCCCATAATTTGTGATAACTGTGCAAAGATCATGCAAATTAGACAGCAGGACTCCATCAAACGGCAGGGAAAGATAGAACTGTGTGCTAGTAACTGCACAGTCTCCCTGTGCCACTGTCGGGAGAAAAACACATGTTTTACACTACTCTAAATCCATAGAAACCAGTTACATGGACTGAATTATACCAATGAATGTGAGCTAATAGTCAAGCCTGGAATCACTAAAGTGTTCCTCTTAGGGCAAACTTCATCCCCGTACAGAGGGCCCGCATAGAACCTATGAAAAGGGCTGGTTGAAAAATTTGCATTGAGGCTGATTTTTTTACAGTAAACAAAAAGTGCCTGATTTCTCTGAAAAACTTATATTTTATATATAAAAAAATTAATACTCCAGGGCTGGAAACGTTCAGCCAGAAACCAAAAATGTTGATTTCCAAATTTCATTGTGTTGTCTCATGGGAAGTGTAGTTTGGGAACCTCCTGTCCCTATTCCCCTTTATGGGCCTTGTAAGGGGGTTGGCTGTTTCTCCCTGACCATCTGAGATGGAGGCCACGCTCCTTCTTATGGTGCTTCTGTGGTGACAAAAGCTTAAAGGGGGAAATTAGCATTCATCAGCTCAACCTCAGATGGGGCAGAACCAGCAATCTATCTAGGGGCTCTGGCCTTGTGGTAGGGCAAAGCTAGCAATCAGGTTCTCCTGGCCTGCGGTGTGGTGGCTGCTGCTCCAGGGATGGGGTCAGCAGCAGCGGAGATGGTAGTGAGACCTTGGATCCCAATCCAGGGCTATAACAGTGGCAGAGGGTTCAGCCACTAGGTCAGCAGGGTCCCAGCTTAAACATGCTGATCTCGTATCAGCTGCAGCACACCTGAACTATTCCCTAGGATGACAAGATGTTCCAATTTTGTAGGACAGTCCCAGTGTTCAGAGCTTTGTATTACATAGGCGCCTATTATCCCCCCACACCATGTCCCAAGTTTTCACGCTTGTTATCTGGTCACCCTAGACTTCTCTGGGCTATTTCCTACCATGGGGTCATTGTCCTTCTCCCTAGGGTAGACAGCAAGTGGCAATCCCAGCTCCTTGCTGTCCCAGGTGGCAGGTAGCTTCTCAGCATCCAGGCAACCCATCTGGGTCTTTGACACTGCAGGGGTCAGGCTTGGGCAGCAGCAATAGCGGAGAGATGTCCTTTCCCCCCAGCAGCTCCAGCCTAATTGAGCCAGAGAGCTCACCTTTTATACTTGCCCTTTCTGTGCTGCTGTCAACTTTGGGCAGGTGTGGGTGACCTGGCTCCACTCACAAAGAGGTGGAAGAAGGTTTCTCCCCCATCTGACTCTGAGGGAGGTCATGCCATCTCGCTGCAGGCTTCATGCCCCTATTCCCCTTATAGCCTAACTGAGGAATCTGGCTCATAACTCTCCTATGAGACACCATGCCAGATCTGTGGAGGGGATCATGGTGCATCATGGGAAATGTAGTCTGGCCATAGAACCCAGCCCATAGGGGAGAATGAGACACCTTAACTATAACACTCATGAAGCACCATGATGACATTTCCCAATTGAAAGTTTTTCATTCAAAAGTTTTTAAGTGGTAGCTAAAAGCTCGGGGGGGGGGGGGGGGTGTTTGTTTTTGGTTTGGGGTTTTTTTTGTTTTGTTTTGTTGTTTTTGTCAGAAGTCATAATTTTCTGCTGGGGAGACAATTCAGTTTTCTAATCACTTTCCCCACAAAGCATGTAAATCCTACTTAATTATGTCAGGGTTTAAGCCACCTTTGGCCTTATCCTGATCACAGGGCTGCCCAGCACCTGTTTGGTCCCCAGCTCAAGCAAGAACAGCTTTGTACTAGCAAGCACTGAAGATTAAAGGGTCCCAAAGGATCATATGGGCACAAAGATTTCCTTGACCACGCTGCTTTCCCCTAGCCATACCGCTTGCTGGAAGTGGTACAGCAGCTCCTTGCCACTCCAAGATCCCCATGAGCTAGGTAAACCCATGTTAGGGCAGCCATCTTGCACAATGGCTCAGTGCAAGATGTCCCTCCTATAGTGCAGTCCAGGCTCTGGCCCAGTAGCATAACCCAGTGGTGTCCTGGATTATCTTGGTTACCTTAGGTCATTGGAGTTGCCATAATGATAGATGGGTGGGTTGTTTTAGTGTGAGGAAAACTTGTTGGTCTGGTTTGCCGGCTGCTCAAGAATAAAGGTTCAGCATGGATCTGAGAGTGTGCTGTCTCCTTATTATCAACCCACATAGCTAACATAATTGGCAACGAGGATGGGATGCCTATGTGTGACCCCAAAATCGATGTCAGGGGTAAATAGTCAGTGAGAAGTGTGAACTTCTTTTCCAACAAATACTAGTGAAATTTTCAAATGCCAAAAACAATGCCCAGAGCTTCGTATTCGATTTGAGCATAGTTAGTTTCTGCCTTAGTCAAGATGAATGAAGCAAAAGTGATAGGTCTTTCTTCACCTGAAGGCATAACGTGGGACAATACTACCCCAACTCCATAAGGGGAGGCATTGCAGGCCAGCTGTAGGGGTAAGGATGGATCAAAATGTGTCAGAACCCTTGAATTTATCAGTGCAAGTTTAGCTTTGTTGAATGCAACATCACAGGCTTCCATACAATTCCAGCCCTTGTTTGCCCCAAGGAGCTCATGTAGGAGTTTCAGGAGTGTTGCTAGCTGTGGAATAAACTTGCCATAATAGTTCAATAATCCTAAAAATGAGTGAAGCTGGCTTACGTTCGGAGGGCACGGAATGTCTACAATTGCCTTTACCTTGGTTGGAGACTTATGGAGGCCAGCAGTATCAATTACATGTCCCAAATATTCAACTGAGGGCTGGAAAAATTCACATTTGTCCCAGTGGACTCGTAAACCATACTCTTTCCAGTCTTTGAAGGGTAGCTTTCAAGTTCATAAGCTGCTCTTCCTCATTCTTGCCAGTGACCAAGATGTCATCAAGATAGCATTATACTCCTTAGAAGCCACTCAAAATCTGGTTCATTGCCCTCTGGAACAAAGCCGGGGCCAAAGTAATTCCGAAAGGCCAATGGCAGTATCTGTGCAACCCCTTATGTGTTACAATAGTCAATAACTCTTGAGATTCTTCTTCAACATGCATTTGTAAGTAAGTTTGACTCAGATCAATCTTGCTAAATTTTTGTCCCCAAGACCAACCTGTGAAGATGTCCTCGATAACGGGGAAGAGGATATTGTTCTGCACATAACACTGGTTTAACAATGACCTTGAAATCTCCACAAATCCTAATGGAGCCATTCTTCTTCAACGTTGGGATGATAGGTGTTGCCCACTTGCTGAGGGTAACTAGCAGTAAGACTTCCTCCTTGACTAGCTGCTCCAAGTTTTCTTCAACCTTTGGTCTGATGGCAAATGGCACCATTCTGGCTTTCAAACATTTTGGTTAGCAACCAGGCCTAATATTTAACTTCATGGCGATTTCCTTCATGCTGCCTAAGTCTTCTCCGAAAACAGCAGCGTGTTTTGCTAGTACTGCTGCCAGACCCTTTCCTCTTTAGTCATTCAATGCACCTCTGCCCAATTGAGTTGGATCTTTTTAATCCATAACCTTCCTATTAAGGCTGGGTAATTACCTCTCACCACAAATAGTGGCAGCCTTGCAGTCTCTCCATTAAACTCTGCTTTCACATCAATAGTGCTCAATAAGGGAACAGCCTGTCCTGTGTACATCTTCAAAACAACCATTGTCGGTTTAAGTGGTAGATGCCTTAATTCCTTCTCATACACGGTGTTCAAAAGTAATGAAACTGCTGCGCGGTGTCCAGTTACATGCATACAGATTTACCTTCCAACAGAGGTGTCACCCAGAATTCATGTGCACCAGCTGTCATAGGTAAAATGTGGAGTGAGACTTCATCTTCTGACTGGCTGTCACCTTGATCACCTTGTGTTTGCTCTGCGGCATACAGAACTTCCCTCTTAGTCTGCTGAACCAACAGCTCATTTTTCTCAGGTCTGCCTCTTCTGTTTGGCTCATCCTTCCTTTGTTTGCATTCAATGTGTCCTCTCTTGCCACATTGTCTACACAGTTGTCCCTTATGACAGCACTCCAATGCAAGGTGGCCCTGCTTTCCACACCTGTAACATTCCTGTCTCTCCAGTGCCTTGTGGGTAGATTCTGGGCATATCTTATGCACTCTGGCCCTGATTTGTTGCATGTCTTGGGTGGCCCATTCCATGGAGACCGTGATATCAATGGTTTTCTGCAAGGTGAGCTGAGCTTCAGTTAGTAGGCATTTCCATGTTGATTCACTGTGCAGGCCACATCCAGTCTGTCACGCAACATTTCCTCTAACCTGCTCTTGAAATCACAGTGTTCCACCAACTAACAGTGCCCACATGAAACAAAAGTGCCAAAGGCTAATATTTAACAATGGTATCCAGCCTTCACAAAGCAATGCCATTTCCATTGCCCACAGGGACTGCAACTCCCACAGGAGTAGATAGCTTCTGTAACATTAATCAGTTAACTTCTTGCAGCGAAAGCTGAATGAAAACTTGTTCGTTTGGTGTTGTTCAGACTTTTAGTGTCATCCTAGCTTTGTCTCATAGTCCAATTCTGCCCATGAACAGACTGCAGCGGGCTCCAGACTTAGAATCATAGAAGCATAGAATCATAAGGCTGGAAGGGACCTCATGGGTCATCTAGTCCAATCCCCTGCTACAAACAGGACCACTCCCTCTAAATCATCCCAGCCAGGGTTTTGTCTAACCGGGCCTTAAATATCTCCAAAGATGGAGATTCTACCACCTCCCTAGGTAGCCCATTCCAATGCTTCACCACCCTCCTAGTGAGAAAATTTCTCCTAATATCCAACCTTGACTTCCCCAACTGTAATTTGAAACCATTGCTCCTTGTTCTGTCCTCTCTTACCATCGAGAACAGCCTAGCTCCCTCCTCTTTGGAGCACCCCTTCAAGTAGTTGACGGTTGCTATCAAATCTCCCCTCAGTCTTCTCTTCTGTAGACTAAATAAGCCTAGTTCCTTCAGTCTCTCCTTGTATGTCATGTGCCCCAGCCCCCTAATCATTTTCGTTGCCCTCCACTGGACTCTTTCTAATTTGTCCACATCCTTTCTGTAGTGGGGAGCCCAAAACTGGACACAGTATTTCAGATGCGGCCTCACCAGCGCTGAATAGAGGGGAATAATGACTTTCCTCGATCTACTGGCAATACTCCGACTGATGCAGCCTAACATGCCATTGGCCTTTTTGGCAACAATAGCACACCGTTGACCATATCCAGCTTCCTGTCCACCATAACCCCCAGGTCCTTTTCTACAGTGCTGCTACTTAGCCGATCGGTCCCCAAGCTGTAGCAGTGCATGGGGTTTTCCCATCCTAAGTGCAGGACTTTGCAGTTGTCCTTGTTGAACCTCATGAGATTTCTTTTGGCTCAGTGTTCCAATTTGTCTAAGTCTCCCTGAATCCTGTCCCTGCCCTCCAGTGTGTCTACCATTCCCCCCAGCTTGGTGTCATCCACGAACTTACTGAGCGTGCAATCTATCCCATCATCCAGATCATTAATGAAGATGTTGAACAGAACCGGCCCCAGGACCAACCCCTGGGGCACTCCACTCGTTATTGGTTGCCAACTAGACATTTAGCCATTGATTCCTACCCACTGAGCCCGTTGATCTAGCCAGTTTTCTATCCACCTTACAGTCCACTCATCCAACCCATACTTCCTTAACTTGCTGATGATAATGCTGTGGGAAACCATATCAAAAGCCTTGCTAAAGTTGAGGTATATCATGTCAACAGCTCTTCCCACATCCACAAATCCAGTCATCTCATCATAGAAGGCAATCAGGTGAGTCAAGCACAATTTGCCCTTGGTGAATCCATGCTGACTGCTCATGACACAATTTGGAAAACTGCTTAGCGATGAAGCACTTACTGTCACTCTGTCTTGAACGGCAATGACCCATCAAAACATTGGTGTCTCCTATGTCTGTGCTCTGTGCCCTCCCCTCTGGAAATGATCAGAAGCCACTTTCCAAAGCCAGAGCACGAAGCAGAAGCAGTCTGCCACGCCAGTGGCCATTTTGGAAATGCTCAGAACTGCCTGCTGCACACTTCCCACCTGTATATTCTGGGACTGGCAGCCAAACCTCCCAGAAATAGACAGAGCAGTGTGAAATCCAGACCTCATTTTTGCACGTGGCCTCTGTTTATAATGGGCCAAACTGAAATGTGAGATCTGAACATCCCATAGTTTCAAGGGATTGAAATCCAGGCAGTTTTTCAGCTCAAATTAATGTTTACTCAGAGTGCACTGTGTGTCAGGGTGTGTGCTTGAGTTGATGTTTGACAGCTGTCTGCGTGTCTCTCAGGGTACGTCTACACTTGTACCTTAGGTCGACTTAACAATGCTTAAGTCAACCTACAGAATGCTGCGTCCGCTTATTAAGTCAACTTAAGCACTTCCTTAAATCGACTTAATAACACCACCTCTGAAGGGCTATGTCTACACTTGTTAATTTATGTCGACTTAGCATGTCCACACTCAAAATTTAAATCGACTTAGAGGGGACCTACAAAATCGACCTAGAGCATCCACACTGGACGCCTAAGTTGACTTGTAGGGGCTAGGTGGACCTGGGACAGGTCCACAGTGGCAGGCGGGGCACCCTTTGCCAAGTGCCAGGGGGTGCAGCCTTTGCCCCATTGTACCCCCCATTCAAAGGGGGACAGGGACCCTGGCAGGGTGTAGGAGCAGGGTGGGCAGAGCTCTGCCCTGCCCTGTGGGGGGGGGGTACGCCAGGCTGTGGCTGTGCCAGCCACACTGGCAGGGAGGGCAGTGGGGAAGCCCTAAAGCCCCCAAAGTCGACGTAAAGTCGACTTAGGGCTACTCCATGTCCACACTGGCTAAGTCGACTTTCTAAAGTCTTAGACTTAGCCATCAAAGTCGACTTAAAACGAGGTTTTATAAAGTCGACTTAATTTTTCCTTAAGTTGACTTAAGCAGCTGCTTAAGTTGACTTAAGGAAAGTGTAGTGTGGACGCAGATTAAATTAAGTTGATTTAAGCAAGCTTAAGTCGACTTAATTTGTAAGTGTAGACGCACCCAAGGTCGATTTAAGGCTTAAGTCGACCTTATTAAGTCGACTTTAAGCCAGACTGGAGGGGTATGTCTACACTACAGGCTCTGTTAAGTCAACTTAACAAGGTTGATTTAAATCAACTTTAAGTGTAGATGCTCCATTAAGTCAACCTAACAAGGTCAACTTTAAGTCAACTTAACAGAGCCTGTAGTATAGACATAGCCATAGTGTGCACATTCAGACATGGCTTTGAAGCATGGTATGGGGACAGACTGAGCTATATTTACTAAACTCATATCAGTACCTGGCTACAAATCACAGCTGAGCCTAGCCCAGATGCAATTAGCTGAGTAGTCAAGCTCTCAGAGATCAGGGCTAAAGCATGACTTTTTAAAACTTGGTTATTACATAGACTGGACCTTTCCACGTAGGTCAAATCACATCACTCTCCATTCATCCCCAGAAGACATTGTAGGCCAGGTCCAAAGTATGCCATTTTACACCTGCATCATCTCTCCAGCATCATTTTGGTTACTTTGGATGTGTAGACAGGCCTCCATTGATTTGATATCACTGTAGCATTTGCACACCTAAAGAATCTGCAGCAGATAAAACAAGAGGCAATGGTATTCAAATTCTGATGGGAGACCTTCTATGAGATGTTCCCTTCCTTTCTGCAGCTACATTAAAGCCTTATTTAAGTATTTTTTTAGTTGATCAATTGGGCAGTCCTGCATCGCATCCCTACTTAGTTATTCAAAGCAGCAATGTCCCAAGGTGAACTAAGCCAAGAATCTGAAAAACTGGCCATGCAGCACGTTCAGGCCCTTTTAAGGAAGATGTATTTCTATGTTCATATTACACGTAGATGTGTCACAGCAATAATCTCCCCTTCTTTTGTAATTTACTCACCCTACATTGTTTTTCAGATTGATTGAATATCCCAGCGGCACTTTAGCTATTAAGCAATCAGAAGCGGTTTATTGTTTTCATGCCACAAGGCAATAGAGATAATCCTTTAAAGTTAAGACTTAATTACATGTTTGATGCTATCAAAGAATGGCCAGAGTTTTGCAGCTCAAACAAAAATTTGTCAGTAATTCAGGGAATTTCTCTCCTTGATTCATGACTCTAAGTTCCTTCAGTGCCCATGTGACTTGATCCTATCCAGTGGTATCTCCATCTTTATATAGCAGCCAGCCACAATAAAGTTGATCAGAAAATGATGAAAAGATAATATAATATAAAATGGCTTATATCACAGAGAGGTCTGAGGAAGTGATAGGCGTACTTAATGCAGGGCCATCCCGTGTGGGGAGTGGGGCCCAACGCCAATTGGCCAAAGCGAGGCCTCACCTCCCCATGCTGGAGGGGAGCATGGCGGGCTGACCAGCCCACTCCGCCCCCCAGGGAGCCAGCCCTGGGCTGGGAGGCCGAGGCTGCCGGTGCGGGGAGCCGGCTACGGCCCCGGAGGCCGAGGCCACCTGTGGAGGGGGGAGGGAGATCTGGAGCCGGCTCCAGTCCCGGAGGCCACCTGCAGGAGGGAGCTGGCAGCCCCGGCCCTGAGCCAGGTGGCTGAGGCCACCTGCACGTGGGAGCCAGCCACGTGGGGCAGGCCGGCCCAGAGACTGGATCCCACGTGCTCCGCCCCTGGGCCTGCCTGCTCTGCCCTGTGGGCAGGGAGGGCCGGCCCAGGGGACGGGAATAGCCCTTCCGGCCTGCCCCACCCCGCTGCCTTTGGCAGCAAGCCAAAGGCAGCAGGGTGGCCGTGGGAGGAGGGGCTGTGGCACGCGCGGGCCCTGCACTACCCCCTGGGAGCGGGACAGCGTGGGGCCCACGTAACTGCGGGGCTCGGTGCGATCGCCCCGTTCACCCCCATCTAGGGACAGCCCTGACTTAATGTGAGAAATAGTACACTTCAGAGGAAGCTGTATCAATGATAGTGCAATGCATCAGTTTCAATTTTGTGAGCTCTGGAGAATGTTGATGGTCCCAATATTTACTCATGTTCAGTAGCACCTTACTCCACTGGAGTCAATGGAAGTACTCAGGGAGTCAGGGTGGTAGAATTAGGGCCTGCATTAGCAGCACATGGGAAGTGCTAGTATGGCATTATAAAGCAGATACCTAAAAGGGGATATAGCTCTTATCAAATCAACTGTATTTGCAAAAGTGCCTAGATGATTTAGGAGCACAAGCATCCTTGGCTATGTCTACACTTACTAAAATTAGTTCGAATTAGCTTATACTGGAACGTACGCGCTTGCTTAGTTCGAATTAGCAATCCCCATTCATTTCAATGAAATGAAATGAAATTAGTTTGAATTAACATGGCCACATTGGTTAATTCGAACTAATTAGTTCAAATTAACCCCTTACCCTAAATGATGTAAGGACTTTTGCAAACGCGACCCCTTAACCTTTAAACATTTTTCAGCAAAACCCACGTGTGAAAACCAGGAAATACAGAGATAAAGTATACACGCATGCAACCTTAGTTCTTCCCCTTGAAGCTGGCAATAACTGTTGAGAATTATCTGCATGAACTCCAGCCGCATTCTCTGTGTTAAGTATAACTGTACAGAATGGTGGAGAAATGAACTGGAGCACTTGAAAGAGCTGTGATTAAGCTATTAGGTGATCTGGGAGGGTGTGGCCCTCTGGGTGTGTGTGAACCTCTTCTCCTGACCTCTGTGTATGTGATTAAAAAAAATGAGGTGCATGGGAACCTTGGGAGAAGCACGTTCCAAAGGGGTAGCTGTGTTAGTTTAGATCAGTCAAACAAAGGAGTCCTGTGGCGCTTTTAAAGACTAACAAATTTATTTATCGCATGAGCTTTTGTGGGAGAAAATCCCACTTCGTCAGAGGCTTCAAAGCGTTAAATAAATTTGTTAGTCTTTAAAAGTGCCACAGGACTCCTTGGGAGAAGCAGTATGCCACTGCAGAGTGTATGCTGTGTCACTTACAAAGCACAGGATCTTTTTGCCATGGGGATTGTCAGTAGTTAGGTGAGGGCTGGTGTGGTCTGTAAGTTTAATGAAAGGTAAGTGAAAGTATAATGTTAGGTGGCATTATGCACATAATGATGAAGATTTTGTAAAAAGGGATGACAGGGCTGTAAAATTTGCAGATGTGGTGTGCTTTTCAGGGTTGTAAAAGTTGCAGATGTGGTGTGCTTTTCAGGGCATAGGCAACAGTCTATTCCATTCTTTTGATCATTTTTATTGCCCTTCTCTCAACTGTTCCCAGTTCCATTATATCTTTTTAGAGATGGGGTAATCAGAATTGGTGTTCAAGGTGTGGGTGTGCCATGGATTTATATAGTGGATTTATGATATTTTCTGTCTTAATTTCTATCCCTTTCCTAATAGTTCTTAACATTGATAGTCTTCTTGTCTGCCGCTATGTGCTGAGCTGAAGTTTTCAGAGAACTTTCCATGATGATTCCAAGATTTTTCTTGATAACAGCTAATTAAGAACTCATCATTATCTGTGTGTGGTGGGATTAACTTTTTTACTTTGCACTATCCATGTTGAACTCCATCTGCCATTTTATGACCAAGTCCCCCAGTTTTGAGAGAACCCTTTGTCACTTCCCACAATCAGCATTGGACTTAACTATCCTGAACAATTTTGTATCATTTGCAAACTTCGTCACTTCACTGTTCACTTCCTTTCCACAAATACAGAGCTGTGGGGAGCCCTGTTATTTATCTCTCTCCTTTGTGAAAATTGACCATTTATTCCTACCCTTTGTCTCCTCTTTTTGATCCGTGAAAGGACTTTCCCTTTTATCCCATGCACTTATTAGTTTTCTTGAGTCTATGATGAGGGACCTTGTCTAAAGCTTTCTGAAAATCCAAGTATACTAGATCAACTAAATCATCCTTATTGTCATGCTTGTTGACACCCTCAAAGAGTTCTAACAGATTGGTGAGGCATGACTGTGTTGACTCTTCCACAACAAATCATGTTACTCTATGGCTTTGTACACACGAGAAACTTGTCCCGCAATAAGCTATTGCGGGACAAGGAAAGCGCTATAAATATAACGCTTTGGTGTGTACACACGTTCTGGTTATATCGCAAAGCAGCGTTCAACTGTTCCGTAGTAATGCTTACCACTCTTGATTTGAGTGGTTTAACTGTTGCGCGGCAAGAGGGTGTTGCCGCGCAACAAGAAAAATGATCGTGTGTACGCAGGCAGCTTTATTGCGCGATAAGGAGCCTTATTGTACAATAAAGTGATCGTGTGTACATAGCCTATGTGTCTGATAATTATATTCTTTACTCTAGTTTCTACCAATTTGCTCAGTACTGAAGTTAGATTTTCTGGCCTGTAACTACTAGGATTGGCTTTGGAGCCCTTTTAAAAAATTGGTATTATATTAGGTATCCTTCAGTCATCTGGTATAACTCTCTCCTTACTGCAGCCCTAAACCTTCTCCCTGACTTCCTCCAACTAACCCTCCTTCCACCCAGTAAGCATTTGTATATCTGTTTTTCCCCCCCAAAACACTTTGGCTATGTGGCCCCAAAATAGCAAACGCCTAACAGAGATTTTTAACAGACCTTCAAAACTTTTCCAGATTTCTGAACTGGGTGGGACTTTAAGTGGCACTAGTTGCCTGGGTTCAAGATCAGGGTCACTGCTTAATCCCTTGTGCTACCCTGCTGCTCAACCTACAATGCTCAACCTATCCTCTGTCTCCCTCTGCATATGCTCACTGTATAATCTGTTAGGTGCTTGACTAAGGGTCAAACACCAAACTGGAGAACCAAACATTTATTTTAATAGCACTCTGAAATTTGCTCTTCCAAAGGACTGGTGGACACCACACACTCTATAGGACTAGCCCTTAAGCAAGTTTGACCCTTGAATCAGGATCAGAGTCATAGTTTGATTCCCAGATCTCAGGGGGAAAAATACATTTCCAAAACATGCCAACAGTTAGAAAAATAGTCTTCTCAGAATGCTGTATTTATGGAACCCTTTGCTCCAGTGACCTCAATTTGGAACATTGACCAACCCCATGTGGCACACCAGATTTCAAGGAAATCTGAGTAACCATGTAGATTTTTAGAGCACTGAGAAGAGTTGAACTATAAAAAGGAAGCTGGTCTTAACTATAGCAAAGCTGGTGCTCTGCAATTTTCATGCCCAATGGCAAGAATGATCATAGAGCTCAGACCCTGGCTACTGGAATTGTAGCTGGGAACTGGATGTGCTGCCATGCCTGGGGAATGAGTCCCCAGCTGTCCAGCCAGCCAGACAAGAAACATTGGCCATAACCTCAAGGATTTTTCACCACCATTCTTCTTTACTTATCCCTGACCTCAGCCAGTCAGTCTGTCTATCCCCAGTCCTGTTGGGCAGGAAGAATGCACTGAATTACTCCATCTCAGAAGCAATCCAGATTTTGGAATATTTTGTTCTCCCCTGCACTTTCCAAGTGGGGTGGGAGGGTGAGGGGAAATATGGCACTTAGTACTTAACACATGAACCTGAATATGCCTCATTCTTCTTTACTGGTTGAGGGCTTTGCTTTGTTGTTTTTCATAAGGATTAGCTTTGATTTCTTTTTTAAAGACTGGGAGAAAAGAACATAATATTCACCATCCCAAAACCAATGATCCATCTCACCCAGTTTTACATTCTAACAGTAGTTAGTGTCAGCTGCTTCAGTTGGGAACTTCTTTTAAACTCCTAACTCTGTATAGCAGTTTGTAAATTTCTTCCTGACTCCATCAGGCAATTAGCTAATACTGTAAAGAATGGACATGGACAAAGCTTGAAATTTTCTAACTAATATACTTGTAGGCACTAATTTTATTTAGATAAGTATTTAATCTTTATTTAATCTATCTGCCTCATTCAGTTCCACATGCTGGCTATCTGTTCAGTAATAAGTGTTTCTTTTAATCCATTAAAAACATCTGTTTTAATTCCTGGACTGGGTTGATAGTTTGATTACAAATTAAAGTAGCGTGACAAACTGAGCACTTTCAGTCCCCGTGGGTCCCGTGCTTCATGTAGTGGCAGTCAGCTGAGGCACAGTACTCTCACCTCCAAACCCCCAGTGCTCCGGATCCTCAGTCCCTCTTACCGTGGGCTGGGCTTTCCGCCCCACAGGCCGCTGGGCCTGGGGCCCGAAGGCCCATCTGGGCGAACTTCCCCTCACTGCCTGTACCTCCCAGGTGCTGTCAGTAACAGCTACTGGACAGCTCTCCTCCACTCTTCTTCATTCTGTTCTCCTCCACACACCAAACTCTGCTCCTACCTCCACCTCCAAACAACACACCTAAACTCCCTCACTGCCTGGCTGCAACAGGGGCTTTTTATCTTCTACCCTTAATTGGAGTTAGGTGCTCCAACTGACTCTAGATGCCTTAATTGGAGTCAGGTGCCTTAATTGGCTCAAAGCAACGCCGCACCACCTACCCTGGAAACAGGATCTTGCTGAGCCTGGAGCTACTCTCCCTCCTTTCCACACCACCCTCCTGTAGAGGAGGAAGGCTGCACTGCTGCTGCTGCCACTAGTGCTGTTGGGACTGCCACCACCACTGCCCCTGTTCCTGTGAGGCCTCCCCCCACAGCTGGCCTGTCCCCCTCCTGCCCCCTGCCTTGTGTGGAGGGGGGGGAGCAGAAGACCTCACCCCACCACCACCATTGGAGGAGGAGAGAGCTGGACCCTGCTGCTGCTGTTACCACCACCACCACAACCACCACCTTCTGGAGCCTGCTGCTTGTTACCTGCATTCCACTGGTGAGGAAGACACTCAACAAGAACTTTATTGTTGTATTTGTGACTGCTGGGGGAGTGCTCGGGACCATCTAAAGAGCTGTGGAGTCTTTTCAGGACTGAGAGACTTTACCACGACTGCTCATCTGGTGATGGGGCAGTCCTTACTGCTTCTGTCTGTGGGGTGAGGGGGGAAGGGTCTGGAGCCCTCCCCCCCAACTCCATCTGCCCCCCATCCCACCACCAGCACCACTACTGCCTCCACACCTCCACTACTCCCACAGCCACCGCTTGCCTTGCCTCCTCACTCCAGGACCTTTGCAGCGGCAGGGACTTGAGCCTCACAGGCACAATTTTATTCCTTTCCCTCATTTCGCCTTTGCTGCCCAGCCCCGCCCTTGCTGGCCAGCCCTCCGATGCCATCTTAGTGGGCCGGGCCCTTGTCAAGGGGAAGTGCAACAAATGCAAGAAGGCCCAGGTCCTCCTCGCCACGTCGGATGAGGAGGAGGCCCCCCGAAAGTCATTATGGGGGGCTGATGATACCGACACCGCTGCTGGGCCTTCTGCTGCGCCCCGCAATGAGGTCCAATGGGAGGCTCCAGCCGAGAAAATGGCTGCAGTAGCGCAGGGGGGCAGTACTGCTCCCCCATTGGAGGCCCTTCTAGATTCCCCTCCCGGAGAGGCCACGGATGGAGCTGCCCTCACCTCCCCCAACCCCCCCGAGCCCGCCTTGCCACCTACACCCACTGCCAGTGCCAAGGCGGTTTCCTTCCTGGCGCCTGGTGAGGTGGCCTCCGCTGAGGCGGTGAGAGACTTAAGCTCCATCTTCGCAGAGATTGAGGCCCTGGGTCTGACCCTGGTTGCTCCAGGGGAGGATGACCCTCCACCAGTGGGTCTCGATCTGGGCGGCAGTCTGCCTCCACCGCCCCCTCTCATCTCAGCCCCAGCCCCAACCCCTGGAATGCGCCAGGTTGCAGCCCCTTTTCTGGCTCCTCCAGAACCTCTTACTGAGGTTCTGGCTGCACTTTTCCCCACACCTGTTCTTGTATTCAATCCCCATCCGTGGCCCCACAAAGTTGCAGGACCTCCTTGCCAACCTCCTCTTGGCCTACACCAAGGAAACCCGGGAGAGGAGGTTGGTTGAGGGGGGTGTCTGCAACTGTGGGGCCTATTTCTGGTCCTTTGTCCGCTCATGAATCTGAGCACAGTTCCTCTGGGCAGCATCTGCTGGCTCCCTCGATACCTTCTGGGAGCAGTGGGTGCTGTCTGAGGTTCTCTGCTCAGTGTCCCCTTCTGATTCCTTAATTTTGAACCTTTGACCTTCATACCCGTTCCTGTTTTTTTTCATTAGTTGTCCCCCGAGTTCAATTGAAGCGGGGTCCAATGCTTCCTCCCCTTAGGCGGGGGAGGGGTTTTAGCAGTGGGTGGGCTTGTGCCCACCCACTTCTCAGTCCTTCAAATAGGACCACCCTCCTGTAGCCATCTGGCCTGGCTCTGTCACACTAGTCACACAAATTGGCCATAATTTATATTAATGTTTCATGTGGAAGTGGTTTGCAAAGGACTAATAACTGGTTACTTGATTATTGTAGAGGCCAATAGATCAAAAAGTTGCTTATAAACATGGTTTACAAACATCCGTAGCACCTCCTGCTTACATGCTTATTGCAATTGGCATATAATACTAATGTAGCTAATATGTTGATTATATCTAATAATCATTTGAGCCCTATCAAAACCATTAATCAAATACATTTTAATATAAAGTATATGGATTAAAGTAGGTTCTATAAATTATATTGATTAGGTTTTTTAGCTAAATTATTTACTCTCAAGCTCCAAAAAATATATCATAATAGGTATTAGTACTGCTTCAGTAGCAAGTTTCCTTGCTGCATCAAGCTGAAAACTAAGCCACACCAGTGTGTATTTTAAATAGGGATCAGGTTGAGATAATCAGAGTGCTGGCATGGACAGCACATGGCCACTGAAGAACTTTTTACACTCAACTTCTCCCCTTCATGTTTGCTCAGTGAGTGCTTTCACTTTTGTTATGGTTCTGTTTGGTTAGAAGGATGAGTTCTGTGCAACTTTCTTAGTTGAATATGTTGCCTTCAACATGTTGACTATACAGACTGGCATTTTTACGGTTCAAAACCAAGGTCATTGATCACCCTGTTCAGTCACCTCTATCAGACAGTTTGTCCAGTCTAACCATCTTTTCCTCCCTGGAAAGGGAACTGGCTTCCCCCTACTGCCTGTCCAGCACAGATTTTTATTTACTTGCTGGGCTTTCTCTGCAGTGAAGGTAACATTCCCTCAATACTACCAGCAGCCTAAGAAAGAATCAAACTCAAAAGACAAATCTATAATTCTGTCAGTCTAAAACTTACATCAGAAGGGAGAAAGCTATTGGAAGTGGGCAAGGGGCCATCATCTCATAAAATGTTTGATTTTTTTTCCCTTTAAAACTCTGACGCTTCTGTCTGGCCAGCAGAAGTAAACAGATTGGTGCTTATGGTTTTCTTTATGATCCCAAAGCTACATTAACATGCCCTCATGGTCACACAGGATGCTGCAGACAGGAGGAAAAACAGTTCTGAATTTGAGAGATATGGTGCATCTTTATCTTTTTCTTCACTGCAGCGTTAACTCAGGTTATCTACACTCTGAGTTAACGTCTCTCAAGCTAGCCTAGCTCAAATGAGAGCAGTCACACAGAAAAATAACACTCAATCTGCACAGCATGATTGTATCAGCAGCACATGGCCTGTCTTCATTGCTAAAAAAGGTAGGATTTTTAAATATTTTTTTAACCTTGCATGACTAATGCCTGTGAGCTATTGCAAAGGGAAAACAGTGAAGACAGGCACTGTAGTTTTGCTATGAGGTACATTTGCTGGCATCAGCCTCAAGCAGGGACATAATGCTGACCTTGATGTGTTTACCTCAGGGCAAACTACAGAGGCTGGTCTTCATGGGTCTTTTTTTTACCTCAGGATAGCTCACATGAGATAAAAAAGGTAGCCTTTAAAAAAAAAAGTCAGAGAGATGAGCTCTGAATAGTCATGTTAGCAGGAGAGCAGCTGTGCTAACTCAAGCACTGGCCTATATTCCCTGGTTGGCCAACCATCTTGAGCTAAAAGCACCATCCACTGAAGTTTAGGGTTTCTCTGTGTGGACAGAACTCCAATTAGGAGCAACACTCAAATTATAACTCGAGTTAACTCTGCA
The DNA here is from genome assembly GCA_007922175.1 of Pelusios castaneus. Taxonomy (NCBI): domain Eukaryota; kingdom Metazoa; phylum Chordata; order Testudines; family Pelomedusidae; genus Pelusios; species Pelusios castaneus. Next base: position 15,908,914 of record ML685789.1, read on the forward strand.
GCGAAGACAAGCCATTAGTCATACTGTGCCCATTGGCCCAGCAGAATAGTTGGCTTTGAGATCTTTTCTTGAATAATGATGTCCGGTAAGAAGCCAAGAGCAACATGGAACAGTCCACTGGAGTGGAGCATGCTCTGGTGGTGAGCCCTGATAAAAGGGCAGGATCTGGACTTTTATGGAGAGAGTTCTGGGAGGTGTTTAGCTGAGGAACAGAGCATAGGAAACTTAAGAAGAAGTTCAGGAATGGCAGAAGTTCCCAGTCCCAGCTGGGAAGCGGAGGCTACCCACCAGCGGAAGCCAGGGCCGTCCTTGGGGGGGCGGTGGTGTGGGGTGATTGCCCTGAGCCCTGTGGTTACGTGGGCCCTGCATTGTCCCACCCAGCAGGGCAGTGCGGGGCCTGCACCATGGCTCCCCATGGCCTCGCTAGGCAGGGCAGGTGCGTGGGCTGGGACAGGCCTCTTCTGGCCTGCCCCACACAGTCCGGTCCCCATCTGCGGCTGGGGCCACCCCCAACTGGCAGTGCGGCCTCGGCCGGGACCAGCTTCTGGTGGCAGCCTGGAGCCCCGCCTGCGGCAGCCTCAGCTGGCTCCTGGCCAGGGCTGGCTCCCAGCCGGAGCCTCAGCTGGGGACAGCTCCTGCCGGTGGTGGCCTGGGGGCTGCAGTTGGGGGACCAGCGGTGGCGGCCTTGGCTGTGGCCAGCTCCCGGCGGTTGACTCAGGGCCACGGCCAGGGCTGGCTCCCGCTGGTCGGGGGCAATCTTGCATTGCCAGGCCTGGGGGTGGAGCAGGCCGGCCCAGCCCGTCCTTCCCCTCTCCAGCGTGGGCTAGGGTGGGGGCCCCCCCAAGCCAATTGGCCCTAGGCTGCACTCCCCCCTAGGGACAGCCCTGGTGGGAGCCGGCCCCAGCCAGGAACTGGAGGCCTCGCCCCACCCCCTTTTGGCCTTGTCCCCAGGACCTGCTGAGGATCCGGTGGGCTGGGCTGGTTAAAACCATGTCCAGGAAATGACAGTTAACAACGCCTCTACTTGGCAATTTAATACAACTCCCCCGCCACCTTACGTCCACAGACGTGTATGGATAAGAGGTACCATCTGCTGTCGGATAAATATATATTCATCAAACTAATATTTAATTAATACTTCAAGACCCCTAATAAGTGTACACTTGAAATGGTTAAATCTGCAACTCTGAGCAAGCTTGCTGTTATGAAGAACCCACAAGCTACCAGGAAACTCACAAAAACTGCGGTTTTTACGAAGCCTTATTGATCTCTCTCTTAAAAATTTAATCCCTTAAAATCTAAAGAATTGGAATAATGGTATACCTGATTATTACAGAAAAGGGGTTGGTCCCCTCCAGCCACAGATAAAACTACAAATAGGGAAGATCCCAGTTTGCAGTGCAACAGCAATCCACCCTCCCACCCTCAACCCAAAGAGATTACAAAGCCAAACGATGGTTCAGATGTGGGTTTAACTTTCACTTTTGGAAAGAAGGGTGAAAGGAGTGATTTTATTCCCTCTCTCTCCTTCAGATGGGAGCAGCATTTATTGATTCTGGCACTTGGGTATGATGGGGCTGAAGATATGCGTCACTAATTCAAAAGGCCTCATGGTTCTGTTCCTGAGTTCACACTGACATCTGCTGGCCCTCTCTTTGGGAAAGGGATGTTCCGAAAGCCAGGAATCTCTTCCCCTTTCCCCCATGCTTCGCTCCAAATTCAGAGGTAAACCTAGGTGCTAAAAAGGCACCTGGGGGGTAATGGTTACAACCAAAAACTGGGAGCTAAGAAGTCTGTGGGTTCTAAACCACAGCTGAGCCATAAAGCCTGGACAGACCACAGATGCTGCAACTATGTGGAGCTAACCCAGTAAAGAGATCACAACCCTTCCCCCACTCCCTGATTTACAAACATTTCTGCCATTACCTCTCAGGCAATAGATATCAAACAGAGCATTCCTTCTAGGAATGCTCTATGTACCATGTACACTCTTTTGCTTAGGCAGGGCCTTTACTGTCAGGTTTTCAGTTTACTGGCCCCACGCTGAGTAGGCAAACTGCCCTCTTAATCATGTAGACCAGGTTTATAGCCACTTACTAGCATATGCAAGTAACATTCTGCTCCCACACACTCCCACGCCCCCCCACAACAGTTAAGCTCTCTATTTAAGTGGCTTGCCTGCTCAAAAATATGGTCTTAGATGTGCAAAAACGAACAATTCTGTAGATAGGACTTTATCCCTGCAGAAATGAATCGTTCATGTTTCTTACCTGTTGACTGGATTAAGTATGGGATAAGTTTGGAATTTCAAAGAATTGTAATAACGATATACCTGTATTAAGAATCCTTTGTAGGTCTAATAATTCCTTGGGGAGGTCCCTATTTGTAGTTTTATCTGTGGCTGGAGGGGACCGGACACTTTTCTATAATAATCAGGGATACCATTATTTCAATTCTTTGAAATTCCAAACTTATCCCATACTTAATCCAGTCAATACCCTGGGGAGAAGGAAGCCGCAGCTCCCTTTTGGCCAGGATTGCGCAGGTCTCAGGGAAAAAGGAGCCGTGGGTCCCGGGAGAAAGAAGCCGCAGCTCCCTTTGGCTAGGACCCGCACAGGCAGGTCCCGGGGAGAAAGAAGCCGCGGCTCCTTTTTGGCCGGGATTGTGCGGGTGCCAGGGAGAAAGGAGTCACGGCTCTCTTTTTGCTGGGACCCAGGCGAGTCCCGAGGAGAAAGGAGCCATGGCTCCCTTTTTGCCGGGACCAGTGGGTCCCAGGGAGAAAGGAGCCGCGGGTTCTTTCTTGCCAGAAGGAAGAAGCAAGAAGGAAGCCTTTGCTCCTTTCTCGGAGGGACCGACGGCTTCCTGGCAGAAGGGACCCGTGGGTACCTTCTCAGAGGGGAGCCACGGCTCTCTGCCACGTCTACACTTGAAACATTAAGTTGACTTGTTAAGTCGACTTAAAAAGGTTGAGTTTAATTTGACCTTGTTAAGTCGATTTAACAGAGTTGACTTAACTTTTCAAGTGTAGACATAGCCAGTGACTCTAACTGGCCTTCCCTGTGGGTTCTGCCAGGGGGAGCAGTTTAAAGTTCTAGACAAAGATGAGGGATGCCTGGGAGATGCACTGGCCCCATTCTCTCCTCACCTAACCCCACCCATTTTCTATCTTGGGATCCTTCTTTCTTAAGCAAGCTGCTTAAGTCGACTAAAGGAAAATAAAGTTGACTTAATGAAAATTGTCGATTTCATTAAACCTGCTTTTAATTCGACTTTAGGCTTAAGTCGACTTCCTAAAGTCGACTTAAGCTAGTGTAGACCTGGAGTAGCCCTAAGTCGACTTAAAGAGGCCTTAGGGCTCTCCAGGACTCCCCCACTGCCCTCCCTGCTGGGGGGGGCACAGGAGGAGCCTGGCATGTCCCCCCAAAGGGCAGGGCAGAGCCCTGCCCCTATGCCCTGCCAGGGTCCCTGTCCCCCTTTGCCCCATTGTACCCAGGTACAATGGGGCAAAGGCTGAGCCTCCTGGCACTGGGCAAGGGGTGCCCCCCCTGCCACCATGGACCTGCCCAAGGTCCCCCTAGCCCCTAGAAGTCGACCTAGGCATCCAGTGTGGATGCTCTAGGTCGACTTTGTAAGTTCCCCCCTAAGTCGACTTTAAATTTAAGTGTGGACATGCTAAGTCAACTTTAAGTCGACTTAATTAAGTCGATTTAGCTAAAGTCGACTTAAATTTACAAGTATAGACATAACCTCAGTGTGGCACTGTGTCCCTCTCTGCTGGTGGTTGCAGCATGTATAGAGATTGATTGAGACTGGGGGCAGCCCTGCTAGCCACATTAGGTCCCCCAGCACAGGCAGTGAAGGCTTATACCTTCAGATCCAGAGCTCTCAGGTTAAATACCAGCTGCTGCCAACCCATGGCGAAGCACAGTATTGCCTGAGAAGCTGTGTGGCTGTGCCTTCACTCTGATCAAACTGCTCTGCCAATGCACCACCTGGGTTCCACTAGCGCCCAGCTTCTTCATCACTTACAGAGCATCATGTTGCCTTTGGGTTAGCAGTTCAGCAGTCTGTATTGCAACCTGTTCATCCTCCCAAGCCAACGTCTGCACTGATGTCCATTGACTTCACTGTGACTATACAAGAGGTGAGAATGTAGACCCTGACCTTTTCTGCTGTTTCTTCTACTGTAGTGGAGCAGTCACACAATGTCACCCAGGAAGCAAGCACTGGAGCTGCATCAGAATCTGTAGAATAGATGCATAAAAGAACAAGCTTTAAAATAGCCCTCCAACTCCTGGAAGAGGGCTGAGAATGAGTATACACTATTTTTGTTCAAGCTGCTGAAAGCTGATGCTGTGTGTTACAATTATTTTCTTCAAAGGAGAAGAGAAAAGTTCAGTATTAAAGATCTGTTCACAGTCAGGAAAGCAGTGGACCTGTGTCTGTGGGATAGTTAATTTCTCCCCCCTTCTCTTACCAAGACAGGAATGAAACAGGCCTGCCATATTTAGCTTCAGCACTGAAATTCACCCAGTAGCTCCTGGAATCTCTCACGTTTTTCAGGGGCTTTTGGGGATCTATGGTAATATATAAAGTCTTCATGCTGCCTATTAGCATCATCATCTTCTTTTGATCTCAGTGAAGGTAACAAACAAATATACCTAGAAAACATGACTAAATATATCAGTTATGTGCTCACTCAGCACAAACAGCAAAATAGCCCAATTTGCATTTTCCCTCGTATTATCATACCTTCTGAAACAGATTCTACCCAACTGCAAAGTCTCTATCTTCCCTGTGCTTGGCCTTCAAAATGAACCACAGATTGTGTCACTAAATACTGATCACATGCACTATTCATATACTGTATTGCTTAGTTCTAATTAAACTGTATTACTGTGTAAAGTATACTACTCCCTACCAAAAATCAAAAGGACACCATTTCCCAGGTGCTTTTTACCCAACTGGTTCTGTTACTATCACGCATATCTGGCATTGTATGGAAGTCAGAGTATGGTTGGTATGGTAGGATACAGTGTGGTGTGGTGTCTCCTGTTGAAATAAGGCCAATCCTTGATCTGCAGATGAGACCACAGATACAGCAAGTAAAACCTGCAGTTGATGGAGTTACTGAGGTGGCCTTTCTCTTTTCTTCCCTTATACTTGCGTGTTTGATTTCAAAGTTTTTAATAGCTAAAGGGCAATACTGCCTCCAGCTGGCCCTGTCCAGGGCCCAGTCCTCCCAATTGTTGGTATCGATGTTATGGGCCTTAAGTTTTGTTTTAGGATGTCCTTTTATCTCAGATGTGGCCTTCCCTGTGATTTTTGTCCTTTTTTCAACTGGCTGTAAAGCACAGCTTTAGGGATTCTGGTGTCCTTCAAAACTTGGCCCTCAGCACCCTGCCTTCCATACCTGACATTTGGCACTTTTCAAGGATATCTGTATTGGTGATTTTGTCATGCCATTGAATGTTACAAATGACTCTCAGAGAGCACTGATGGAACTGCTTGAGCTGCTTAAGGTGTCTACAGTAGAACATCCATGACTCACATTCATACAGCAAGTTTCAAAGGGGTAGCCATGTTAGTCTAGTTCAGCAAAACAAACAAGGAGTCTAGTGACACTTTTAAAGACTAACAAATGTATTTATTGCATGAGCTTTATTATTTATTGCATGAGCTCACGTGATAAATAAATCTCTTAGTCTTTAAAAGTGCCACTAGACTCCTTGTTTGTTTATCCACACAGCAGTGTGTGTAGCGCCACTGCTTGATATACCTTAATTTTTGTGAGCAGTCTCATACCACTCTCATTCCGCAGACTGTGATGAAGTCTCCAGAAGGAAGAACTTGCTTTGGCAATGTGCTGAATGACGTCAGCATCAATGTTAGCAGTGTTGAAGAGTAGACTTCCAAGATAATAGAATCGGTCAACTGCTGTAAGTTGGATGCCTTCAACAGCAACAGCAGGTTCAGCATAGTCCTTGATTGGAGATGGCTGGTACATGACCTCTGTTTTTTTCAAGCTGATAGTAAGTCCAAAATGCCAAGCTGTCAGTGCAAACCAATTAGTGATAAATTGGATGTCCTCTAGTGAGTGACCTACCAATGCACAAAACAACAAGTCCCTAATCACTTCCAGCACCTTAGATAATCTATCTATTCAGAGGGTTCCCTACATTTGTGCACCTTGGCCATCATCCCTTCAAGGAAAGATCTGATGCGAAATACAAACTTCTCTGGGCAGCAAAGTTTATGACGGATTTTTAACAGACCATTGCAACGAATTGTGTCGGAAGCCTTCATCAGATCTATAAAGACCATGTATAGATACTGGTTTTTCTCCAGGCACTTCTGGGCAGCAAAGTTTATGACGGATTTTTAACAGACCATTGCAACGAATTGTGTCGGAAGCCTTCATCAGATCTATAAAGACCATGTATAGATACTGGTTTTTCTCCAGGCACTTCTGAATCAGTCTGGCTCTGAATATCATGTCTGTAGTTCCTCAGCCAGTTCTGAAGCTACATTGTGATTCTGAGAATAGATTGTCTATGAGTTGCTTGATCATTTTGTTGATCAGAATAAATGTAAGAAAATCAGCCAGTGGATAGGAACTGTCCTGCTGAAATATCAATCTCCAAATATGTTGCTCTGTTGCTAAATATTTGAAATATAGTTCAGCATCAAATCATTCTTAGCACAGCATAAAACACTTTTAACCACATACTGGGAAGGAAGAGAATATGAGAAATTTGCACCATTATCTGTAACCCAACGGGAGAAAGGAACGCATCTGGGCAGGATGTCGGGGGCAGCCTCTCTTATACTAATCTTGAATGCCTATGAAGTGTCTTATTCTTTTTGATTGTTTTCTGAAAGACAGTTCCTTCCTAACTGAAAATTACATGGTTTCTCAGGGAAAGTTGAGCTAATGATGCTGGGATTTGAACCGTTAGCTCCATGTAGAATAGGAGCCAAAAATCTCTAGTGTTGTTAACTAACACAACTCCTTGAACTTCATCAACTTCCACAAGCAGAAATTTTTAACCCTGGTATTTTAAACCTTATATTTAGACCATTAAACCATCTTCTTTGGCTTAATTCCAATTTCTTATTGCAAATGGTGGTTTACTACTCCCCCTGATCAATGCACTAGAAAATTCCTCACCCTTACCAAAAATGTACTCACTTATCCCAGTCTGTTTATAACCGTGGTTCTGGCCTGGAGGCAAAGATCCATACTTCCCCTTCCAACACAGTGTCATTTCTTTTCTCGTTATCTGAGCTGCACGTACAGGAGATAACACAAATCCCACAACACATTCTGAAATCTTAAAACAGCACAATTTCTAATCCCTTTGAAACTGACATAGAAACATAAGCCTGACATACATAATCAACTACAAGCCTAATGAAAAGACAGGAAACATGATTTAGTATTCCTACCACATACCTCCCTCCTCTGTCCCTATGTTCTCTTATAGCCAGCAATATTTCTTAACAAACAACTCCCATTTCTCATTAGCCACTATCATTGATGTGAAACCACCCTCACATGAGTATTACCCTTGTATTCCCTTTTTCTTGCTCTCCCCTCCTCTCTCACATACTTCCAAGTGTCCCTACGGCAATGAGAAATTCACATGGATGATAGCGAATGCCCATTTTTATATAGGTTACACAGGAGAGTCCCAATATAAGGGCTATAAAGCCTTCTAGGTATCCATTTTTCAGTTTTTCCCCTCTCCCAGTCTGGAATGACCACAGCTGCTGCTTTTATATCTGGCTTCCAAAGCATGTAATATTTTAAAGTATTTGTTAGGAAAATGACAAATGTTTTTTCCCTAGTTCTGAAGAGTAATCTAATATCCCTATAGTCTTACACAGCTACATTTTGAACTGAGGGCTCTGTAAATCAGTTCTTCTGTCACACATCTGCAAGGGTATGTGTTCAGGAGTCTATTTAATAAATGCGAAATAGAAATAAAGATGTTATATTCATATAATGTGGTGCCTTTCAGGTTGGGAACTTAAAACACTTTATAGGTAACAGGCTCAATCCTGAGACTGAATACTGTGATGCTGATCTAGCAAAATACGTAGGCACATGTCTAACTTTAAGCTCATGCACAGGGAGTCTCTTTGAAGTAAATGAGACTACTCATAAAGACATAGGCCATACTGGGCTGGACCAATGGTCCATCTAACCTAGTGTTCCATCAGCTGACAGTGACTGGTCCCAGACTTTTCAGAGGGAATGAACAAATCAGGACAATTATTGAGTGACCCATCCTCTGTCATTCCGTCCCAGCTTCTGGAAGTCAGAGGTGGAGGAACAAATGGAGCAACGAGGTGCATCTCTGACCATCTTGGCTAATAGTCACTAGATCTATCCTCCAGAACGTAACTAATTCTCCTTGGAACACTGTTATACTTCTGGGTTTCACAACATCCCACTCAGGGTTGGGGTTGCAGAGAGTTTCCTGTTATTGTCAGTGGAGCCTGGACCTTCATTGAGGCCCTGGTTCATCAAAGCACTTAAGCATATGCTTAATTTTAAGCATTTGAGCAATCCCTTCCATAATAAACAAAGCACTTAAAGCCACGCCTAATTTGCTTGTGCACCAGACAGGATCGCTTCCTGTTTGATCCTGGAAATAGCTGTTGGCACTACAATTATCTGATGCAGAGGCTTTCTTGTGCTCACCACACTGTGTAGGTGGCAGGCCTGGATTATCAAAGGGGTTTTAGGGGCTTACGTCCCAGCCAAAAGGGGGCCCCAGTCTCCAGCCCCTAAAACTCCTTTGATAATCTGCAGACCCCTGCTCAGCAGCAGCACAGCAGGAGCGTAGAGGGCACTCCTGCCCTGCTGGTGCTGCGGGGAGCAGGGGGGGGCGGGCCCTGGAGCCAGAGGGGTGGAGCTCTGTGCTTCCGCCCTGCCTGGCGCGTGGCCCTGGGGGGCTGCACCGGGGCCTGCTGCGCCACGCGCTAACTGCCACCCCATCCCCCCAGCAGACTGAACGGAGCAGGGTGGGAGCGGGAGTGCCCTCAGGCCCCAGGGCCCCCCAGCATCACAGGGTAAGGGCACAGCCCCTGCGATGGGGGCCCCAGGTGGGGGGCCCCAAAGTGGGCCCCAGGAGGTGGGCCCTATGGTGGGGGGCAGCCTGGGGCCCCCGGGCTGGTTAATCCAACCCTGGTTCGTGGTTCTGGTGCCATCAGTTATCACTGGTTTACTTCCATTGTAACGGTGACCATTATTTTTTTAACTCCTTACTCAAGATACAAGAAAAGAAGAAACAAACCATGGGCCTGCTGGGTGACCATGGGCAAGTCATGTCACTTCCCTGTGCCTCAGCTTCCCCATCTATCAAAATGGAGATGGCACTGCTCTCCTTTGTAAAATGCTTGGAGATTTATATATGCAAAGCACTATATAGAAACTAAGAATCATTATTGAGATAAACATATACTAAATGGGAGCAGGGGAATGGCTGAACTGGAAGAAGCTATACTGTATGTTAAGAAGGTCCCAACAGCCTATGCTAGTCCAAGCAAACCTTGCAGGATTGTTTTGTTTTGCTTAAGACACAAAACCAATGAATTACTGAGAATAGCTCCTCTGAAGCTATGCCAGGGAAAAGCAAACACTCATGTGAGAAAAGGCCATGGCAGGCACAGTCAATGCTCAGGCATCTTGTTGGCTTTGAATGTCAACTCGTCTGTATAAATAAGGTTGGTTCCTTGTAACCACAATCTGCAGGAAGTTTATTTTCATAGGCAGAAAATAGAACCTTTTCTTAATGAAGAACATTTGTTCGTGGTCAAACGTAATTGTTGGTGATAATAATTCTTTCAAATTCCTCTGTGCCTGAGACATCCCAAAAGAATTACCATCTAAGAAACCTGGTTAAAAAAAATCCATAAAAATCATACAAGGAATTTACTGGACAGGATTCTAAGAGCAGGAAATTGAAAAAATGAAAGTACAGTAAAGAGAGAAACCTATCATAAACTCTGCTAAGATATAGCAGGAAAAGCAGTGTATTGATTCAGACATCAATTACTTAGGAAAGACTTGGAGAATTTTCACAATAGGAAGCCATATGCTTTTCATTATTCAGATCAGTCAGTGGACAGATGGAACGCCACCATGATTGATTCTGTCAGTGCTACTGATGTGAGAGGCTTTTGGTAGATATGTGAAATAACCTGAACCTGCAGTGAACATTCAAACTGGAAGACCCCAGGCAGTGTGCTTCTCATTATGACCACAGAAGGATCAAGTTTTCTTGACAGGTTTATGGGTCTTTATCCTAAAACCTTTGTGCAGCAAAGACTGTCACTGAAATCGAATGAGAGGTCGTGGTGCACAAGAAGGGCATGGCTGAGGGCTTGATCTGTAATGGAAACACAACTCTCCCTCTAGGTACTTAACATGATCCAATTGCTGTATCAGCTGAGCAGCTCACAATCATTCTGGCATGTATCCTCACAATGGTCCCAGGAAGGGAGGGAGGGACGTATTAGTAGCCCCATTTTACAGATGAGATTGAGTGACTTGCCTGAGGTCACAGCTGAAGGGTGTAGCCAAGCCAGGAACTGAACCCAGGGTTCCCAAGTCCCAGGGAAGTACATATCCAAAAGTTCTGTTTTCTGTTTCAGCAGCTCCCCTAATGCACTCTGATATGCTGTCTTTCCGCTTAGAAAAGTGACGTTTCACCCCATTTATGCAGTTTCTAGTTTTGTTCTTCACTCAGCCTTAGGGCAGTTCAGCATGGAGCAACCCAGCTGCAGGTAATGTTTCTGCCCATCATGGACAGGCTTTAGCCCTCCCAGCTGTGTTGGAGAATACTGTCCCTGACCCCACAGCATGGCATCATTGTGAGCGCTGTGTCACTGGAACATGCCGGCTGTGCCTCACACTGCTGTGGGCACTCCAAACACTAAGCCGTCCAGGCTCTAACCCTTGGGTCTTCCCGGGAATGCTCACACACTTCATGCGAGACCAAGGATTCCTTTACCAGAGCTGCCAGAGCACGCGCATTGCAAGGAGAGTTGTGTGCCTGCAGAACTGGCCCAAGTCACTGCCTCCTACACCTGTGGAGGTCTGGAGCTCTGCAGAGATATCAAGCTACCCTTCATGTAGCTCCATGGCCTCCACGCTGCTCCGTTGCCTACCCCCATGCTAGACACATCTACAGCTCCAGTGAAACAACCTTTCAGGGTGGCTGCAGCTGTAGACAGGTTGTTATTTGTGAGTTCGAACCACAATAATGTTGGGGTAGATTTTTCCCTGAGGAAAGAATATTGTGAGGTGCTGCTGCTCTCTGGTCTCTCTCTATGCTCCCAAGTGTAGCACCCCAGTCTCTGGGGTAGAGAACAGAATACAATGCAGATGCTGCTGTGCCCCCTCCACTGCCTTGGTCTCTACTGTATATCATTATCATTCACTGCATAGCAGAGCCTCGCTATAACTTAACTTTGTAGCCATCCACAGTCAGGTATTTTCCTGCCCTCAAGCTGACCTGAGTGAGGTATGAGGAAACAAAACTGCTGAATGATCCAATCAGTGGCTCTTACATAGTAAAATGTCAGTATAAAGTTAGCAGACAGTCCTGAATCAATTTTTAAGTCCTCTCTCCATTGATTAAGGCCAATGACACAAGGTTGTTGAAAAATTGGTTTGGCTAACTTAGCAAGCAGCATTTCATTCTGCAAAGGGGCAGAACCCAATAGATCGGCACATCAGACTAAAGGGAACCAGATGGATAGTGCATCAGTCAGACTCAGGAAATTCTTTATGGGTTCATGCAGTTCCAGATGTAACATTGATGCGCTTGTAGGATGACAAGGATAAGATGCACTGGCACCTCATAATTTCCCGGTACAAGTTTTAGAGATACGAGTCCATCGCTGAAGTTTATATGGAATTGGAGAAGAACTAGAAGAGTTTGGGGCTGGGGGGAAGGAGCGTTTAGGTAACAACTGATTGTCTATGAATGAATTAGATGACTCTTTCTTGTGTGTTGCTTACTGGGTTCCTGTAGATGTCAAAGGCTATGTCTACACTTGCTAAAATTAGTTCGAATTAGTTAGTTCAGACTAACTAATTCAAACTAATTTTAGTTAGTTCAAATTAGCTTAATTTGAACTAGCATGGCCACAGTGGAATGTTAGTTCGAACTAAGCAAGCACTTGCTTAGTTCGAATTAGCGATCCCCATTCATTTCAATGGCTGGTTAATTCGAACTAAGAAATTAGTTCAAATTAACATGGCCACATTGGTTAATTCGAACTAGTTAGTTTGAATTAACCCCTTAGTTCGAATACCCTATTCGAACTTATTAGTTCAAATTAAGGAAGCCCTTAATTCGAACTAACTAAAGCTTAGTGTAGCCATGGCTTGCCAGTGTAGACATAGCCAAAGATATTCCACTGAGCAAAGAGAAAAGATATAAATGGATCATTTCTCTCCAGATTAAAAAAAAACCAATGGGTTGATTAAAAAAAATACTGAGAAGTGAGAACCCACAGCTCCTGCTGGTTTCAGCTAGAGAACTGGGCTCTCAACACCTTGGAAAAGAACAGGCTCCATATATTGTTTTTCTGGGCTGTTGTAATATCATAGGCCTGGAGCCTGCAAATGTATCCATATGGGCAGATCCCTGTGCCTGTGAGAAGCCCCTTTGATGGCAGTGAATCACAAACAAGAACTTTAGACTGTTAGAACTACAGGATTTTCCAAAATGGAATGTACTTTCTACCACTGGGATTACTACTGCAATTGGCTTACTAAATTGGCAAATTGTGCACACAGCTAGCCTACACTCAAACATCTTGTACTGTTGTTATGTCATCTTCCTTTCCCCTTGCCTGAATGTACTTTCACTCGTTTGCTATTTTTTGTCAATCTAACTGTAAGCTCTTTGGGACAGGGATTGTCATGTACTAGGGGTGAAATACTGGCAATATTTAAAACAGTAGGAATTTAGCTAGGATTTTACCCTGTATGTTTATGCCATGCTTAACACAGTGTGCCCCTGACCTTGTTAAGGTTCCTACATGCAACCATATCATCAATATAATTTATACAATCATTATATAAGTAATGTAAATTAGTTACATGCTTGGGGGAAGGGGCAGAAGGCCGCTTTGGTTTAAAGTCTTCAGTAACTGTGGTTTGACAAATGGCCCCACCGTGGCTGGACATGACTTGGATTGATAATGAAACTGCAGTTCCCGCTGTGTCGCAGTGGAACAACCTCATTATTATTTCATAACTTTCTCTGCTACAGTGTCAATCAGTTTAGATAAACAAATACACGAAGATCAATCCAACTGCCTCTCAGACTCCTACGCTGTGAAACATTTTAAAATGTAAATATCAAGGGTGGGAAAACCTCCAAAGGTTCTGACCTTTATTTCCAGGACCTGAGATCTGGCTAGGTCTCATTAGACAGGGAGAAATGTGAAACTTTCACAACAGGGCTTGAAAAGTACTATTAAAGTATGCATCTATTTTCTCTTACAAGCTAGATGGGAAGACAAGAAGACCTAAATTGCAAAATTCAGCTTAGAGTAAAAACTCTCTAAGTCTTGGTTGGGGGGGAATATGGACTAAGATCTTGGTTTAGACCTAATAAGAAAACATAGTAAGTTATGGTTCTAGCTTGACTTGGGTTTTCAGTTCTTAGTTGGGGTCCAATACTTGATAATAATAATATTATCCAATAATAGAACTTGACACAGGGACTTAAATCAGTTTAATTGGGTCACTGTATTTTTTCCATCCCATCGCTCTCAATTCTCTTATTTAACCCTCATGAATGGGAGAAAACTTCTCAATGAAATTCAAACCTTTTCTAGGTTTGAATGAGTCTCTACAAGGCATTCAGAAGTAAAAAGAAGCTCACAGGAGCCATCTCCACACGGTGGTTTGTGCATCAGATTGCATGGACACCAAAAGATTTGCTGCATGTTCCCACATGCCAAGACCCCGATAAAGACACTGCTCTGTAAGAGTGACATGCTCTGAACATTTCCCAGCACAGTAGCTGCTGGTTTTGAGGTCTGACCAATGATTGCTTTTGGTCACACCCACTTGCTGATACTACAAACATTGACCCAAGTCCTGGCATGCTGTGAACAATGTGAGAGTGCACTTAACTTCCACTGCCAGCAATGGAGGGTGAGACCTCGGCACCCTTCCAGAGGTGCTTAGGCATTGGCAGGACTGGGCCCACTGCACTCTCTAATTCGGAAGGCATCACGCTTTGTACTTTATATCAAACCATTTGTAATACACTGCTTACTACAAATATGAGCAGCAAAAAGCCTCTTGTAAGAGAGGCATAAACTATCAGGGCAACCATGCTTCAGAATGAAAAGCCTATCAGAAAAGAGAACCCAATGTTACAGGTGGAGTCAATAAAACACACCTCACAGCACCCAAATTTGGGGCCCAGTTGAAATATTACCTAGAGATATAGCTATTACAGCTAGCTAGTGAATAGCAGGAATGCAGCCTCTTAGCCATAACAAAGGCAAGGAGAATGACAGCTTCCCAAATTCATAATAGCACGGTTTCAGGAGACCAGCTTAAAATCCTTTGTTCACAACCAAGTTATGGGAAAATGCATCAGTGCACTTCGGTGCCACGCAACAGGTGAAGACACTGTAATATACATCGTGATTTGCAGCCTGCAGGCCAAATCCAGCCATGTTATGACTGCAGTGGTTGTGTTCGCTATGAAACTGATTCAGAAAAGTATCCCCATTCATGACAGCACTTCCTGAATGGAAACAGACTTAACCTTGTGCTTAAGTGTTTTCTTGAACGGGGGCCTTCTGCTAAGGCTGAATTTGGTTTATGGTGTTATCAGTATATTTAGGGTCCCTATTTGTCTCACGTTATCATTTTTGATTACAGATTAAGTCTCTGATCCTGCAGTGACTTATGCACATGTTTAACTGTATGAACTATGAATAAAGTTGACTTTAATGGAAGTATTTGCAGTGCATAAGTCTTTATAGAATCAGGTCCTGAATGATTACTCCATCCTCCAAGATGAATTTCTAAGTATTTCTCTTTGGATTTTTCATCTTTTTTATTTGGATTCCTGATCATTCCAGGTTTTTGTCATGAAACAGGCCAGTAATGTAAAGAGTATTCCAGATGGCTAAAGGCTATTCATTGAAGAAGAAGCCAGATAGTATGTTAATATATCACCATAGGCCCCTCTAGTTTCCAAATCTGTCATCTATTGAACTCAGCCAGGATGAACTGGAGAGAAAAATGGGAGCTTTGCAGCAGTATAATGCAGAACAGCTGTGATCAGACTCTGTAATTATTGGTCCATATTGAGCAGATGGTCACTCAGATCTCACACCTAAGCAGTTTTATTCCTCTGCAAGGATTATTTTGTGGATGACCATATTCAAGAGCAAACTCAGTCAATACCGGGTAATAGTGTCTTGTAATCTTTGGTTTCAGTTTGTGTGTGTTCCAGGTTGCAATGGACTTTCAATAATGCACCAAAGGTCAGTTGCTGAAAGTGCTTTTCTCTGTTTCATGTTGTTCCAAAAGGCTACAATTCTGTTTTTTCAATTATATTATTAGATGACAATTCCCGTGTGCAACACATTGTACACATAAGTTGGAGGCATGAGTCCTGATGCTTTTCCCACACTGCTTTTACACCAGTATTATTCCCATGGAGAGATTAAGCTGGCTACAGCAAATCCTTACCCTTCTGTACAATTCAGAAAATCATTATGCTGCTCCTCAGATCCAAGAAGGGACCCTCCCCTGCAGGCCACTCCATATCTGCTGCTTTAGGGCTACAAATGCCCACTGCCACCAGATGTGTCACAGTCCTTCTTTGCAGAGGTAATGACAAGTGGATCTGCTCATTGCTCCATCCCTCTAACTGCAAAACACTCCTCTAATGGAGAATAGGGAGCATCTGAAGGTACAGCCTTTTTGTGGACTCCCAGCATACTACCAGTACTCTTATTTATGCAGTGAAACTGCACTGGTTCAATTGCTCTTTGGGCTTTCTGCAATCAGAGGAGCGCAGAATTTTCTCTGCCATGTATGTGGAAAGCTCAAAATCCCCCAAGATATTTAGGCACCTTGTTGCCACTGATTTCAATGTGAGTTAGGTGAATAAATATTTTTGATGATCTAGGCCACAGACTTATGATGTATGAGCCCTTGAGTTTGGAAAAACAATTAGTCGTATTTTAACAGAATGCTAGACAGGAGAATGTAACGCAAGGTCTCCCTTGGCAGTAAACATACCTTTAAGGTCTCAAGGGCTTCTCATGTCTGTTCTTGTCCCCCTGACTTCAAAATATTTCATGAGTTTTCATGCAAATTCAGATTGGATTCTCATCATTGTTAATCTGCATGCCTACTGAATTAAGACCATTGGTAAAATGAGTATAGAATGACTTTGCAGCTCCTAGAAGAATGGTCTGATGAGCAAGGCACTAGAATGGCACATCTCAAATGCCTTAGAACATCCTTGATTCAAGAGGTTTTTGTGAACAGTCAGCATCTCCAGTAATAGTTCAGGAGTGAGCAAATTTCTTAGACAGTTCCAGCTGCTATCAAAGTACAATCTTCGCCATTCACTGAAATAAGTGAGTGGTTCCATGCTGTGGTAAGCTACAAGCCTTAGTCAAGTGAGTAGGGCCTTTGACTTCAGCACGATTCCTTGCATGACTGCTCGTGGAAGTACAGTTTGGCACATTATATGCTCTGTCAAACACCAAGTCCCCAAAACTCCAGGCTGTGATTTTTCAAAAGTCCCATTAGCTGTCAGCACTTAATGCTCCTGGGCCCCTTTGAAAATCCCATCCTAACACTCATTAGATAGAAAGGAATATTATACATCAATGTCAAAATACTTCTCCACTGCAACGTGACTGAAGTCAGCTCTCTTCAGTTTCCTATGCTCTGATCTCATGTGAAGCAGGTGACCATCCCCCATCCCTATTTCATCATCAGTGGTGCTTTGATCATGAGACAACAGCAATTGCATCAGTATTGAACTATGAAAGCAGTAAGAAATAACTTTTAATAAGAACTTATTTTAAAATATTGATCTGCTTTCCCAGTGCAGTAAAAAGCTCTGTATCATTTTACTGCACTGCTAAATCAGGCTAATTAAAAAAACCAGAAAGCCATAAAAAGTTCCTATTAAAAAAATGTACATGCAAATCAGATAAATTATTTTAAAATAAAGGTACTTGCAAATGTTGGGCCCATTCCCAGGTCTGATTGATTTCAATGAGAGTGTTACCTGAGTAAAAAATGCAGGAGGAAGCCATTTCAAAGGACACTTCCCTGTTTAAAATCATGCATTAGAAAAAAACAAAAGCCAGCAATCCATTTTCCATTGGAACTACTTACAAACATAAAGGTAAGGCCACGTGTAAGTCTCTGTAGACTTTAATGTTTAAGATCTTTGGAGCAGGGATTTGACCTGAGTGGGATTACTCAAGTGTGCACAATAAAGAGCCTGTGGAAAATTTTGCAGGATCAGGGCCTACACAGACAAAAAGTAGAAAACAAAGTATTATTATTGTCCCCATTTCACACACACAGGAACTGGGGCCCAGAGGAGGACTTGTCCAAGGTCAACCAGGATGCCTATGGCAGAGCCAGGAATTGAGCCTAGATTTCCCCTCCCCCACATCTCATCCCTACTGCGTTGACCATAAGAAAGAGGATAGTCTAGTGAACATGGAATTAGCCTAGCACTTGTGAGACCTGGATTCACTTCCTTGCTCTGTAACAGATTTCCTGTATGAGCTCGGACTTAGCAACATTGTGCCTCAGTTCCCCATCCATAAAATGGGGGTGCTTTCCTGATTCACAGGAGTGTTGTGAGCATAAATACATTACAGCTAATGGGGCACTGAGAGGGGGGCCACCACAGAGAGACAAAACCTCGCTTATGTTCACTTCCTTTATTTATGATCTCTGTTTGCTTTTTGTCCAATAAGGCTCACTTTTTCAATGAGATCTGCACCCATGCACTTTTTTATGTGCCTCATTCTGGCTCTCAAGTCAATTAGGGCCTGGCATTGATGGGATTACTCACAAGGCCTAAGTGTTTGAAGAACCAGGGAATGAAGGATAGAGAATACTACTAAGTCTATTGTATATAAACATAAAATTTCTAACTAAATTTCATTCTGATTAAATATCTTTACATAAATTCAGGAAATATCAGTTCAGGTCAAAATTAATCCTTCCAAGGAGATCCAACTTTTAGAGGGGGCCGGAGACTGCAAAGGGTGCTGAGGACCAGAGCTGTGGCTCCATCCAAGCAGGCAGACCCTGGTGCCTATGTAGAGTCCCACTGAGTTCAATTGAGGTCCACCCACATGGAGCAGTTTACAAGCTCAGGACTCAGATTTATAGTATCTTGACTATGTTTGCCTTTGATTTCAGCCAGCCAGTCCTCTGTGCTGCCTTTTATCACCACCTTTTTCTTTTCATTTTCCTTGCTAGCATGTGTTTTTGGTTTTAGCCATTAGAGCCATCTGCCACCTTAGCCCTGTTGGCCCGTAGGAGGGAAAGAGGCCAGCATCACCAGCCACCTATGTCAAGACAACAACAAACAAAAGACAGACAAATATGCACCAGATTTTTGCTGTCTCTCCTACCTCCCACCACTCAACTACATGAGAACCTGCAATGCTCCACCTCTCTATTGTATAGTGTTATGTGAGGCTGTCAATTTAGCACTCCCATCATGCAAGTGATCCCAGTGTGACATCTTTCAATACATCGTGCTGACCTCTCCTGAGCCACTAGATGCAGGAAAAAGCCAGAAACCCTCAAGTGAGGGCAACAGAACTCTGCAATGTGTGACTAAGAGCTGCTTCCTTTTCTCTTTTTCCATTAGTACTTTGCAGGGAAGGATGTTCATATAATTAGGATGCCTTCCAGGGTTAATCATTGTAATTTCTCTCCTCTGCTTGCTTTCTCATAATCGTTGGTGGATTGATGGTCCCTGTATACAACAGCCGTGGCTTCCTTTTTGATCATTTATTATAGTAGTAGTCTCTTTTGAAACTGCAGGGAAAAAGGAAGAAACTCCTCATTAGTGCTTAACTGTGCCTGTTGCAGTTCTTTTCCTTCATTCTGTTAGTTTTCTAGAAGTCTTACCACACAGGCATGTCAACATGGAGAAACTACTATCTCATACCCCCCGAAGAATTGGTCCAGTGGTCATTGCATTTACAGAAGCTACAGAAATAATTAGGGCACTAAAATTGCTATATGAACTTCCAAGCTTCCAGTTTCAACATCCTCACTCCAGTTCTCTTCAAACCTAGCGACAGTGAGCTTACTAATATTGAGTAAGCACATTTAATGATGTAAAAGGTCCTGCGTTACCAATAACTTCAGAAAGAAATATTAGAAAAGTGGTTTAGATTTTCATCTCATGAAGATTTCAGTCACAACCATGAAACTTCAGTAGAGTGAATTTAAGATTGTTCTTAATGGGGGGAGGAAAAAAGAGAGGGGGGAAGGAGAAGGAGAGAAATAATTGAACAGCAAAAGGAGTCAAAGCCTTTACTTTTCAGTCCTTTGTTTTCTGCTTTTAAATCAGTTCCGATATCTTTTGCAAAGTCTACAATGCCTGCTCCCAGCTAGCAGCAACTGTCCAATATTCTGCTGTCATGCATTGGGACATCCTGCTCTTTAAATCCGTTGAAATGTAATGGTACAGTGTCACTTGAAATCAGCCTAGTCTAACCACAGTTTTTTTCCATTCTCAATGTCTTCCATGAAATCAATGTATAACAAGGAATTTGCCCATGATTTGGGTATGTCTTTGTTAGTGAAAATTTAAGAGTGAGATTTAATTTTCAGAATTTTTTCTCATGGATAAACACTATTTTCCTTTTCCTTACATTGATTTTACATGAACGAAACTGTGTTGACTTCATTGGAGTTATTCTTGATTTATGCCCGGATAAGAATAAGGCCCATTATGAGGCAAACAATGCAATCATATGGATAAAAGTATTGTTAATATTTGCAGTGGTGATTCCTATGTTTTTGCTTCATAACTTGACTTTTAAAAAAAGTGTTGGGAAGATTAGTTTTCCTTGACACATTCTGGCTGGTGTGACTCTTTTAAAGGGGACCTGGGATTGCTTTCAGTGTTGTTGAATCTAATAGTAGAGCAGCCAGTTTTCTCTGTGTGCTGAGATCTTTGCTGACTTACAAGAATTGAGCAGACAGGCTGGACAACAGGAAAACTTAACATGCATGTTTGCATCTCCTATACAAATAGCTCCAGAGCTTGAAAAAACACAGCATGTTGGGTAAGATGTTAGAAGACCACTCCTTAGAGCAGTTATTAGTGCTGGTTGAAATGTTTCAATTGAATTTTTTTTCTTGTGAGAAAGGGTCTTATTTTCCCCCTCAAAAAACAACATTTTCCCAACAGTATTCACTTTTTCAAAAATTTCTTCCCCTTGCCCAAGAATTGTTTTTTTTCCCCGTTTCCTGTGGTTTTGATTTGATTTCTTTAAACATTTTCCCCTTCTCCTTTTTCAGTGGCAAAATAGGGAAGAAGAAGGGAAAACTAGAATCCCAAAACTTCCAGGTAAAAAAATGCAATTTTTGTTGGGGGGGGGGGGACGGACCCTCAACCTTTTTCAAAAAATTACCTGCTTTTTGTGATTCGGTAGTAAATTTAGAGTCTGCAAGTAATTCTACATGTGCCTGACTTTATTAGTAGGAGTGTTTCCATTGATTCCAGGGTGCCTACTCACAGTAGTAAAGATGAGCAGGCCATAAGTGTTTGCAGTCATGTTTCTGGGGAGCTGTTAGACATTTTAGGATCACAGAGCCAGTTTAAAAAGGGTACATTTGGAGCCTGTTAAAAATAACTTTGTACCTTTTAATATTGCTAATGGAGCAAAAATATGTTTGCAATTAAATTAATGATTTTCTATGCTTGACACCATTTTGTTTAGTCACATGAGAAGTTAATATAAACCCTATGTACCACCTACTTAAATTCCATTGTGGCTTGATTTGCAGCTAAGCTGTGTTGAGGATTCCCCCAGATGTTAAGTTTAAGGAAATAAGTATATAGTAAAATGTTTTCCAGTGGCAACTGACAGAATAACTTGGGTCATTGAATCATGGGACGTCTTTTCATATTCTCAGATCTGTGCTATCACCCTTATTCTGATATTTTAATCCTTTCACCAAACTGCAGCTCTTGGTAGATTTACCATATTTCTTACCATTTTCTGATACATATCCCCAGGTCTGATGCTCAGGGAGGGTGGTCTTGATAGGATCTGCAGGCATTGCAAGGTGTGTTTGCGGGTTGGCTTCTAGGAAAATGGAGAACAGACTTTGTCTTCCAGCTGGCTCTCTGAATGGCACTTCTCTCTCACTCAGGAATTGCTACTGTATGACTGCTAGCTTAAATCTTTCCAACCAGGAATGTTCCTTGGACATGGGCTGGCCCCATGCTGCTGGGTGCTCCTCTTGACTCCCATCCTATGTTGTATAGTGTGCGGCCAGACAGCTGTGCTGTGCACAGCCCTGTTGACTTCAGCTGGGACCAATATGAGAACAGCACTGTACCCATGCCCTGTACAATGCAGGAACAGAACCTGGAGCATTAGGGCATGTCTACACTCTCAGCTAGAGGTCTAATTCTCAGCTCAAGAAGACAGACACAGGTGGGTTAGCTCTGATTAAGATAGCACACTAAAATTAGAATAGCTGCTGTGGTGGGAGGGCCAACCACTCCCACTGTGCATCAATCTGAGGAACAAGGGATCAGCCAACCCCATAGTGTGCACCTGTCCAAGATGCAAGGAGCCAGCCAATCCCTACTGCACACCTCTCCAAGACACTAGTCAATACTCAGGACAGCTAGCTCCTCCTACTGGTTGCATCACAGATACTCTTTATCTTTAGTGCTAGATCAGAACTAATGTGGGATATCCCTCAAAGCTGGATCTTACACCTCCAGCTCCAAGTGTGTAGATGTGCCCTTTGTGTCCACTGCTGATAACTAAGCACTGTCTGATACTGCACCTCTGGTGACAGATCTCCACTAATGTCCTATGAACCTCTGCATGGTATTGGGACCTCACTCTCTGGGTATGTTTTTATTGAAATCAGTGGTGTGACTGCAACACATAGAGATGTATCCAGACAAGTTTTGATCTAGCTAACTCAAATGTCAAAAGCAGTGAAGGTCCATTAGCACAAGCTAACCACTCAAGTCCATATCCAGGGACCCAGGTGGGGTTGTAAAGCTTGTACTGCCATGATTTTGCTGCTGCTGTTAAGATAAAGTGCAGAGAAGAACTTGAACAGGGAACTCAGATTGGACCTTCACTTTCTAAATTTTGGGGGTGAGAGAATTTCCCTCAAAATACCTAAATCTGAATTCACCCCAACCCAGCCACTCCTTTGACATTTCTGCAGCATCTCATCTGACCTGGAACACTAGCTGTGTTCCTGTCTCAATCCTGAACTACCAACGTCAGCCTAATCTGGATCTGAACATTACCTTCTCCGCCCATCTTTGTTTTTATTGTGTGTCTGAAAAGAAGCCTTCTTTTCTCCTTTGCTGTAGTTTTCTATTGCTGGTCTTGCACAGAAGGCTGACCTCATGCACCTTGAGACTAGTCAGTTTAATGTTGAAGCTCAGAGGAGGTCTGGATGTTTCATAAAATGTCTTATATTTGTGACTTGTGAAACCAACACCTTCCTAAACAAAGGCCAGTTGTGTTGTCCATAGGGCTGCCAAGGTCCATGGAAATCAATGGAAACCTTTTCATTCACTTCACCAGGCCTTTCATGACTGCGTCAGCTCAACCTGGAGTAAGAATCTTGAATTTTATTCCATATGTGAGCATAGGGTGACTCAATATTTCTGTGTAATCAGATATGGATGGGGAGCTGGGGTGGAGGGATAGGGGGCAGAGAAATGAAAATTATAGGAGGATGCTTCTTTCTGCCAGTAGGGAGATGTAGGTTTAGGAGCAAGCTCAGATTTTTAAACCCTTAAGGAGGTTGTACACAGCAACGGGATGAGGAACTCAGTCACCCTACTTCAACAGCATAATACACATAGCCAAAACTGACACCTGTGCTTACATGTTCTCTTGGCCACAGGAAACATACCTAAGTGGCAGTCATCTCTAAGAAAAGAGAGGAGCTGGGAACTAGTGGGAAAAGGAACAGTATGTTCAAAACAGTTCAAAACAAATATGCTCCGTGTATGAGATTTGTGGTTTGTCTTTAACAGAAGTAACTGGAGATAAGTAAGTGTGCTCTGTGGTTAGCTTCTTTCTTTGGTTGCGTCTACACTACAGACTTTACAGTGGCAGGGCTATATGGCTGCAGCTGCGCTGATTTAAGGTCTCCTCTGCAGCCACTCTACAAGCACAGGAGAGAGCTTTCCTGCCAGCATAATGAAACCACCCCCAACAAATGGCAGTAGTTATGTTGGCAGGAGGGCATCTCCCACTGACAAAGCACTGTTCAGACTGGCACTTTCATCCATGACATTTAAGTTGGTCAGGGGCGTGGTTTTTCACACTCCTGACTGACCAAAGCTTTACCGACAAAATACTAGTGTAGACCAAGTGTAAAGCTAGGCCTTCCTGTCCAGGCTGCAAATGAAGGATTTGCTTCATCTACTTAGGTGCCTTTGTGGTCCCCATCATAATAAATTGTGAGCTGACAATCATTAATAGGGATTATGCTTACTTATAGGATAGGGCAGTGTTCTTATTCCCAGTGTACAAATGGTGAACTGAGGCACAGAGGCTATATCTACACTTGCAATTTAGGTTGACTTAGGGACCCTTAAGTCGACCTAAATTACTCCCTGTCTACATTAGACTTTCATTAAATCGACTTAAGAAATTCCTTAAGTCAACTTAATGAAAACTTAGGTTGACCTAATCCTTAAATCGAATCCTTAGGTCGACCTAAGTACAGTGTGGATGGGGATTAACCCTTAAGTCGACTTTATTAAGTCAACTTAAGGGCAGTTAAGTTAAGTCGACTTAGTCCACTTTGTTAAGTCAACTTAATAAGGTCATCTAGGTCGACCTAAAGGCGATCTTATTAGGTCGACCTAACTTTTTGTAGTGTAGACATAGCCAGAGAGACTAAATGATTTGGCTAAGGTCACACAGATAGCCTGTGGCTTGGCTAGGATTTGAACCCTGAGTTCCACTGGACTATCCTTCCTTTAGTTGCACTGCACCTCAGCCCATAGCTGTGCCGTGAACCATAAAGGGGCAGAATTCATGGAAAGACTCTTCCAATTCTAGGAATGAAAATGTGACCCAAACCCAGTAGAAGAGAGAGGCATTGTCAAAAGTACTTCCTTAGGGCCCAATTCTGTTCCCATTGATATATAAAAATGGTGCGGGCATTGTCCCCAAACTGGGCTTTTGTATTGTATCCATTCCTGCCTTTCATCTGTCTTTCTCACTATGAACCATAAACTCATGGGGAGCATGGACTGTCTTCCTGGGCATCCTTACAGTATTTTGCATAAGCTGGGCTCTACTGTCAATAGTAATGGGACTGGACACAAAAGCAGAGTGGAGGCGGATGAAAAAGAAATATACAGCTGCATACAGTTCTGAAAGGGGTTAGATTAGATGACAGGATGGTAAACAGGTCTTTTCCATCTCAATTTTTTGTGAAACAGAGGATCAAAGAGAAGGAAGATAATGCCTGGCCTGGTTCTGTGTTCTAGTCCATGATTAGTACTCCTCTAATGCAATGCAAATAATAAATATCCCATACGCTTAAGAAAAACATAAACTTGATTTCTCCTGGCATTGGCTTACTGGATCAGAGCTGAAATCCATCTAGGCCAGTGTCCTGTCTTTGGCTAGGTCTACACTGGCAATTTAAGTCGACTTAAGAAGGCTTAAGTCTAGTCCAGGCTAGGCTTTCATTAAGTCGATTTAAGAAATTCCTTAAGTTGACTTAATGAAAGCTTAAGTCAACTTTGTTACTACCACTTATTAAGTCGACTTAAGGACGGTGTGGACATGGTGTAACCCTTAAGTCGACTTTATTAAGTCGACTTAAGGGTGATTAGGTCGACTTAACAAAGTGGACTAAGCCTACTTAAAGCTAAGTCAACTTAGTCCACTTTGTTAAGTCGACTTTAATAAGGTCGACTTTAAGTTGACTTAAAGTCGACCTTATTAAAGTCGGCTTAACAAAGTCGACTTAACTTTTCTAGTGTAGACATAGCCTTTGACAGTAGCTGGCAGCAGATGCTTCAGGGAAGAAAACATGCAGTTTTCAGTTTGGAAATAACCTGCCCAGAAAAGGAAAAAATTCTTCTTAAGCCCCTGTAGTTAGAAGCTGGCTCATGCCTGAATCAGGAAGGTTTATATCCTTTTCAAAACTCTTGTTGATGTCCTTAATAGTTACTGGAACAACTCCAGATGTTCTTGTTATCTTCATAAACATCTGTTCCCTTTCTGAAACCTCTCAGGCTTTTGGTCTCAACAATACCTTATGGCAGTGAGTTCCATTGGCTAATTGTGGGTTTGTATGAAAAATTATTCCCTTTTATTAGTTTTGAATTTGTCTCCTTTCAGTTTCATAGAATGGCCTCTTGTTCTTATATTATATAAAATATTATAATAGATACAATATTATATATTTTAAAGAAAGACATCCTATGGTAGTTTAGAAAGTTAGAACAGTTTTTGTAACACTTTAGCATGAGTAATATTTAATATTGAATTGCAGTGAAAACCTGCCTACAATTAATTATAATTGTAGCATTCACTGTAACTGTGCCAGTCACAGAATTAATTGGTAATGAATGTTGGTTCAACTCATACCAAAAGAACTAATGATGATTAAGTCAATTGTTTTAAAGTGTTGCCAATTTTTTAAAAATGAGCTATTTTGAAATGAACACAGATGTATTTATTTTTAAACAATCCATTCTTTATAATCAGTAGTTTGATGCACCAGGCAGAGTTGAATACACTACAGCTCATGTTGGATTCCCTACCTTGCTGTCCAAGGCATTGCCAATATTCAGGACAGCAGTCTACCATTCATATCTTATTGTATACTGGGGAACTGCAGAACTTTGTAAGAGAAAATGAAGCGGGGTGGGGGGGGGGGGAGAGGGAGGGAAGTGGAGAGGCAGCAGGGTATGTGGCATTAAAAAATGATTTTTAAAAAAAAAATTTCACAGAACATCTTGTTTTATACACTTCCTTATTTGTAGTATCCCACCTTGCCCAGGTTCCTCATTTCTGCAAATCTTGTTTAACAGCTATCCCTTCTAGGATCTTGTTTAACGTATTTTAGCATGGAGTGAATCCTTGGGGCTAAGTTTAGAAGTCCTGATAGTGTATTTATTTAGTCATCCTAAAGATGAACCATATAGTGTTGCTATATTAGTACCAGTAGAGGGCACCAAATATCAGTAACACCACCAAAGCTGAGGGCATTGTTCTTTGATTGAAGAAAATAATGGTTTTCCTTCCCCTATAACCTCTAAAAAAGGAAACAACAAACGAACATTACAATATAACTTTGCAGAGAAAAACTATGGTGTCTGCACTGAGAAGACCTCTCCTGTCATGTTACATTATATTTAAGCAATGTTCCCTGCAAGCTGATTATTAGAGCCCTGTGCGGATACAAATATGTGGATCTGCGTCCAATCTGCAATCACAGGTGCAAATAGCTATAAATATGGATTTTCTGGACTCTCCTGATTATCATGGAATTTAGGAGCTCAGTATTCACGTATTAAGGGACAATACATGCACCTTAACATTTAAGGCTGGAATTTTCAGAGGCACCTAAGATAGTTAGGAGCCAATCTCCCTCTGAAGGTCAATGGGAGGTGAGTGCCTAATTCCCTTGGGCTCCTGTGAAAATTAGAGTGAGTACAGACACAATACTAGGTTACAGCATCAATATTCAGGTGGCATTAACTTGACTCCTGGGCAGATGCCTATATATTGCTTAGGTGATGCTAGCAACCTTTGTGTAGGATTCAGGTTCCAAAGGGGTAGCCGTGTTAGTCTGTTGCAGAAAAACAAAGCATCTGACGAAGTGGGATTTTCTCCCATGAAAGCTCATGTGATAAATAAATCTGTTAGTCTTTAAAAGTGCCACAGGACTCTGTTGTGTAGGATTCAGTTTCACTCAGAGGTGACTTAAAATAAACAGTGGGAGACCACCTACCACCAATGAGATTGTGGAATGGTTTTTCAATGGGAAAGGGCGGCAGTCCTATGATTTGGAGCAATTGAAACTAGACTGCAAAATGCTAGAATATCCACCATAGGGAATGTTCCAGTGTGAGAGAATGGAAGAGAACAAGATCTTTGACGCCTCTTCTTTGTACGATTGTTTTGTTTTAACTTTTCACTCTTCTGATCTTGCTGTGCAGTTTTCTCATTTAGCCTCAGTGAGGTACAGATGATCAACAGGGTACTTCAATTTGCATTATAGTTTGAAAAGAAGAATGGTCTCAGAACCAAGTCAGGGAAGACTCATGAGATTTCCACCAGCTTGGTGAACTTTTCACATATTCAAGTCTCTTCTTGGACAAGACAGAAGGGATCTTAGAAACTTAATAATTAACCCATGTAGTTCTGATGATTTTTTTATTAATGAAGAGAGAGGGGATATCTTCAGAAATATGCCATAATTAATCTTTGTTTCATCTAAAGAATATTTATCTCATGTCCTCCTTATTTTTAATGCCTCACTGTTTATAAACTGAAGCCTACTATTAACAATATTCACTGGTTGTAGTAACTGACATGTGGATTTTAAAATACCCTCTGATTTTATTTTTAATCCCCCCCCCCCCCATCAAGCTATACACAGCATTTATTCTCCTCTCAACTTTCTATGTGGTTTAGAAGTATTTACCAGATCACTGCAGCTGTGGGAGTACTGTATTGCAGTAACATTTCTTTACATTTTTATAGAGCAGGATCTTGTGAGTTTACAAATGCTCCAACTCTCATCAATGTCACAGAAAATTTACAGT
Source organism: Pelusios castaneus (assembly GCA_007922175.1). Lineage (NCBI taxonomy): Eukaryota > Metazoa > Chordata > Testudines > Pelomedusidae > Pelusios > Pelusios castaneus. The sequence goes on from ML685789.1 coordinate 15,937,002, forward strand.
GCTCAGCAATCTACAAGATTGACCCCACAGTTAAGAGTTTATGCACTCAAACTGGCACTTAGATCCTTAAAATGGGTACATAGCTGCACCAATGTGAATTTCCAAGGCTCCAATCCTGTAATGGCTTCTGCAGTGGAACAGAAATCTGCTCACACTCAGTCAGGTGCACGATGGGAACCTGACTTGAACATCCAAGTTAAAAAATTGCTCCCAAAAATATTATGCACTTACACAGAAGTTTTGATCCAAAGATCTCAGAGTACAGCTCATTACCAGCTGCTATTTTAAAGGTATTGGCAGATTGCTGACTGTTTTGTTTGAATAGTAATACATTTTTTTTAAACAAAAGTTTTTTTAATACATATTTTGAAATATACATGTTGTCCCTGTTGATATGCTCAGATACAATGCACATTTCAGTTAGTTGCCTGATATTTGCAATTGTACTTCTGGGTTGGATCATTGCAGCCAACAATCTCAAAGTGCTCCACACACTTCATAAGTTCACTTTGGTGCAGGGGGCTGATGATTAGCCATTTCTGCTACAGTTTGGGCCAAATCAAGGTCCTCATCCTGTAAAATCTAACATACTTAGTTTTACATGAGGAAATGTCCCATTGAACTCAGAACTGGAAAATATCCTTGCAGTGGGATTATACCTGAGTGTAAAATCAAGCATGTATACTGTGTAAGTGGTTGCAACAAACCCTGTCTCCAAACAGCCTGCAGCTGTGAGGGAAGCATAGGTCTAGATCTGAGCTCATAGACTCATAGAATAATAGGGTTGGAAGGGACCTCACGAGGTCATCTAGTCCAACCCCCTGCTAAAAAGCAGGACCACTCCCCCTAAATTATCCCAGCCAGAGTTTTGTCTAACCGAGCCTTAAAAATCTCCAAAGATGAAGATTCTACCACCTCCCTAGATAGCCCATTCCCATGCTTCACCACCCTCCTAGTGAGAAAGTTTTTCCTAATATCCAACCTTGACCTCCCCAGCTGTAATTTGAAACCATTGCTCCTTGTTCTGTCCTCTGTTACCCTCGAGAACAGCCTAGCTCCCTCCTCTTTGGAGCAACCCTTCAAGTAGTTGAAGGTTGCTATCAAATCTCCCCTCAGTCTTCTCTTCTGTAGACTAAATAAGCCTAGTTCCTTCAGTCTCTCCTCATAAGTCATGTGCCCCAGCCCCCTAATCATTTTTGTTGCCCTCCGCTGGACTCTTTCTAATTTGTCCACATCCTTTCTGTAGTGGGGAGCCCAAAACTGGACACAGTACTCCAGATGCGGCCTGACCAGTGTCGAATAGAGGGGAATTATCACATCCCTCGATCTGCTGGCAATACTCCTACTGATGCAGCCTAATATGCCATTGGCCTTTTTGGCAACAAGGGCACACTGTTGGCTCATATTCATCTTCCTGTCCACCATAACTCCCAGGTCCTTTTCTACAGTGCTGCTTCTTAGCTGATCACATTCTGTAGACTCCTAAATTCTTTCTCCACCTTAGAGGAGCTGTGTTTCTTTGTGGCTACTGTACCTTTAAGTGTAGACATGACTTGTAGTGAGTGTACTAAATGTATTTTGTGCCTAATGTAATTAAAAATTGTACAGCTATATACATTAAACACAAAAAGATTTGGGGCACAGGCCCACAACTTCCCTCCCCCAGCTATTTCCCCACCCCACTTCCTCACCAGCCCCCAACCCCACAGCACCCCTGCCTCACTGCTGTGCCCCCACACCTGCTTTCCCCTACCACCACCAATCTCCCCCAGCCTCCTTTGCCTGACACCAACAGGAGCCCAGGGCCACCTCACTGCTTTTCCCCACCCACATTTCCCATTCATCCTGGCTGCACTCACCCAGCTCCCCTTTCCTCCATCCCCCCCACCTCACCCAGTTCCCCCCCCCACAACCTCACCCCAGTAGAGCTGACCCTGTCTTGTGCTCAAGAAGAGGGCCCCACAACAGCTAGACATGCTGCCATTCAGAACAGTTTCTGGGCCTGGGCCATCATAAGGTAGCTTTTAAATTTCCTGCTCCTTTTCTCCCATCCTGAGCTGCTGCAGGAAGGAGGATTTTAAAAAGGCTCCATCCCCAGCCTCAACTAAGCTCCTGGTAAATGACTCATGCTAGACACCCCCAATAGTCCATAGCTCATCCCCCAAGACACAAACACCAACTTTAAGTATCACCTGTGCAGTAACCCAGCACCAATCACAATCTCAGGGAGGCAATGCCTCTGCTACAGGAAACTTCTCCCTCACCTGACTATTCTTGCTTATTCCTTCCCTTTTCACCTCCTCCCTAGGAGCTTTATGGGGCCTTGCTAATGAGCCCATCAGCTTCTCTCATTAGCTCCCTGGCCAGCCAGCTCACCCAGCTGGCTTCACTTTCACCTTAATTAGGGCTCTGGAGCAGGGGCTAACTCAATACCCTGCTCCCCTCCCCCCACCCCACTCCACTATGGATTGCAGCCCACAGCTTGGGGCATGGGCCCTGTAGGTCTATGCCCAGCAATGCCCCTGGCCTCTAACTTAGCATGGAAGGAGCTGCCAGAGAAGTAGGGCATCTCTTCACAGTGCTGGGGCTCAAGCCTGACCGTTGCACTGCTGAGGAGTTGCCAGAGGTGCCGTTGGAGCTGCTGGATGCCTGCGATGCAGAGGACCTGCTAGGGTTGATCGCCGTTTACCCGGTGACACTAATGGTGATGCTGAGGCACAGGTATCGAAAGGGGAGGGTAGGAAGGAGCCTGGGGAACCAGACAATTGTCCGCTTGTGGTGTGGTCTGTAGTGCATCATGGAGCCCTGCTGACCCAATGGTGGAATGCTCTGCTAAGGCCCTGGGCTGGGATGCAGTGGAATTGGGAGGGTTTGTGTCCTTTCTCACCCCCTGCTTGCTACACCAATCTGGGGAAAGCAGCCTTACCCTGGCCTGTGAAGCCTCAATGGGCCACAATCTGTTTGTCTGGTCCTGCCCTGCCTGAGGGCTGGGGGGAGCTAGGCTGCCCTGCACACCCCACCCTGCTGGAGGGCTGGGACAGGAGCAAGTCTGGCTAATTCCTCTTGCCAATAGGCAGTGAGTGAGTGAGTGAGGCAGTGTGGCCTCCTTTCAACCCAGAGACGGAGTGATTGACACCCCTCTACACTGACCCAGCTCTAAAACAATCCACCATTTGCACTTATATAAGAGCTCGGTCCCTGCTCACCTTCTGACTCTAAAATAAAGCAAGGGGAAGAGGGTGAAGGGAGTGTGAGAAATCTGTTTCTGCCCCCTTTCCCCGCCGAGTTGCAAGATGTCATGTAAGTTGAGCTACCCTAAACTGAATAGCAGTATTAATCATGGGTCTGCTAGTCTGCAACTAATAAAATATTGTTGGGTACAAGTTGCATGAAATACTGTGGTGTATCAGCTGACTGCATCAAATAAGCCCCCTGATTTGCAGTCCCTCTGTGACTCTTTACATCAGGTGCTTCTCTCAAGAACTTATAACTTACACAGGATGATAGAGACTGTAAGAAATGGGAGGAAAATTAGGGTTTCAACTGGATAGAATTTTCCAAATGAGGAGTGGAGCCAGATTCTGGCCATCTCCTAGTTTTTGATTTGTTACAGGGCCAGAACTTCTCTGTTGGATTTGTGGCCTCTTTGACAAACCTAAATCAGGTTTTGCTCCACTCTTGTTTCCCTGTGGGAACTCCCTTACTCCAGCAGACCCTACAATCTCTTCCTCCTCCCAGTTTTTGTTGGGGTCTTCATGATAACACCAGCAGAGTAGTGCCTTTTACTTCCCCACCCTGCATCTCTGCTGGGATGGGCTATTGCCTTCTAGCTCCTTCCCCTACCAAGTCCCAGTGCTGCCTCTGGACTGTACTTGTAACTGTTCCAAGACTGAAGCATCCCAAAATGTACCAAAGAGGTAGGGGAGATCCCCTCATCATGGTGTGCTCTTTGGTGGTGGTGTGGGGGAGACTGCATCTCATGCCCTGTGTAACGCTAAAGGACCAGATGAGCAGCAGCAATAAGATCTGGTACAATCTTTTGGGTATGGCTGGATATATTAAGTTGGAGAAGGCAGGCTGTCTACCTTTAGCAAAGGACTATAGGAGGAGTCTTTCCACTGGTTTCAGGAAGCCTTAGAGGAGAACTGGTGGAAGATAATCAGTGTCCCGGAATTGGGGTTTGTTGCCAGGGCAAAGCTTGTCACTGGTGAGGTCTCATGTCAGAATTATCTGGTGTGACTCACTATTTTAATACAATAAGCCCATTTAAAACAGCAGATCACAGAAGTGTGGGAGGAAAATGGATGATGGAAAGAGAAACTCGGATAATACCCATGTGGCTTAGCACGTCTAACTGCAGAAGTGGCCCTTGTCACTATTATACAAGTGACTCACCATCATTAATAGACCTATTGTCCTAATATCTCTCACGTAGACAAGAGCTATCCCCATTATACAGATGGGGAGCTGAGACAGAAGATAGATTAAATGATTTACCCAGGAGTCATGATTGGCATAAATTTAACCTAGGTTGCCTCGAGAGCCAGTCTAGTGCCAGCCACTAGACTAGTGTTTCCCAGCCACTGGTCTGTGGACTAGCACCTGTTCCTGAGATCTCCCTGACAGTTTAGGAAGGCAGCAAGCTGGCCCCTGGTATCAAAAGGGTTGAGAAACACTGCTCTAGACTAGCTGTTCTCAATCTTTTTTGAGGAGAGACTGAGGGAACTAGGCTTATTTAGTCTACAGAAGAGAAGACTGAGGGGAGATTTGATAGCAACCTTCAACTACTTGAAGGGGTGCTCCAAAGAGGAGGGAGCTAGGCTGTTATCAGTGGTAACAGAGGACAGAACAAGGAGCAATGGTTTCAAATTACAGCTGGGGAGGTCAAGGTTGGGTATTAGGAAAGCTTTCTCACTAGGAGGGTGGTGAAGCATTGGAATGGGCTACCTAGTGAGGTGGTAGAATCTCCATCTTTGGAGATATTTAAGATCTGGTTAGACAAAACCCTGGCTGGGGTGATTTAGTGGGAGTGGTCCTGCTTTTAGCAGGGGGTTGGACTAGATGACCTTGTGAGGTCCCATCCATCCCAATTATTCTATGATTCTGTGAATTGGTGGTATGCCCAACTGTGTGCAACATAATGCTCCTCCCAAATGGAAGAAGCCCCCCACTACTTCCAGAAACAGCACAAGCCTCTTGCTGCCAAAAGATCCTGTCACTGGAAGAAAGCCCTGTGAGAAACAGGAGTGTGGCAGAAGCAGCCCGTGCAAGGGCATGTGTTCGGGAGGGTTTATTTCACTGATGGCAGGGGGGGGAGGTTCTTTTAGGGGTGAGCTGTCTCCCGGTGACACACTGCTGCATGCCACAGCACACTAATGTGTCACAACACAGCTGTTCAAAACTTCTGCTCTAGACTATCCTTCTACACAAGTCTAATCATCTCTCTGTGTGTCTGCACTTCCATGTCTGTGCTCAGAAGTTAAACAGTCAGTCTAAAAATCTCCCTGCATCCAAAAGGATGTTTTGACTGTTATCCTGGGGGAAGAAAAGTCAGTTAGGCCATAACAAAATAAACATGGACTATGTTGTTGGAGCACTTTGGTACGTAAGAAGAGTACGTCCTGCAGCACAGCACTAAAAATGTGAACAATGTGCTGCACTGTGGGCCCCAGAGATTGGGGTGGGGAGGGAAGGATAATGGGGTGTCAAAGTCCAGGGCTTTAGTATCAAAGGCAAATTCCAGGAGTGATACAGAAGACTGCTTTGCTGTCCTGTGGCCTGCATGCAGACTGTCCGCAGGCTTGCTGTAAGAATATTTTAAGTATGTTGCCCTTGGTTTAAGTTTCATGGATAATTTTAGAAAGCATATGTCTGGAGCTTTAATTTCCACACTACTGCTGCTGCTCCATGTGTCAGACAGTATCTGACTCCTTCCCAGCAAAACCTTCTCATCATCATTACTGACACTCAATACTTTTCTTCCAACATTACTACATTTCGTTGACAGGAAAGTTACAGTACTTTGTATTACACCAATGATTCTGATATGTGCTTAGTAACTGACATGACAATTAAAGAGGAAGTATTTCTTGCTATGTTCATCACTTTCCCTGTCATTTCCACTAGACGAGAGCCAGCTTCAAACCTCAGAAACCAAAAGCTGTGGACTTCTGGGGTTTGCAAAAATTGAACCCAGATTTGGATCCAAATTTTACAAATGGTCCTTAGATTTATAAGGGGCAAAAACATTTGAGAACTCGATGTTATTGAATCTCAGGCTGTTCAAAATCCACATCAGGGTTACAGTTTGAGCCTGTCTCTAATTTTCAATAATAATTCATCAAGCTATTTATGTTTGAACTGGAGCTTTCTGCCTTGCAACCCATCTTGTTGCTGCCTTTCATCCTAAATTAAAGTCATAATGTTGACATCATAATCACTTCCATAGCAACTGAGGTGGGGTTGTAAACAAAGATTTGATGACTTCCCTGTACAACTGAGCTGAGGGAGAAAGCTCTTCGCAAATAGGATCTCTGGTAATCTGAGGAACAACAAGAGGGCTACAGTGAAAGCAATTTGCTTTTAGTTTCTCTTTCCAAGTTTGATAAATCTTTAAACTACTTCTCTTCAGAGTCATAGGTGCAGCTGTTATTGCTGCCCATTGTTAAGGTTCTCCAAACTCCCCACTGAAGGACTTCTTTTGAGTTTCACATGTCTTTCTCAAACCTGGATTGTTTGGGCTAAATTTTCCCTTGCAGGCATCTGTCTCAGGCTGACTGTGTTTGGAAAGTTTTGGGAGAAATGATTCAGCCAGTTGCAGGGATGAGACTGGGGGAAATACATGTTCAAAAAATTCTAACAAACTTTTTTCTGAGGAGTCCTATCGCCTCCATGCTTTGGAGCAGGGATAGCAGATGGCTAAGTGACAGCAGATGTGGCTCTTTCTGTGTCTGCAAAAAACCACCCAAACTTTGCAAGTTATAATCCCTTGAGCAATCTCATTTCACACACATGCAATAGGGAGTTGTTAGTCTGGCAGCTAAATTTTCTATTTAATCCATCTGCATTGGGGATGCTCCAGGCTAGACTAAGAAAGACTTTCCATGCAATTGCTGCTGAACAGTTTTGAACAGTGGTGCTGGGCACAGGTCAGGAACAGAGAGAAGGGAGAGACTCCTGTGCTCCCTCTGCTGATGGCCAGGCTATTAGAGGAGGCAGCCACATGACTAAAAAGCAGAGAGAGCAACAGCTGGACCCAGGGTTGGAGAGGGAAAAGATGGGGGCAGGGCACCACGGAGGAGAGACGCTGGGACTAGCTGAGCATGCATATTGGCCCTGGGAGGGAGGAGACAGAATTGGCCCAGAGGACAGACTGGAGGGACACAGGTAAGGCTGACTGAACCTGGGTCAGACACTCCCCTCCAGAAACTAAAAGTGAGCCCTGATCTCACCAGTCTCTGCTGTCTGCAATTATCTGTGAAACCCTCTGGCAAAATGTATTTCTTTCCTCTCAACCACTGGCCCAACTAGAAGATGACCACGTACTATTGCCAGCATTACTGTGCTCAAGTGGCAGAGGTCTGTGCTGTGGCTCTAAAGGCTCCAGCTCTGTGGGGTAAAAAAATATGATCATGGTATTAGAGACTATATCCTCATGCTTGGTACAAGGGGGTTGAATGAAGGACTCAGCCCTACTTTTGACATTGTCTGAATCTCTAGCATGTTTGATTGTTGCATCCTTCATCTTTAAATCAAGTTCTGTGTTTAATCTTATCCTCTTTAGCTCTAGCTGTGAGATTCAATCTTTTTCATGTCTTAAAATCTTTCCCTACAGAAAGATTAAAATTAATGGGGTGTTAATGATTGCCTGCCTTCTAGCATGTTCTTCTGGCCAGTTGTGACTTAGCACTATCCTGCCTCAGTTTCCTTTCGACTCCTTCACTCCCTTCCAATAATATCCTGGTTTATTATCATAAACAGTTCCAAAGTCAACCTCATTGCTCCCAGCCCTACAGCACTGGAGTCATCGTCTGCTCTCCTGAAGTCTACTGTTTGCTTCAGTCTCATCTTCTCCTGGGTGCTGGAGTGGAGGCCAGTTATAGAGCCTCAGTCAGCTTCCTCTCCAGCTGGGCCTCTTTCTCAATCAGTCCTTTCATCCTCAGGATGAGGACTCAGCAGATAGAACTTCTCCTACTGGTGTCTTCCTCATTCTCAGAAAACAGAGAACACATATAGTCTTCTTCCCAGAGCTTGTCCTGCTAGGGCTGGGAGAGAGGACCATTCCGCCTTACCCACTCTACAAGACTCCTTGACCCAGGCTCTTAGAGATTGTAACTAGGGCTTTGCCCAAGCCATAACTATTCTCCTGGGACCATCTTCCTCTCTCCTTACCTAGCTCTGACTTCCCTAAATCTTTAGTCACTCTCAAAGTCCAAGGGACATATCTTTAAGATAGAACAGGTGTTGACTAACCACTAGGCATTACTACTGTAAAACAACAATCCTCCATGTTACAGGGATATTTTCAAAAAGGCTATTGGGCATTAGGAGCATAAATCCCTCATTCACTACCACTTTTCCTCCTAAATCTCTTAAGTACCTGTGAAAATCCCACCCTAAACATCCTCTGTATCTTCTGTTCATGGGTATCTATCAGGCCATGTAAATCTTATGATGATTCTCATAACCCACCTGAGACACAAGGTGCCTCCCCATGCTCTAACTGGGAGAGAACCAAGGCTCCTGATTGGGCCATAACCCCTGTTTCATTCAGAGAAGGAAACACTAAGCCATCTGTACAATTGAGCATTACCCTGCTGGGTTGGGGTTTACATCTTTCTCCCTTCTGAGCCTGCCCCTTGGTGATTGGCTCCTGATTCCTTTTCTCCAGTTGTTTTTGTTGATTTTGATCTCCTGGCATTCCAGCCCACTCGGACTCCTGGTAACTCGTTCCTGGATTGTTAACCTGTGCCCAGCACCAACCCTAGGGCAGGCTGCTGACTCCCTGTCCCTGACAGTATCATAGTTCAACTCTCTGCTATAGAATGATTAAGTACAAAAGTCTGCACGGAAATAACAGCAGGTCAGGATGAAAGCTGCTCCTACTCTCCTTCCAGCAAGCCTTTGTGGTTCCAAGGATGGCCTGTCTGCCTGACATGCAGGGAGGGAAATAAAGGGCCTCTTGACCGACAGACCCTGTTCAGGTGTCTCCACTGTCTCTGAACCAGGGCAAAGCTGCACTTCCCCACCTCTCCCTCACTTGTGCAGTCTATACTAAGGCCATGTACACATTAGAGACTTGTCCCACAATAAAGTTGTTGCAAGACAAGCAAAATATTATAACTATAATGCTTTCCCCCATACACACAGTACTCCTTGAAATGAAAAGGAGTGTTCACACGCTCCTTTGACTTTTCGTTACAAGGAGCAGTGCATGGTGGGCACCTATCCCACCATGCACTATAGCAGCCAGCCTTTGGGCTGGCAGTGGGGCTCTAGCTGCTGGGAGTGCCGGCTTCCTGGCAGCAGAGGAGCCCCAACTGCGTGAGATCCAAAGAACTGGCGGCTGGAGCCCGGCTGCCATGGGGGTTCCCCCGTGGCTGGGGCTCCACAGCTGCCCAGGTTGCCAGCTCCCAGGCAGCAGCTGCTGCCATGGGGGAAGCAGGAACCCGGGGGGGGGGGGGGGGGGAGGTGCAGCTGCTAGGGCTGCCGGCTCCCCAGCCGCCGCTTCCTGAGCCAGGAGCTTTTGCTATCCAGCCCCTGGGGTTCCCGGTCCCTGGAAGCCACCAGGGTTCCTGGGGCCCCAGAAGCAGAGCTCCTGCTGCCGGGGTTCTGGAAACCCCAGCAGCTGGAGCTCCGCTGTGGTCAGGGACTGGGAACCCTGGCTACTTGTCAATTTCACTGCTCTACTAGAACAATGAAATTGACAAATATGACAGCTCCAGTGTCCCTGATTGGCACTCTGGGACATTTCCGGAGGCTGTCTAAAGTGCAAGGAGTGTACACATTCACTCTAGTTTGGAACAGTTGTTCCGTGGTAAGCATTACCACTCTCTGCTGCGTGGCAAGAGGGCTGTTGCTGCACAACAAGCAACGTGTGTGTTAATGCTGTAATGTGTACAAGGCCTAAGAAATACCAAACCTCATCTGGTCCCTGGCTAATCCGTCTTTGTTCCTTTGGCAGTTTGTATGTATATGAACATGCCCTTGTAGGAATAGGAAGAAAGTGAAGCCACTTACCTCAATACTCCCACACTTAATAGTGACACCACCCTTAGATTGGGTTTTGTGAAAACAAAAGCCCAAATGAAGGCAGAAGCCACACTGATTTTTTTTCAAATCTTGAAAGTTACATAGAATGTACATAATTCTTTTCCTTTTATTTAAACCACCAACAGCCTCCCATTGGGCAGTGCCTGCTTGTGTGCACATAGACAACTATATCTCCTTGTGAAATAACACAATTACACCACAAATGAGCATTTTAAAGAAATGACACCAGCTGCTACCTCCATTATCATTACAGAAAACCAATCATTTCTGTTTTCATCCAATCCCTTTGGTGAAATTGTAGCTAATGTTTCAACCTAATATTGCATTTTCATTGTAATAGTCTCTTTTGTTATCTGCCCCTCTTGAGAGAGACTGTTTCTTCCAGAACAATACATCTCAATGATGCTGCTGGGCCGTAATTAGCCTTCCTATAATGTTTGGTGATGGGATAAGTCACATCACCTGCTGTTTTGGCTCAGCGCTACAGTCTGTCGGTGATCTGCTACACTGATCGTGGGACCCGTTATCAGTAGCTCCTGAGTTCTAGTTGTGACTAGGGACTGGCTTGCAGCTGGGCTTTGGCCAAAACACCTACTCTCATTGGGTCTGTCTGTGATCTCACTTCCAGTGGTATAAGGCAGAAGTGATTCTGTTAAAGTCTATGGTATACAACTAGGCCCAATGGACCTAATTTTCCACTGCCTTGTGCCTTTTCTAGTCACTTACAGCTGTGCAGAGTGGGCCTTAGATGCTTCCAAACCAGAACTTCGCCTTCACTTTGTCCAGATGTCAGTGTCTATAAGGTGCAAGACGGGGGAAAATCAAACCCTCTGTTTCATTTCCCATCTGTAAAGAGGGGTGAGAGTAACTTACTTGACATCAATAGGATTATAGATTTATTGGGCATAGAACTCTGTGGTGATCAGTCTTGAATTCCTTACTCACCTTTTATGTGGTCTTAATTCATTCACTTCACTGGGAGTGTGATGGAGTGTCCACCACTCCTGAAATGGTTAAACTTCTACAGCTAGGACCAATTAACCTTAGGAACAACTCCTGATGGAGAGTCTGGCTTGACTGAAAATGGCTGATAAAGCCCAGCTGCGGAAGAAACTGGCTAAAGTATAAAGCCAGGAAGTTTGCAACAAAAAGGGGCTTAGAGAGGGAAAAGGAAGAAACCCAGGGAGAAGTCTGGGATTCTGGCCTTGAGGGAAGGATTTACCTAGAAAGGTGGAGAAGAAAGCTTGACAGAGGTGTCATAGGAAGCAGCCTAAGGAAAGAGCATGGAGGCCAGAAGATAGAGATTGTAAGGTTCCTGGGCTGGACCCTGGAGTAGCAGGTGAATCTGAGTTCCTCTAACAACCATTTTGATATCCTAGAAAAGGAAAAACCCCGTGAACTGGCTACAGGGCTAAGCCTAGAAGAGGTAGCACCATGAGTAATGAAGAGGGAGTAACCTGACTTTGGCACACATGCGCAAGAGAGACTGTCGGATGGGAAAGCAAAGGAGGTAGTGTCAGACTCATTGTGAGCTAATCCTCACAAGAAAGTGCGGTAGCAGTAAGCGAGTCCTGTAAAAGGGCGTTTACCTGACTATTAATTGGAATGACAACCATTTCCTCCCCAAACAAGCCTGCTGATGTGACAGGAACACTTTTCCCCCTAAACAATCTGGTTGAGTGGAGCAGGTTTTGTCACTTCTGAGGAACTGGCGGGGGACCAGTCCCAAACTCTGCTGAGGCCCTGGAATCTTTCTGACTGAGAACTAGCAGGCGATCAGACCCGTTGCACCCGTTCCATCTGGACATCTTCACCATGGAGAGAGGGCTGAAGGAGTGGAATACCACTTGGACTATTCCATTATCTCAACAGATTGGGAGGAAAATCTACTTTTCCCTACCCTCTCCAGATCCAGAGCTCCACATGCTTGGCAGGATCTGGAGGGAGAAGGTCAATGGAGGAGTTGAGCACCATAGACGTGTGGGGGGAGAGAGAGCCCTGTACACAGATGAACTTACTGAAATAAAGACATCTAGATTTAGCTTGTTGCTAAATACTGATAGGAGGACAGGTTTTTTCTTTAGAAACTAACAGTGCTAGATTTCTAACCCATTCCACAGACCTCTAAATGAAATAGAAATTTGACTGGGCTCTCACTCAATCTCAAATTGTCAGTCTTTCACTCCTTTCTTTCTGCAAAAACAGACTGTATGAATGTGTTCTGTTTCCAAGGGATGTGACTGGCATGAGAAGGATTCTACAGTATGGAAGGCTACGGGGTACTCTGTCCACCAGGATAAGCACATCAGAAAAGATGGGGAGAACAGAGGGGATTCCGTAACTCTTGGTACGAGTATTCTAGACTGCGGGGGGCAGCTCTGGGAAGAGCTCTTAAGATGAAAGTGAGGTTATTTCATCCTTTTAGGTATATACCATCTGCACAAGGGAGGGGCTTGAACCCAACAACTCCAGACATTGGGCCATACTGGAACCTTGCAGCTGTTGCTACCTTTATAATGGCCAAACCACAACTCACAGTGTGATGCCCCTGTAGCTAGAAGCATTTTGGAAGCCAGGTCGGATTCTGAGCTTGAGCCAATGTGTGGTGCCCAGAGAACCTACTTGTGGGGCCTGATTCTCTTCTTACACTGGGGGGAAGTTTGTGAAGGACAGAGAAAAATCAAACACATAGGTGGTGATATCCTGACTTTCCTTTACGCTGGGTACAAAGGCTGAAGCGGTGTAAAGGGACTCTAAGAGCCCCATATCTGACCAAGGGACCTTTCTTCCAAAGCAGCTATGTAAGAAGGCAGTCTTCCAAAGACCTTCACACATGCACTGTGTTGGGGCTGGGGCCCCAGTATTTCGGAGTTGCTACGCAGTGCTGTGGCCAACACAGCTGTATGGCAGACTATCAGGGCAGTCTAAGTTACTGGTGGGCTCTTTAAGGCAAGTGGGCCCAGCCTTGCCTGTGAGGTAGCAGCTGTCCCCCAGCAGGTCCTGGTTTGAGAACTTTACCATCAGGAGATCTTAGTTGTGAAAGGTTCAGAGAGGACATGGAAAGAGGCAAGCTCAAAGAGGGAAGAAACTCCCAGAAGAGAGGAGCCAGGATTGTTCCCAGTGAAGGCAGGCTGGAGTCCTGCACTTAGGACGGAAAAATCCCATGCACTGCTACAGGCTGGGGACCGATCAGCTAAGTAGCAGCGCTGTAGAAAAGGACCTGGGAGTTATGGTGGACGGGAAGATGAATATGAGCCAACAGTGTGCCCTTGTTGCCAAAAAGGCCAATGGCATATTAGGCTGCCTCAGTAGGAGTATTGCCAGCAGATCGAGGGATGTGATCGTTCCCCTCTATTCGACACTGGTCAGGCCGCATCTGGAGTACTGTGTCCAGTTTTGGGCTCCCCACTACAGAAAGGATGTGGACAAATTAGAAAGAGTCCAGCGGAGGGCAATAAAAAAATGATTAGGGGAGTGGGGCATATGACTTATGAGGAGAGACTGAAGGAACTAGGCTTATTTAGTCTACAGAAGAGAAGACTGAGGGGAGATTTGATAGCAACCTTCAACTACTTGAAGGGTTGCTCCAAAGAGGAGGGAGCTAGGCTGTTCTCGAGGGTAACAGAGGACAGAACAAGGAGCAATGGTTTCAAATTACAGCTGGGGAGGTCAAGGTTGGATATTAGGAAAAACTTTCTCACTAGGAGGGTGGTGAAACATTGGAATGGGCTATCTAGGGAGGTGGTAGAATCTTCATCTTTGGAGATTTTTAAGGCTCGGTTAGACAAAACCCTGGCTGGGATAATTTAGGGGGAGTGGTCCTGCTTTTTAGCAGGGGGTTGGACTAGATGACCTCGTGAGGTCCCTTCCAACCCTATTATTCTATGATTCTATGAGTGAACCACAGGGAGCGGGTTAGGTTCCTGTGGGATGCCCTGAGCTAGGTTCTTGGGAGAAGCTGTCAGAGTCCCAGGAGAGGAGAGGCAATAAGGAAATTTGCCAGGAAAAAGACCATCTAGGGAAGTAGTGCCCAGTTAAAGCAGCAAAGAAGGAAGTAGGAGGTCCAATGAAGAGCAAGGAACTTCAGTGTGGCCGGAGAGGGGAAATCATTGATTTGGATTCTTTAGTTGGACTTCTGGCACACAGGAAGCAGATAGAACTTAAATGTGCCCAGGCTGCAGAAGATATGCACAGAGACAGGTCATCGTGAGGCCAAAGAGCTGATCACAACAGGACACCATACATGAGGACCTGGGATTAGCAGAGGGTGCTGTGGCAGCAAATGGAACCACTTAAAGGGCCTCTGTGGCCGGGATTGGGAGAGTGCAAATGTGGCTTAATGCCCCTGAGGTGTGGTTTTGTGCTGCACCTCTTAAAGTCACAGCTCAGAATCTCACCCAGGAAATCCACAATGAGAACAAATGCTGACTGCAAAAATACTAGGATGTGATAAAAATGGCTAGAATGGGGGTTCACAGTCTCTAGCATTTATTGGCTAATATGGCCCAGTTCTTGTTTAGGAAATTACATGGATAGCTGGAAAGGCCAGTTTTTGTGCCTGTTTTTCTCTACCAGTCTTGATAAATGAAATTCTGGATATCAGAGCTAAGCTGTGAAGTGTAGTGTGGAGTTGTCTGAGTGGCAGGAAGCTGACCTGGAGAGCAGAAACTAGTGCCTAAGAAAAAAGGGGGCTCTCTTTTTCAATGTTATAAATCTTTGCCAGTGTATTTCTGACAGGCTTTTATTTATATCCATTTAAACCTAATACTGGAATTCCTGACTATCCTAATGTAAAGACAGGAATATAAAAGCATCTGTAAGCTCCAAGTTCACATGGAATGAGTCTTTAAAAGTAATGTAAAGTTGTATAAATGTAAATAGTGAGTTCTGAGAATGGGCATAGCCCTCTGCCGGGAGAGAATGAGGAATTTTCTTTTATTTTGCAAGCCTGTCTACTCAGGAACCTAAGGAAGGTCAGTGATCAGCACACATTTACATGAGATTTCTCACTGGGATCAGAAGTATCTCTCACTAGCAGGGTGAATCAATCCCTTGGATGTGTATATTCAGGAATCTCAGTTCTGAATAATTACTTACTCTGCTGTCACCTATCAGACACCTCAGCCTTGCTTCCCATGATGACCCAATTTCTCCTCTTTTCCCCATATACCTCTGGCTCACTTCACCGGGTAGTCTGAGAAAAACAGTGTTAGAGAGCTAGAATGGTCTGTGGAGTGGAACTCGGGGAAATCTGGGGTCAAGTTCCAGGCTTTACCATAGATTTCCTTGCAACCTTGTGAAATCTACTCTCTTTTTGGGCGTTGGTTTGGAAGTAAAATGGGAGAGGAGATAATGCTTTCTTCCTCCCACTCTTTATTTGTGAGTACAGTGCCTAGCGCTGTGGGTCCATGATCTTGGCTGAGGCCTTTCAGGTGCTATTGCAATATGATGAATAATGTCAGACTTTCCCATTCTGAACAACTGTGCAAAACAACACCCTTCTCTGCATTTATATAATCCCTTCCATGCTGTAGTTTCCATTTCATATGCCTGAAATGTGATAAATTTGTTAGTCTTTAAAGTGCTACAGGACTCCTTGTTTGTTTTAAGTAAAATTAGAGGACTTTAAACTCTGTAACCCTTATAAGTATGAACTGGGTGAGGAAAAAAAAAATGCCAGTCCACTTTTGTGAAAGCAATACACACATCTAATCTCCTTTTCCACTACTCTTATTTTATCACAGCTGCAGCTGTATCTGCTTAACCTCTGCCAACAAAGGTGGCTGCCTGAGCTAAGATGAGCCTTGCTGTTTTTATCATGGAAGAGGTTTTTGAAGTTTCTCTTCTGTCCATGTCTCAAGGTGAAATATAGCCAACTGAAATAGACATCAGGGAGCAAAGAAGTGTGCAAATAACCCAATTTTACTCTCTCTCTCTCGTTTTGGGCCACGGCATCTGCTCTGGTGAATGCACAATGTTTTGTGACCACAAATGTTTTTGTTAGATACTAACTTTGAGCCAACCTGGCTCATGCATCTAAAATATTTAGAAGGAAATGTATTATTTTAAAAGACAAATTCCCCAAATCCAAGAGCTAAAAACGTCAGTGACTTATCAAGCTTTTCTGGTGTTCAGCAGAGAGAAAATTCCCATCCCAGGGAGATCACAATCTAAATTAGATGTGCCCAGTTCAGTTTAGATTGAGAATAACATTTATATTACAATATTGCTGATAGGCCACCACATTGGTGGCCCATTCTGGTAGGTGCTCTACAAACGTGTATAAATTGGCAATTCCCATCCGATTGAGCCTACAGTCTAAAAGACAAGACAGAACAGGTGGGACAAGTGATTAGTAACAAAAATAAGTGGCTAAGGTTTGCACATAAATCAGGGGGAGGAATTGCAATATGTATTTAGAAAGACTAGACTGCAAATGATGTAAGCTTTTTGGATACTCTAGAAAAAATATTACAAAAATCACCCTCATTTTGACCTTACAACTGTGTGAATTAGGATTTCCTCCAGGTATACATTCATGAACTGAGATCAGAATGCAGCCTAATGGATTCATACTATCCTTACATCAGTGTTATCCTTGCATCAGCTGTAGGAATCAGGCATTTTACATCTAGGGTTTGGTGTTTGCTGAATGGCCTCCCCAGTTGCACTGTGTTTTAAGGGGGGATTTTAAAGAAGAGGGGCTGATGTGGCACACAAGTCCTCAAGCAAAGGGGAAGGCATGAGGGTGGGAGTGCCAAAAGAGTGCAAAGAGCCCTTATGGAGGGAGGGCGGGGAGGCATACAAACAGGAGAAGGAGGTAATAATGAGGACAGGCTAGGAGTCAGTGTAGGCAGGGGTGGAGCCATCAGCCATGATGAGGAAAACACATTTGGAGTTGATGCAGAAGATGAGAAGCTGTCACTGTCAGGGATTTGAAAAAGGATGTGATCTGAAAAATTGCTACTTGCGGTTAAAAGTAATGGTCCAATTAGTGCTGCCTTCCACTGGAAAGCACTTACGAGAGCCGGTTTGGCATTATCAATTGTTTATCAAGATTAATATTACACTAGAGACACACAGAATTAAATAAGAGCCCAAGAAGCAACTAGTTAAGAGCAGGCATCCGTGTCTGTAAATCATTTTTCTCCTGAGATCCTCACGCCCTGTGTGATCTTTCAGACAACAGCACACATCTCATTCAAAACATTCAGCACACAAATATATTACTTATTGTTAAAAATATTTTGATGCAGCAAGGGAAAAATTCAGCTCAACATTTCACCATATAATCATAACTCTTGTTGGAGGCCAACCAGATGAGATGCCATTTGTGTTAGGTGCTGTACAAACACAAAGTGAGAGCAAAGCTGCCATTGATTTCAGTGGGACCAGGGTTTCACCCACAGAATGTACATTTTTTTAGGATGCAAAGGAGAACCCAATGAAAAAATATTGGACAAAGGGTATTTTTAAGAGTCTTTGGCCCACGGTATTTTATTTGTGGCACAAAATCATGTTTGCATCACAGCATTGCAATCCTTTGCGTGATTACTTCTGAACTGTGGCAGTGTTTCACAGCCCATCAGGCATTGAGTCAGGGGCATGCCTCAAAATAAATGATGGGTGAACTTCATGGGTTCAGCTGTTGATTAAGCTATTTAGGCTGCAGCATGCTTGTTTGTATTTTGTAGAGGTTTCATGTTTCAGAAAAGGCCTGATTCTGTATTCTTTGGCAAATTCTGCCACGAGAGACTTGTCAGCAATTATGATGCACTGGTCCCTACACAGATAGGGAAGGCTTAGATAAATCAAAGGTTCTGTGGAGCCCATTACTTGCATTTAATGGAATCCCATTTTGGAGTGGAACTGTGGGATCTGTTACATTAGTAGCTTGCTGTGGAAGTCTTTCCTTAACACCTGTGGACCACCATGCTATTCAGATAGTGATTTGAGGGAAAGATTTGCCCCTTCTCATATACCCGACTCCCACTGAAATGCCTAGGAGTTTGGGGAGAAAAAAGAATGGGGAATGAGACTCCCAGTGTCTCTTCTTGCTCATCTGCTGATTGTATCCAGGAATGTATTTGTGTGGGGGTGAGATGGGGAGTGGAAGGGGTTATTTCTCAGTTTAAGGGCTTAAAAACATTGCAAGTTTTCATCACTGGCTCTGAAAGGTTTTTAAAGACCATAGATAATGTAATAGTATGGGAGTCACTAGAGGGTGCAATTACAGCTAGCATTCCAAATTCTGTTTTACTGAATGTATAGGCAATTAGATGAAGAGAAATGTTTGTATTTGTGTGCTGCAGATCTCGTGTCAGATGTGCTCATAAAAAAACGTGTTCACTGCCTGAGGCCTTGTACACACTACAAAGTTATTGCGCGATAAAGCCCTTTATTGCGCAATAACAAGCAGAGCGTACACACACAAAAGCCTCTTATTGCGCGGCAAGAGCCCTCTTGCTGCGCAATATGTAAACCACCAAAACGAGGGTGGTAAGGCTTATCACGGAACAGTTGTTCCGTGATAGCTGCTGTGTGCACGCTTCTCGCGCAATAGGCAGCCTCCGGAAATGTCCCAGAGTGCCCAAC
>ML685789.1:15956268-16012046 GCA_007922175.1 Pelusios castaneus
GCCGCCACCCGAACCCCCGGCTCTCAGCACAAGCCGCGGCGCTTTAAGCGCCCGTTGCTATTGGCGACTGCTGGGTAGCGTCGGTAGCGCAATGCACCACGGGAGATGATACTGGGGACTCTGGGATAGGTACCCACAATCCCCTTTGCTTTACTGGAGGACTGCGATCAGAAGGGGGGGGGGTTTGTTCCGTTCGAGCAAGCATGGTGTGTACGGGATCTCGCGCAACAACAGCCACGGGAGAATTAATGCGGAAGAGGATTATTGCGCGTTAAAAACAGTAGAGTGTACATAGCCTGAAACACCTCTCAGTTAAGGTGCATGGATATACCCATGTGAACTAAAATATTACATGTGCTACAACACTTCAGTGTTATAGCTCCCTATCTCTTCCACATTGGCTCAGAGCTGGCTGGACTTGGAGGGTAGGAGAGGCTGCATCCTTCAAAGGGGTGACAGCAGCTGAACCCTTCAGGAGGTATTGTACTTGCTTGATCCCAGAACTTCTACTAGGACTGCAATGTAGTGGGCAGGAGAGGACAATACAGAACATTACAGTCCCTGCCTCTGCATCATAGTTTGAGGATCACTGCACATCTGTTCAGGGGTTAGGCCCAATCTGGGCATGAATTCACTTAACTAATATATTAAAAACTGATCTTTTTCTTTTAAAAAACAAATATGGAAACTTTAACTAAACATTTCCCTCATTTCTGCCATGTTAAATGCTTCCATCTACTGCCTCATGGATCTTTCACCCTCAGATGTTGCACATGCATCTCTGAAAAAGGGCTGAAGTGAGGTATTTTTTGTGAACTGAAATGCTTAATTTGGGCTCTGCTGCACAATAGATACCAGAGCTCGGAAATAATCCACTATCTTTTCAAAACTGCACTGACATAACAGCTGTAAAAAATATGCAGCTTGGAAGAGAAGTCTCTTTTTTGGTGAGCAAATCATAATACATAACATTAATGTCTGACATTGGAATCCATGTTATTGAGTAGATGTACATTTCATGGTATCTGGAGTGAATGATGATAAAGCAACCAAACTGAATGTGGCTTGGAAGATTTTGTCTGCATCTGTAATTCATCTGCAATTTTCTTCTTCAGTATAAAGAAAGAAGGAGCAACACGTGCTACAAGAGCAGTGCACTTAGTGGAATGGGTCAGATCCAGCTGCTGTAAATTAGATTAGTACCTTTGCTGTCAGGGGAGCTAGGCCACTGCCCACTAGCTGAGGTTCTGGCCCAGACTATTTATATCTAGAAAAACTCATTGCTTATTAGTAAATTGCACTTGGGTTTCTTCTCCAATTAACTGGAGAAACAGCTAATCTGTTTTTGATGTATCAAAACTTCCTGGAAAAGGAGCGGACAATTCTCAATAGTATCTGAGAGGCATGAGGGAGAATAATGGGCTGCATTTAATTCTTGATCTTTCTTGCACCATACTATTTACCTTTCGTATGCTATTTGTGGTGTTCATTGTACTTAGAGTAGAGAAATACCGCAGACTCCAGTGTAAGTTTAATGACTACAAGTGGTAGATGTCAAGATCTTAATGGCAGTGACTATAAAGAAATGTAAATCCATCCAAACTGTAGCACTTTTCAAGTTAGGATTTCATTTAAAGATCAACATTGGAACTTTGGTTCTTCCGCCTGTTGAAGTGTGATGTGTAACCTACCATGTACACAAAGTAGCATTCTTTGTCAAATACGTGAGGAGGCCAGTCCTATGTCTATTTAAAACTTCAGAGATACTATTAGCTGGAGAGAGTAGCTGTGGATGAAGATAAAATGCTGCAATATGAGGAAAAAGTGCATAATTCAGGACCACTGGTATTCGTGGCTCCTGTTATGGAAGTGAACTTTACTTGCATATGTGTGGTTAGGGCACGAAAAAATGTGGATGGTTGCAGAAAAGAATGTTTATATAATACTCCTTCTAAAGTTTCCTTTCCAACAGTTATATAGCTCCAAGCACATAGGGTTCAGAAACCTGAACATTGCTTACGGTTTCTCCACAACTATGTAATAGTGGCTCCAGATAGACTCACGGTTTGAGGTTTTCTTTGGTTCACTATGCTAAGACAGGATGCTTTATCACTGCCACAGTTCTGAGGCCAGCACTCAATGTATTGCAAACTACTTTCTTCTCTTGGTTATGTCAGACCAGCTCTACACAATCTAATGGGGTTACGCCAATGTGACTGAAAGCAGAATTCACTTCATAGGCCTCTTTGTACAACACAGTCAAGGGAGTAGTCCAGGATCCAGGAATCTAAGGTGCAAAATGTTGCTATGCTTATTTGCAAAACTGTCCCCAGAATGCTTCTCTAGCTTACTCAGCTGTGTCATGACTACTATTCTGGAATTGTATACTTGAAACAAACTAATGGGCATAGCTGGGGGTGGGATTTAAGTTCCCTCACAGCTGCTGAGAAATATTATATTTTCACTCTGCCACTTCAATTTTCCCCTGACTGCATTGAACAGTATGCAAAATACTACTTGCTTAAAATAGGAGAGCATCAAATATTTTCTGAAGTTACACTCACTTCATAGTCATAGTTGGAATAAAACATTTATCCATTGCATATGCCTTCAGGAGAAGCCCACTTTATTCCCTCCCCCACTGAGTACACAATCCTTACTATTACACACAGCTGACTTTCAGCTCCTATGGTAACTATTAAACAAAGAGAAGGAAACTGACAGGTATTTGCTCTGGGAATACGGACTCCTACTGCTTCTAGCTGAGGTCTTAGGGACACACAATGACTGCCAAAGACAGTGTATAGCAATGAAATCTTACACAAGCAATAGTAATTTTTCAAAGGGAAGTGTGCACACTTCAGTTTTTTTGATCTATAAGACACTGGTGTTAGGATCCTTTCCTGCAGGGGGGAATTCTACCTCTTTCAACTAATGGTGTGGGGGAGTGAGAAAATGGAGAATGCTGGTTGACTATCTACTGGGAGTGAATGATAGGTTAGTAATTATTTTCACTGAATGGCAGCCTAGATTGGTACACAGCAGGCAGACGTTCTCATTGTAGTTTAGATGGCATACTTCATTAAATCTCTGGTGTTTTTGCTTCCTTGGTTAAGGGAACTAAACTTACTAGACATATGGTAGAACAAGCACTTGACACTCTGGATTTATATCCTCCAAATGGAGCCAGTGCCTGATGCTGCTGCAGGACGCCTGGGGTGCATTTACCGTTGACTTAATACCCAATCCACCCAGCCCGGAATGTAATCCGAGGAATGAAAATACTGTCACAACATAGCAACACACCATAGTGACATTAAATAGGTTGCAAATGATTCCTGGAAGCTCTAGATAGGTTTAAGGTAGCGGCAGATGAGTCCCTTATCATGGATGGCTTCCAAATAAAACGTTGCGTTTGAATTGTCAAATCCTGAGTGGTGCCTAGAACCGGCAGCTCCCACAGAAGCCGCTCCTGGAGGTCGGCATCAAGCACCAGCGCTTTCTCAAGATGAAAGATAATGGGCAGGTCCTGAACAGGGTGTCCTCCATGGTTCTATACTATAAAACCTGGGCTCTGGCTCTTGCATCCTTTCTGTAGTGTGCAGTGCTGGTGAAAGTGACTAATGGGCCATGGAAGCCCAAAAAGGGCTTAAGCTGCTCAGAAGCGGCATTAGTGCTACTGGGGAACTGCTGTGCATAGAGAGCACATTCCTGGGATATGCTGAGAAACAGGGGGAGCATAGTCCTAAAGAAAATAGGCATGGGGAAAGACTGCCTGCCCCCAGGACCTGGGCCCTTACTCGCTGCTCTTTGCATCGTGCTGCATGTAGCACAGACCTGAGGTGAAGTGAGGGCATCTCCCATGCTGGGAGACAGGAGCATGTGCAGTACCAGCAAACCAGGCATGCTTCTGGGACACAGGGAGAGTCAGTAGATATATTTCATCCTGCTGGACAGCCCTTCGTCTGAACTGTGCTGGTTCTTCATGGTGTTAGCAACTCATTGCCCCAGCACTGCTGGAACCAGAGGTAGGTGGGCAGCAGCATCTTGTTAGAGCTGTGTGTTACCACTATGGAAATTTTTATTCCACCTGGGGATCAAGATGGGATTACCTATTCTGTCCATTCACTGAGACTAGCTTCTCCATTGTGGTCATTGAATTGTAGGGGGAAGGGAAGTGGTGAATATATGACAGGGAGCTGTCCAAGAGAAAAATTAATAGAGGAAGAGAATGACTGTATGTGGGAGAGAGAGAGAGATTGATCCATCCATTGGGTGGGGGTAGAGCTTGCACGGGGATGAAGCCAAAATATCCTGGAGAGGTAAAGAGAATGGGGATTTGGAAAGGGACCTAAGGAATGGAGAGAAAAATGGTTAGAGAGACCAAATGAAGTGGAAATGCAAGGAAATGATGAATAAGGGAAATGAAGAAAGCAAATAAAGAAATGGCAAATGGAAAGAAAATCAAAACAAGCTAAAACACAGCAGTGTAACTTGTCTTTCATTCAGTTATGTTGAATGTTACAAGGTCGTGTTATATAGATTTCTCATGTGTGTATATGTGGGGGCCAGACCTACTCATAGCCTGCCTTAATAGTGGAAACTACAGAGGGGTACAGTTTGATTAGAATCATAGAGCTGGAAGGGACCTCATGAGGTCATCTAGTCCAACCCCTGCTAAAAGCAGGACCACTCTCACAATCATTTTTCTAGCACAGTAACCAGCAGACTTATTCATGGATCTCTAACTTTAAATTGGCATTAAGTATTATACCTCATCAATGGGAAAAATTCAGCCAGCCACTCTTTGTACACTAATAAAGATTTAAAATCCTATTACATCAAGATGTTATATGGAATGTATGCCAAAAAGTTATTTTGGTTCCTGGGAACTGCAAACACAGTGATTGGTATATTTCCTCATTTTAAATATGCTGTGAATTAAATACAAAAGCTTACCTAAATGATGCGTTAAGGTTGCAAATTGAAACATCAAGTCCAAGAAAGAAAAGGTGAAGAATGGGGGGGAATGGTAGATACCCTGGAGGGCAGGGACAGGATCCAGGGAAACTTAGACAAATTGGAACACTGGGCCGAAAGAAACCTCATGAGGTTCAACAAAGGTAAGTGCAAAGTCCTGCACTTAGGATGGAAAAATCCCATGCACTGCTACAGGCTGGGGACCGATCGGCTAAGTAGCAGCACTGTAAAAAAGGACCTGGGGATTATGGTGGACGGGAAGATGAATATGAGCCAACAGTGTGCCCTTGTTACCAAAAAGGCCAATGGCATATTAGGCTGCATCAGTAGGAGTATTGCCAGCAGATCGAGGGATGTGATAATTCCCCTCTATTCGACACTGGTCAGGCCGCATCTGGAATCCTGTGTCCAGTTTTGGGCTTCCCACTACAGAAAGGATGTGGACAAATTAGAAAGAGTCCAGCGGAGGGCAACAAAAATGATTAGGGGGCTGGGGCACATGACTTATGAGGAGAGACTGAAGGAACTAGGCTTATTTAGTCTACAGAAGAGAAGACTGAGGGGAGATTTGATAGCAACCTTCAACTACTTGAAGGGGTGCTCTAAAGAGGAGGGAGCTAGGCTGTTCTCGATGGTAACAGAGGACAGAACAAGGAGCAATAGTTTCAAATTACAGCTGGGGAGGTCAAGGTTGGATATTAGGAAAAACTTTCTCACTAGGAGGGTGGTGAAGCATTGGAATGGGCTACTAGGAAGGTGGTAGAATCTCCATCTTTGGAGATATTTAAGGCCTGGTTAGACAAAACCCTGGCTGGGGTGATTTAGTGGGAGTGGTCCTGCTTTTTAGCAAGGGGTTGGACTAGAAGACCTTGAGGTCCCTTCCATCCCAATTATTCTATAATTCTATGTTTCTAATAATTGTGAATTACAGTAGTACTGTAGACTGGGGCTCAGTTGCACTAGCTGCACAGGCAGGATTATAAAAGATAGCCTTTCCTCAGCCAAGTTTGTAATTTATATAGATTAAACAGAGTGGGAGAAAGGAAATTATATTCCTGTTTCACAGATGAGGAACTGAGGCACAACAATTAGGAGCCACGTTTTCAGTTGCTCAGCACTGGCAGTTGTGGTCTGATCTTTCAGGAGTTCAGCTTCTGCATAGGCACTGAAATATGAGCCAAATTTTAAGATGTTTTTAATTTATTATAATCTTTATAGCTAATTTTAAGAACTCATTACACAAAATAAAACTAGCCCAAAGATGTTTGGAAAAGTTATGTGAGACATTGGGATTATAACAGAAGTTGACTTTTTCAAGCTTAACTGCAGCTTTGGCTTCCACAAAATCTGTGACAACCTTTTATTGATGCTGTCTTAGAGATGCTGATGCAGAAGCTGGAAGTACTAACCCACTTTCAATGGTGACAAATCTAGCACACAATTTTGAACAATGCTTTCAGGGGCATCAGTAAAACCTTGGTGTTGTAAGAAAAATGTTCGGGCCTCTTTTTGTGAGGCTGGGACTAGTTGGTCTTGGACCTAGAATTTGCTTTCTTTGAAATCTCATTAGTTTCAGTGGGAGTAAGTTTGGGCCAGAGATGAAGTTTCCAATCAAATGCTTCATCCAGTTGGCAAAAGCTGTGCTAAATTGTCCTTCACTCTACAGGATATTAGAGCAGATTTTTCTTTTTAAAAACCACCTAGGAATTCTAGACACTATGGCAAAGTGGCCCCCTGGTTCTGTCAGGTGGTGGTTGTCTCCCCTGCCAAAGTAGACCTACAAATCTGCCCTGGTTGGTGCAAGCCTTTTACTCCCCTGAGTCCCAGGGGATCCAACCCCCTCCACTCCAGAGTGGATAAATCTGTCAGTCCATGAGGCTCAGTCCCCAGAGTACCTGTTTCTGGCTTTTTCAGCCAAGTTTTTGCTGTGGAAGTGCTCTTCTGGTGCTGGGCAATCTCAGTCTGTCTTTGCAGGCTGGTGCCTGAGTCCCTTCTTCATCTCTTCCACCAGGAAGAGATACTATATTCCTGGGGGGGGAGGGGGAGGCTTGCCTCCTGCTCCTACAGGCCTTTGGCAGCTTACTACCCCCTGCTCCTAGCACAGTGGGGCTTTTAATAGGGCTGAAGCAGTCTTTGCCTAACCTCAGGTGTGATTAATTATGCTGTAATTCCCTCTCCTCTGCCTGCAGAGAAAAGGGCCTTTATCATTCTGAGGCTCACATATGGCCCTCAAGCACCCTTTTAAAACCCTCTGGCCTGACTTTGTCACAACACCTATTAAGGCACTTGTTTCCACTGACAGTTGGGTGGTTTCTCTGAGCTCTGAATTAGCATCTCTAGAGCAGTGTCAAGGAGGCAGCTCCAATTCAGCTTCATGGGAATTGGGCACCCAGATCTTCTTGGTGGCTTGGAACATCTCCACTTACATGTGCATGATGTATCTGAAGTGATAGGTCAAGACAGGAACTTACCTTATTTTTAGTATTCACCTATCACAGTCTAAGGTGCAGTCCTGACCAGTGAGAGATTGTGTGATTGCCAGCCTTGTAACCCTGGGTGCACTGTGGCTCACAGACCAAACACCAACAACCAGACAAGCATGCAGCATCCTGAGTGTCTGTGGGTTACACAGTTTTGGTTCAACACCACTCACTCCCTCAGTCTGTCACAACACAGCAGCCCCACTCTTGTTTTTACTAGCTTTGGTTATATCTGTCATGATGACAGCAGCACACTTCCAGTACCAGATTTTCCCATCACCGTCTGCCCTGAAGAATCCCACCCTCTCCTGGACCATGCAGAGTAATAATAAAGTTAGTTTGCGCCTTTTAAAGAGAGAATACGCAGCAGCTTGCCACGCTACTGGAGTTAACGGTTACTTCAATTCAAACACAGCAGTGGGTTGGTTTACATTATTAACAGGACATGTTAAGTGCTGCCAAGTAAAAGAACTAAACATAGAGATGGTGACAGGCAAAAGTGAAAACACCCATCTAAGAGTCTAAAACATAATCTAGCAAGGCGCAATCTTTGTTTTAAGATGGCTTCACTCACCAACTGTTTGTGGTTCAGTGTTGGTCCCTTCCACAGAAGAATGAGGTGCTAGTTTCTCTTACCTCCTGAGATGAAAGAGAAAGAAGGAATGACTCTTTCCCTTATATTCCTAAAGAAGTGTCTTTGTTCTCAAAGGAAGACAGGACTTGTGGAGATTCAATTGCGTGTGTCTCTCAGGGATGCATCAATTTTCTGTTTTCCCAAGTTCAAGTCCAAGACAACCTCTCCTAGTTTCCATGTGGCTAATATGTAAATTGAGGTAAACCCATATTTCTTTGTCTAAGACCGGCCTTTTTATCACCTTTATCTAGGTTAGGCTGTCTTCTTAACACACATTCTAATAACATTATAGAGAAGGAATTCATAACATCACAAAGAAACTTAACATGTTCATTTTACAGTGATATTAATGATCACTGTGCTACTAGTTTGCAAATGATACCTTACAAGGCAAATTTGGATACAGTCATCACTGCAGTCATGGGTGCTGGAGATCGCAGACCCTCTGCTTGCATAACCATGTGGAAAGAATTATTGCAGTGAGCTTAATATGGAAAATAATCCAAACAAACAAGGGAAAGAGTAATCTGGCATCAATTAGAGATAAATGGATTGTCATCCCCCCACCCCCTTTTTTTTTTTTAGTGGGTGACTGGATATGATGATGAGCTGAGAAGGGAAAAGTATCACAGACATGTTAGCTTGTATTTCAGAAATGTAAGTCAGCTAAAGTAAACGTCTTTGTTCTCAAGTCCTTAGCAACGTTTTTTCTAATTAGTATGGCGTGTGCATTGACTTGTCTGAGAAGTTGTAAGAGAGTGCTCATGTGCTAAGCAGTACAAGATGGCTGTGGAAAATAATGGTCTCCCTGTAGTGCCTTTTGGTTTGAATTTTTGCCTTTGTCTCTTACCTCCAAGGAGTTGGATGTATCCAATAAGAAATGAAGCCAGATTCCCCTAAGGAAAATTCCCACCCAGAAATAGTCCAGCTGCACTTGCTTTAGAATGCTGTCAAAAGCCTGCGCATTTAGGATATTGTCAAGGATATTATCAATGCTTTTAGAGTTAAAATAGCCAAATAAATGGTTAAATATATGGCAGATTCAGGATGTGTGGGGGGAGGGGAATCTGTTTAAATTTAACCAAGGAAAAGATGATATGGTAATACTGAAAAGGGGTTGAGGTGGAATAATCTCTGAATTCTGGGGCTTGTCAAAAATGCTCTCTTTCCTACTCTCAGGCAAGTCATTTAGTTATTATTCTTTCAATGGCTCTGGGCTGTCCCCAGGCTGGGCTTAGGAAGTTCTTTGCAAAATGTAGATCATTAGAAAATTCCAGATTCAGGCCCTTACCCAGCCAATTGCTTGACCATGAAATTTAGCATGTGGGTAGTTGTAATGACTCTCAGAGGCTATGTCAACACTTGTTAAATTAAGTCGACTTTGTTAAATCGACAATGCGTCTACACAAGATATTTAGGTCAACTTAAAGTTGACCTTATTAAGTCGACATAGAGCATCTACACTAGACATTTAAGTCAACTGGCTAGGTCGAAGGGAGCCACGGCTCCTGCGGACAAGGGAGCCATGGTTCCCCAGGACAAGGGAGCTGCCATGGCTCCCTTTTCAGCAGAGAGCCACACGCGGTCCCTTGTCCTCCCACCCTTAAGTCAACCTAAAACAAGGTTTTATTAAATTGACTTAAGCTTTTATTAAGTCGACTTAAGGAAGCCCTTAAGTCAATTTAATAAAAGCCCAGTGTAGACATGGCTTTGTTTAGGTCGACTTAAGCCTCCTTAAATCGACCTAAACTGCCAGTGTAGACACACCCAGAATGATTTCAGTGGGATTACTCACATGCTGACCTGCTTTCCTATAGCTGTGCTTTAATCAGGTGATACGTTATATAAGCTCCTGGAGAGCAGCTGCTTGGGTGAGGATTTAACTGTGCTCACTGTCCTTTCTCTCCAACCTCATCCTGCAGCAGTCTTGCTGTAACAGGATGGCCCACCCCTTTAAGAGTCTGAGGGCTTGGGCCCAGCCAGTCCTGTACATGTATCAAACTCAGCTGGGAAGGCAGCAAATGATTCCTATAAAGGATTGAATGAAAGAGCAATGTATGAAGGGGACCTGCAGCCAGGAGATTTCTACAGAGCCAGTCACAAGAAACAGTGTGGAAGCTTCTGGACTCCAGCAGTCTGTTCTGGTCAGAGGAAAAGCTTTTGGGTTGTGTTACTGTGATTTTCTTGGAATTAGAAAGCCATGCCCCAAGGAAAGGCCTGAAAGAGACTTTGGGGTGGTGTTAGTCCTTCCTGAGCTGAGGGACAGACCACCAGCTCTACACACGCCCTCTCTCGCTTGACCTGTAGCAAGCTTTTACAGCTTCCTTAACATCTCTTCCCCTGACTGGTTCCTTCAGGGCTTCTCAGAATCAGAGGCCCCAGATATCATGGAAGTTGTGGGGCCAGCCGTTCTGCCCTGTTCAGTGGGGAATCTATCTGGGTCAGGATATTATGAAGTAAATCTTTGAGCACCAAACAGCCTTCTTCCTGAGACATTGCTCTGTTACCATGGAAAATGGCCTCACAAGTGATCGAGGTGATGGGAAATGATGTTTAGAATTAAACCTCTGTGATTTAGTTTTAGGAAAATGCGACTTGTAGAATGCAGAATAAAAATTTGCATATTCCTGCAGAACAAGATCTCATGAGTATTCGCACATAATACAGTTCTTATGGCTGCTATCCTTGCTTCAGGGGTAAAAATCTGATGCAGCACCCTTGTCTACATAATTTATATGCTCAACAGGATGGATCGCTCCACTGAGCCAAGTAGACTGACTATTTCATAATTTTATAAGATCTGGCCCTTTCTATAAATTTAGCTTGCATATATAATAGTAGTCCAAAATAACATTGCACTCTCTATCCAAGATATTTAAAATTCCTTCAGTCTATGGAGGATTTATGTCTATTGGTAATTTGTTCTTCAGTAGAAATGGTTTATTCCATTTTCCTTTAAATTCTTCTTCTTTTTATATTTACATCATGAGTACTTCATCTTTTTTTTTTAAATTCTGAAGACTAAGTAATCTCAAAGCATATATTTTATTTGGTGGTGACATTATAGCTGGGTGGAGGTTAATTAATCCAGAACCCTCAGGAAGCACTAACATCCTTGGGCAGATGAGCACTTAAGGAGGGTAGTGGAACCTTCAATTGAGGAAACGCCATCAAAAGGTAGATGAGCAAAGTTGCTTAGTGAATTTGCCAACAGCATCCACATAGGACAGACTGGAGCTTTCAGCTGTTGCTAGTAACTGATCTAGAAGTGGAGCCCCAAACGCAGGCAGTTGGAAGGTCTCCCCTACACTGACAACTCCTGCAGCATAGCTAGTTCCAAATATATCAACTTCTGTATATCCCTTTGTCCAAGCCAGTGAAGCCAAGAGGAAGATGTTGAAACATGGGAAAGCAGCACCACCATACTAATTTTCCAGGCTATTGCAGCCATACTGCATGGAGAGGGCACTCCACTCTTTGCTGGCGGCATGAACACCACAGGAAAGGCATACAGAAATCTTGCACCTGGAAAATAAAAGAAACTAAAAACTTTCAGGCTTGGAAGCTGGAATGTCAGGATCATGTGTCCAGGACTGACAGGTGGTGGAGACCTATAATACACAAGTAGTACACAAAAGTCAGCTTTGATAGACCATGAGCTGTATAAACTTTAATGTTGACATTGCAGCATTTCAGGAAACAAGACTTGTGGATGCTAGTTCTGTCCAAGAAGCCAATTATATCTTCTATTGGCAGGGTAAACATGAGAAATAAGTGGGTAAAACTTCTAGAAATACCCACTGGGAAGTCTGAGTGCATTATCTCACTTAAAATTTCAGGTGATTATTGGCTTTGTGAACATCTTTAGTGCTTATGCTCCAATAGTCAAATCTAGCCCTGAGGAGAAGGATATATTTTACGATTCCCCATATCAGGTCGTCAAAAGAATGCCATCAACTGAGCAACTTTTCCTCCCCAGTGACTTCAGTGCAAGAGTCAGCACACAATGCATGGCCAGAATATCTAAGACATTTTGTCATTGGCAAGATCAATGAGAATGGCAAATGACCACTTAAATTCTGCTCCCAAAACCAAACGTGTATTACCAATTCATATTTTGTAGGGAAAAATCACCACAAAGTGTCATGTAGACATCAATGAACAGGCCAGTGGCATTGATTAGACTTTGTCATCACGAGGATGAAATATTTACCCTCGATGCAGAACACTCTCATGTTTCATAATGCTGATTGTGACACCAACCACTTTTTGATCATTAGCATAGGAAAGATTACTGCTAAAAAACCTACATAGAGCATAACTTGAGAGGAAGCCCAAAATCAATGCTACTAACACAAAAAACCAGAGGAAATGACAGGAGTTTGTGCAGACTTTTGAACTTTGCATTCATGGGAAGTCACTACCAGAGAAGGAATTTTGGGAGAGTTTTAGAACAACAATCACCTAAACAGCTTTAAACTACATTTGGGGGAAAGAGGTCATCAAAAAAGGATTGTTCTGAAGAAATGAGATGGAGCCTTTTCTTAACATTAAGACAACAGCCTATCTGGAACACAATAAGAAGCCGACAGAGAGCACTAAAGTGAGACTTCAGCATGCAAAAGCCAAGAGTGAGCAAGTAGATGCTGTACAAATAATTACTGGGCCAAACTCTGTGAAGAGACACAGATAGTTTCAGAGACAGGAAATCTCAGTCATGTAAGGTGGCTTGAAGAAAGTTCTTCGCCTCACGGTTAAAGTCATTTTAGTGTGTCTACAATAGCTTGTGAACTGTCTATCCTAAATCATAGTATGGATTCAGGACTAGAAGATCAATTGTAGACATATTGTCTCTGTGTCAACGTGAAGAAAAGTGCAGAAAGCAAAACTGACAATAGTATGTTGCCTTTGTGGACCTAAGCAAAGCATCTGACACAGTCAGCAAAGCAAGTCTTTTTGCAGCACTAGAAAGGAAAGGATGTCCATCAACCTTGTTAAGTCTTATGTCTTCATATCAGAATAACACAAGAACAAATGGACACTTTGGACAGCTTTGTGATGGAAACACTGAGTGAAGTAAGGTAGTAGATTTACCCTACACAGTTTGGAATCCTCTTCTTGGTATTCCTGAATGGTGCATTTTAAGGACATGAATGACAAGATCAGATGAGGAAACGCTTCAATCACTCATGACTTAAGGCAAAGATTAAAGTGAAAAAGATGATAATCAGGCAACTTTTTATTTGCTGATGATGCTGCCCTTAGAGTCCACAATGAACATCTACTACAAGAACTCATGGATCATTTTTCAAGTGTTCATCAGGCATTTGCTCTCAGCATCAGTATTAAAAAAAAAATGGTATTAGGATGGGGTTCCACAAGATCTGTTAATAACTTCAAATGCAAACAACAAGAAGTAGTCCAGAGGTTCAGCTGTTTAGTTTCTACTGTGACTACCAACCTCTCACTGGACGAAGAACTAAGAATTCACAGTGGAAAGGCTGCTGCCACCGTTAGCAAACCAACTAAAAGAACATGGGACAACTCAAGGTTTTCCATCGAGACCAAAATACTAGTGTACAAAACTTGTGTCCTCAGCATTCTCCTATATGCTGGGAAACATGGACAACTTATGTTCACCAGGAGAAAAAGTTAAGGCGTTTCCACTTATGCTGTGTATTCAACATCAAATGGCAAGATAAAGTTACCAGTGCAGAGCTTCTTCAAAGGGCAAATGTACTAAGTGTTACAGCCCTGCTCAGGCAAAGATGACCGTGCAGCCTGAGCCATCTGAATAGACTGGAAGATGGATGCATTGCTCCCCATATAGTATGCCCTTAAGTATCAGAGGGAACAAGAACAACAGGGCACCCCAAGCTTTGCTATTAAGACACACTCAAGTGAGATATGAAGGAATTTGGGATTGATCGTGACCAATGGGAAATCTTGCAAAGTGATCATAACAAGTGGCGCCATCATCTTCATCAGGACATCCAAGTCCACAACAGGAACTGGGCTCCTACAACTTGAAGGGGAAAGAGCTTGTAGGAAGCAAATAACTCCTGTCCAAGACAGATATGTTTGTAATAACTGCCAAAGATTATGCAAATCTCAGGTTGCATTATTTAGTCACATGAGACACTGAAAACCATCTATGTTATAGGCTGTAATTTCCACCATCCGTTACAGCTGAAAGGATGCCAATCAGTGGTGTCTTTGGGCTATCGCTTCGGTGTGCCAGGCACTGTACAGACACATAATGAGATAGTGAGCCCTTTGGAGCTGGGACTACCTAAGTAATAGGAAGGGTCTGTAGGTTCCCCACACAGAGACACCCCCCCAATAATCAATCACAATGCTCACCCCCAAACATCACAGCTTCCCTGGGATCCTTGTGACTCCTGAGATCCCCGGGGGCAGGGGGAGGGGGTCCAGCCAATTCAAAAGGCAGCCATAGTGTCTCTGCAGCTGCTCTGGCTCTAGCAGCTTGCATCCCTGGTGGTGTTGCCATGGTACCAGACACGATCCTGGCTGACCATGGAAGGCATGCTCCAGCTGCATTAAAAGGGATCCCAGCTATGGAGGGGCTACCCATAAATGATATTGTAATCCAAGTCTGTATTGTCTTTCCTTGTAAACTCTACTGGGCAAATGGAGAAAGGCAGCATGGCTGGAGGCTTTTCTGTGCCTTAGTCATCCCCAGCTGCTATGTTTGTTCCTTTGGCTCAGTGGCAGCTGGTGCAAAGTAGAGCAGGTGCCCTGATGTAAACCAGGGACCAGAACAGCACACGTACATCTCAGAACTGAAGAAATACAAAAGAGATTTAGAGCCACCTTTGCACTCCTGAGCTACATTGCGCACTTCTCAGCTGCAGCTCAGGATCTAGTGCCCTGTTGAATCTCTGACTCCAGCAAGGTGTCTGGTGCTGTGAGTGAGAGACAAGTATTTTTATCAGTACTGGAAGGAAAGTAGCAGAATGTGTCAATGAGATTCCTGAAGCTCTATCTTCTATGTGTGCTCTACAGTTAATCCATGCAGAAATATCTTGGTGTATCAGGGCCACATTTTTCAGGTTCCTCCTTAACTGTATTTGCATATTTTCAAATATGTCAATTTAAATGTAATTAAAAATGATAAAAACATTTAATTGCATGTGTAAATAGACTTTCTCTCTTCTCTGCAGGGTCTTACACTTCATCCATCACCAAGATATTTGAGCACATTCTAACTGCAATTGTATACATGATCATGCACACATGCAAAGTCGCATGGGTACAGTCAAGGAGAGTCTCTGAAAAGTTGGCCTTTGGTAGCCAAAGATTGGTCCAGCTTCAGTCTGCAAATTGTTTTAAGGCATAGCCCCATATGGAGCACTTCATAGTAGTCTAAAGTAGACTAAAGCATGGATACACTCAAAGCAGATTGTGGAGAAATCTTCTCTGAAGAACCTTGGCCTGCAGGGATTTTGTCACTTATCTCTGGTGAATTTGCTTGCCAAAACCAAGTCGATTATGTTGATTGATAAAAATGTTACAGAAATTTATCGGATGAGCCCATCTATCTAAATGTGCCAGAAGTTCTGAACTAGACATGTTCGATGATTACCATTTACCATTAGTTTGAGATGATTCCTTACCATTAAAATGAATAAAACATTTTGAATTTGATCTTTACATGGTTGGAATGACATGCTTGATTCTTTTACAAAGGGAATTTAAGTAGGTGTCTATTTTAGTCATTTCATAGTGTGTTTTGTTTAAGGAAACCCAAAGTGGAAAGGAAACCTTGATTGATGTGTAATGGATTTTTCTCACCATGGAATCCGAGACCTGTTTAAGTGGAGGGCCTGATCCAGGGAAACATTTTAAATTTAATCTTGACTGACCTTAAGCATGAGTCTAGTCTCATTGACTTCAAGAGCTCCAGTGGGAACCCAACCCTACTGATAGTAGATGGTATTATTTTGCATGCTATTACAAATGTTATGCTATAGTCAGGGCTGGATTAAGGCAATCTGGACTCTTGGTACACCATGACATGAGTCCCTGCAGCCCTGACCCATCTTGGAATAGTAATGGCAGGCAGGTGGTCCGCCCCACCCACCTTCCCTCCCACACAGTTATGAGCAGCAGTGTAGGTCCTCTTTTTTTTTTTTTTTTTTTTTTTTCCTCTTCCCACCAGGAATGGCAACAAAATGCCCCTTTCTGCATGGGAATAGCAGAGGTGGCAATGGGTGTCCTCCTGGCCTCTGGAGTGGAAAGTGAGATAATGGGAGCCCCCCAGTTCTTGCCCTGGGATCTGCTTGTGTAGCTGGATCAGACCCTGCTGGCACTCTTCTCCTGCCAGTCATCAACTGTAATATGTTGGCAGGGCTCCTTAGCGCAGTGAGCATTGTCAACACCCCATTAGACGTATGGGGCAGTTTCCTTTCAGTTTTGTTTGAAGCCTGCTATGAAACTACTCTCAGAACATTTTCAAGCCCTCCACTTCCCACCCCCGCCTCAACAGAGAGAGATAGGAATGCTCCTAGTGAGAGCTGAGATTTTGATGTAATCAGAGGACTCCTAAGAACCATGTCCCTAGGCATCGGACTAGAGCAGTGGTTTCTCAACCTTTTGGCTTGAGAGCCACAGATATTATTTTTACAACCCCGAAGGGCCTCCAGTCTCCATCAGCAGCCCCCACCCCACGGCAGCCAGAAGGAAGGCATTTAACAAGGAGGTTGCCTCCTTCCTTGCTGATTTCCCACTCCCTCCCCACCAGCTATAAAAGGAAAACTGCACATGTCCTGTAGCCTCATGCACTCCACCTGGGTCCCTAGGCAGTGGCACCCTTCTGCAGCCAGGAGGACAGGAGATCAGTGCTCCCCTCCTTCTGGTTCCAGCAGGGATCCCAGCACCGAGGGACCCAGGTGGAGTGCATTGTCATGCTCCCTGCTACAACTGGGGCTCGTGGTGGTAGAGCACTGATCTCCCATTCCCCTTGCTGCAGCAAGGAGCCTGAACCATTCTTTTAGCCCAGCAACAACATACTCTGCCTGGGTCCTTAGCAGGGCTGTCCCGTGGGGGGAGCGGGGCCCAGGGCCAATTGGCTGAAGTGGGGCCCTGCCCCCCAGGGAGCCGGCCCTGGGACGGGAGGCAGAGGCTGCTGGCGCGGAGAGCCGGCCCAGACCCCAGCCCCGGTGGCTGCCTGTTGTGGGGGGGGAGGGGGGGAAGCCGGCTCCAGCCCTGCAGGCTGAGGCCACCGGCGGGTGGGAGCCGGGCCCGGGCCGGGAGGCCGAGGCCACCTGCGGGGCGGGGGTCAGAGCCGGCTCCAGTCCCGGAGGCCACCTGCAGGGGAGGAACCGGCCATGTGGGGCAGGCCAGCCCAGAGGCCATGGGCCTGCCTGCTCCGCCCTGAGGGCAGGGAGGGCCGGCCCAGGGGCCGGGCATAGCCCTCCCGGTTCGGCAGCGGGGTGGCTGTGGGAGGAGGGGCTGCGGCGCGCATGGGCCCCGCACTACTCTGTTCGAAGTGGGACAGTGCAGGGCCCACATAACCACAGGGCCCGGGGCAATTGTTTCATTCACGCCCCCCCGGGGACGGCCCTGGTCCTTAGGCAACAGCTCCCTTCTGCAGCCAGTGGGAGCGGAGCAGCAGGTCACTTTGAAAGCCACAGACTGGGAATTATTGTAATCCAACCAAAACTCTAATGCAAGCAAATTGAATAAACACCAATTTTTGTATTTAATTTTTGGTTTAGCAGATCAATTTCCTTAAACGTGAAAGTTCAGCAGCCTATAAAATCTTAATTGCCCCCTAATCAGAGTTGAAACTTTTGTCTAATACTCATGTTTTCTCCAAGTCATTGGAAATGTAACATAAGAAATGTTAATTGCATATCCCCAACCAAACTGTTCACAATTATCTTTATTCTTGTCTAATGGGACTTACTTCGGTCATTCCATTCAAAGTCATGTGGTAATAACTTCTTATAGCCTTTTCTCTTTTAATAGTGAGTAACTGCATGATAACAGAACATAGGTACCTTACAAATTCACCCAACATTAATCTTCTCCATCTATGCTTTTTAACCTCTTTCCCCTGTCTTTTTCTGTTCAACTCAGTGAACAGGGAGAATATTGGATCATTAATTAAACATTGCTTGTTCAGACAATTTTGTCTACATGTTAGGTTAACCCCTGTTTCTGCAAGGAATCGAAATGCTCCCTACTTGTCCTATGCTGTGCTAAGGATCTTTCTGGCTGTTCTTATATCATATTTATTCTGCCAGCACTAGTGGTCTGAGTATTCACATGGAAGGGTGCTTAGCTATTTTTTCCGGCAATTATTTTAGTGTATCAAAAAGCTTTTATTTTTTGTAGATTTTTTTTTTTAAGTGTGTGATGTTTTTCTTTTCACTCAAATTGATCCCAAGCGATTTGAAACTTGGTAAACATAACTCTTCTAAACTCAACATAAATCATTCACACTAACAGAGTGGCTTTGTCTCCTGCTGGTGGTTAAAACTTCAAGGGCAGCACATTCACACTGTGAGGGTACTGATAACAGAAACTGACAATCAGTTTTACTGTCTTGGTAGTTGAAACCACCAAGTTTCTCTGCAGTCAACGCAAAAGTGAGCAATGAAACATTGTGAAGGTTCCATTCCAGCAGGGTGTGTTGGTGGTAAATGTAAATTAGTGCTTGGAATATTTGAACATTGTCCAGAACAGGTAGAGTTATCCCCTTTGCGGAGCAGTTGAAAAGCCTGAACATTGATATCTGCACTTTATCTGAAGTGCACTGTCCAGAAAGCAGTGAAAAGAAAGTTGAGGACCGTACTCTGTTCTGCTTTCAACCCATCCTGTCAGGTTACTCCAAAAAGGGGTAGTAACTGTACTTTAACCCAATGTCTGACAGACATTGCATGGTTGGAGAGTGATTAATGAGCAGTTTATCAGTATTGGATTCTGTATGGTCTGTGGGCATCTCACCGCCACCACAGTATAAGGTGCCACCAACATCAAGGTCAACAGTGCAGCTGTGATAATTTTTACCAGCAACTGCAATTGTAATTAAATGGTAATAAAAGATGCCATCCTGATCTTGGCTGACTTACTACACAGGTAGAAAAGGATAATAACACCTGGCCAACTATGCTCAAGAAATCTGGTATCAGGCAAAAAAATAAGATGGTCAGCAACTGCTGGAATGACAGAGTGATTGTTGATTTGCTCTGCCATTAGTGAAAGATTCACAAGCAGACCTGACACAGCCTAGATGTTCCACTTAGACTATTATTGATCGTGTCCTCAAATAGTCGTTGGGAGCCAACAGTTTTGGATGTATGAGTTTGCAGAAAAGCTGAACTTGATGCTGACCATCAGCTTCTCCTTGCAATAGTGCACATTTGACTTCGAAGACAGCTAGTTGATGGGTCAAAATTAGTGTGAGTAACTAAAAGCTCTCATTACAAATAAGCTATCAGATGGCTTTCTCTTCTGAACTGCTTAGGGTCACTGAAGCATTAGAAAAAAACTGAAGTTTCACTTCCTCTGTCATCTGCTGAGGAATGGTATTGTTTCAATTCATCAGAGTTAATCACTGCCAGCTCAATGCTGGGGCCTCAGCACTTCAAACATCATCTGTGGAGCTAAGAAAAGGCAATGCTACAATCTGAGTCTTCAAAGACACATTTACTGACAGCAAAAATAAATGGTGAATGGGTTTAACTTTGGAACATTGTCAAGTTGTTGTGTGAGAACATAAGAGTGGCCATACTGGATCAGACCAATGATCCATTTAGCTCAGTATCCTGTCTTCCAATCGTGGCAGGTACCATATGCGTCAGAAGGATTTGATCCCCTTCTGCTACTTGAAGCGGCTGAAAGTTATAGTACAGCCACTTTCCCTCAACCAAGAGGAGATCTGGATTGCAGTCCATAAGCTGAAATCAAGCAAGGCTTCACTACCTTGGGATTCAGAAGACAGGTGAGAGTAATGTTGAACAGTGGCTGCAATGGCTCCTCCAGACCATCTGACACGTTAATATCTCCAATGATTGGAAGAAGGGTGTGATTCTGCCTTTGTTTCGAAAGGGCAATACAGCTGAAAGTAGCAACTGCAGAGGTAATTTGCTGTTATTGGTCCCCAGGACAATCTCAAATCAATGATGCACTTTATGGCAAAGGCTAGAATACTCAGTGAGGCTTTAGAGCTGTTTTTTCCATTATTGACCAAACCTTTACTTTGAGACAGATTTTTTTTTGAGAAGATGGCTGAATATAATAGGCCCTTCACAGCTCTTTTTTTTAGACGTCTGTCAGGCCTTTGCTTCAGAGCATCAAGCAAAGTTGTGGGATCTAATGAGACAATTCAGCATTGCTGGGATGATATTGTCATTGATAAAAGATCTACAATGGAACAGAAAGGAGTGTTTGTGTCCGTGGCAGACACACAGCATAGTTTCCCTGCTTCGCAGAAGCTCAGCAAGGCTGTCTTCTGTCACCATCACTGCTCAATATTGGCATTGATTGTGTTGTGGTAGTGATTAGTTGAACACCATTCTACCTTGTGATCTCGAATATGCCAATGAAATTGTCTTGGTGGCTTAATGTGAGGAATCTAGCAGCTGATGGCCAATCTGGTAGGGCGGGAAGCAGCATGCATTGGGCTCTTAGTTTTATCCAGATTAACAGTCTCTGGTCATTACCATCAAGCGGCCACCAGCCTGGTATTAACTTGTC
Source organism: Pelusios castaneus (assembly GCA_007922175.1). Taxonomy (NCBI): domain Eukaryota; kingdom Metazoa; phylum Chordata; order Testudines; family Pelomedusidae; genus Pelusios; species Pelusios castaneus. Next base: position 15,977,089 of record ML685789.1, read on the forward strand.
CAGATGGGACATAGAGCAGATGGCAACTGTCAAATATCTGGGCAGTATCACAGACAATGCTGATGCTGAAAAGATGTGGATGCTGGCATAGAAGTAGCTGCTGCCATGTTTTGAGCCTGTCGGTGGTCTTTGGGGGGACATTATATCAAAGTTATTACAGAGCTAAAGATGTCTAGAACCACTGTTTCGTTGGTTGGAAGTGACACTTGGACATTAAAGAAAGCTGACGAACACTGTATTGATGTTTTCAGTTCCCATCAGCTGCTCTCTATCAAGTGGTGGGACAAGTTCAGAAATGAGACTATTCAAAACCAGATCCAACAACCACCACCATCATCACTAGTTCAGTTTGGACACCTTTTGTGGTACTGACAACTTTATTGCAATGGAAGACTAGCCAAGTCCAAAGGGTGTGTACCAAGAAATGACACTACATGGCCAGCAATCTCGGGGCACCAAAAGTGTCAGTGGCACCATGAAGTTGCTGCTGATAAATATAAATGGAATATACAGATAGCCCATTTTAAAAACCTAGTCAGAGATTGAGTTCTGTGACAATTGATCTGAAAGTAGGCCATGTCTTCTTGGAATTTGCTACAAGTATGATCATGATGAGTGGCTAGAGCACACAGACGTTTGAGTCTGCTACTGCCTTTGAGCTAGCGGATCTGGGACCACATTTTTAAAGAGAGTTAGTTGCTTAAAGCTGCGGAGAGACACCTAACCAGTTGAGGCACTTTTGAAAATCCCAATAGCACCTAACTCCCATTGACGTTTAGTGGAAGTTGGACTCCTAATTTATTTAGATGTTTTCGTAAATCCTATGATGTGCCTTGGTCTCTTTTTAAATCTGGCCCCTGACCATTTAGTTCAGCAGTACATGCTGCTCCTTTTCTATCTGGAGCCAGTGGCGTTAGTTCTTGCTGATGATCAATTTAGAGGCATTCCTGCAAAAGGGCCAGATTTTTTTTTTCAGACGAGCTCATCATCCAGCAGCTCCTATGTAAGTGCCTAAATTAAAGTCCAGGTTTTCCAGAGAGCTTCATTTCTGTTTAGGCACCTACTTACTGGAGTCAGATTTTCAAAGATGCTCTGCACCCAACACATGCTACTGAGGACAACTGTCTAAAGCACTTCTGGAAAAGCTGGCCTACAGACTGTAAAGGCATGCATGGAAATATGAGGAACCTTTCTGGAAAACATAGTCATGGGCCTGGGGAAACCAGCGGTCTGTGCCTTATTGAATTGGTAGAGGAACTGATTGCAGAAATTCTGGGTCTGGTTGTGGTAGATCCTATCATACACCTGAACATGCTAGGATTCCTATGGCTGGAAGCCAACAGAAGAACAGCACTGATATTCCACTTCAGATGATATTACTGAGATATAGTGTCTTGTGAGGGAAAAGTAGGATCAGAGGAACAAAAAGCTCAAGAACTATGACTAAGAGAAACAGTCCGGTTTGAACTAAGAAGTGTTACTGGGTGACTGCATCACAGATATGAAAGCATATATAATTCATGACTGTACCTGTTATTGGACAATATAACACTGTATTTACCTTGCCAAGTTTTCACCCAACATGTAAAATAATAGATTCATAGGAATGGAAGGGACCTTAAGAGGTATTTTAGTCCGGGCCCCTGCACTCCAGGCAGGACTAAGTATTCTCTAGACAAGGGGTTTTCAAACTGGTCCCAATCCCTTTGGCTCACTAAGTTTTTATGTGGGGACATGAGCTACTCAGCTCTGAAGACCGTGCTACCTCCAGCAGCAGCACAGAAGTAAGAGTGGTAATGGGGTGCTAAATCTGCTGTGAAAAGTGATATTGACAGTTTCTTCACACCCCCAGTATTAAACAGTAATTATTTAACAAAAAAAAATTTTCTGCTTCTAACAATAATTGGATATAAATGTGTGGGTTAGCCTTAATTTAAGTGGTGAGAAAAGATAATTTCATTTTAAATAAGAGGGTTATAAATTTAGCATTTAAAATAAGGTTAAATATAAAAAATGTATTTTTAATTTACAAGGGAGGGTTGCATTCAGAGGCTTTCTTGGGAAAGGTGTCACCTATAGAAAACCCACTATTCTAGGTCATCCCTGACAGGTGCTGTCTAACCTGCTGCTAAAAATCTACAATGACTGAGATTTCACAACCTCCCTAAGCAATTTATTCCAGTGCTTAACCACTGTGATAGAAAGTTTTCCCTAATGTCCAACCTAAACTGCTCTTGCTGCAAATTAAGCCCATTGCCTCTTGTCCTATCCTCCGAGGTTAAAAAGAACAATTTTTCTCCTCTCTCCCTGCCAACTGTTATAATATCCACCCTCAGTCATCTTTTCTCCAAACTAAACAAGCCCCCTTTTTTAAATCTTCCCTCATAGGTAATGTTTTCTAGACCTTTAATCGTATTGTTACCCTTCCCTGGACTTTCCTTTTTGGCCACATCTTCGTTGAAATGTGACGCCCAGACCTTGATATAATACTCCACTTGAGGCCTAATCAATGCAGAGTTAAATGGAAAAATTACTACTTCTGTCTTGCTTACAACACTCCTGCTAATACATCCCAGAATGATCTTTGCTTTTTTGCTCTTTTTTTTCCCCACCAGTATTGATCTGTTGACTCATATTTAGCTTGTGATCTACTATGACCCCCAGATCCTAGGCTATGTCTATACTTGTAATTTTAAGTCGACTTAGTGAGTCTACACTTAAAATTAAAGTCGACTTAAAGGGGAACTTACAAAGTTGACCTAGAGTGTCCACAGTGGACACCTAGGTCGACTTCTGGGACTAGGGGGACCTTGGGCAGGTCCACGGTGGCAGGGGGGGCACCCCTTGTGTACAATGGAGCAAAGGGGGACAGGGACCCTGGCAGGGCATGTGGGCAGGGTGTGATGCTGTCCGGATTTAAGGAACCATTTATGATATTATTTTCTATTAATATCTCATAAATGCTATAATCCATAGGAACTATGTCATGTTTGGTATCAATAGAAAGGTAGTAATTTGCTGGGAATGATTATATAGTTTATGTATAGGAATTGTATTTGTATTAGAAGTTAGGAATATGGTTGTTATATCTATACCTTAACTTGTGTGATTCTGGAGAAACACCCCAGACAGGCTGTCTACAACCATTGTGTCCTTAATGTTAAGGAAGCTCCCAGGTACAATGGGCCCAGGGAGAAACCTGATGAGCCATTAAGGACACAATGGTTGTAGACAGTCTGTCTGGGGTGTTTCCCCACAATCACACAAGTTAGTTAAAGTAATACAAATACAATTCCTGTATATGAATTATATAATAATTCCCAGCAAATTACTACCTTTCTATTGATACCAAACATGACATAGTTCCTATGGAGTATAGCATTTATGAGATATTAATAAAAAATAATATCATAAATAGTTCCCTAAATCCAGACAGCGTCACACAGGGCTCTGCCCTGCCCTTTGGGGGGGGGGCATGCCAGGCTCCCCCTGTAAATAAGCCTAGTTCCTTCAGTCTCTCCTCATAAGTCATGTGCCCTAGCCCCCTAATCATTTTTGTTGCCCTCCGCTGGACTCTTTTTAATTTGTCCACATCCTTTCTGTAGTGGGGAGCCCAAAACTGGACACAGTACTCCAGATGCTGCCTGACCAGTGTCGAATAGAGGGGAATTATCACATCGCTCGATCTGCTGGCAATACTCCTACTGATGCAGCCTAATATGCCATTGGCCTTTTTGGCAACAAGGGCACACTGTTGGCTCATATTCATCTTCCCGTCCGCCATAACCCCCAGGTCCTTTTCTACAGCACTGCTACTTAGCCGATCGGTCCCCAGCCTGTAGCAGTGCATGGGATTTTTTCGTCCTAAGTGCAGGACGTTGCACTTGTCTTTGTTGAACCTCATGAGGTTTCCTTCAGCTCAGTGTTCCAATTTGTCCAAGTCTCCCTGGATCCTGTCCCTGCCCTCCAGAGTATCTACCATTCCCCCCAACTTGGTGTCATCCGCGAACTTACTAAGCATGCAGTCTATTCCATCATCAAGATCATTAATGAAGATGTTGAATAGAACCAGCCCCAGGACCAACCCCTGGGGCACTCCACTCGTTACCGGTTGCCAACCAGACATCGAGCCATTGATTCCTACCTGCTGAGCCCGTTGATCTAGCCAGTTTTTGATCCACCTTACGGTCCACTTGTCCAACCCATACTTCCTTAGCTTGCCGACGAGAATGCTGTGGGAAACCATATGAAAAGCCTTGGTAAAGTCAAGGTATACCACGTCAACTGCTCTTCCCGCATCCACAAATCCAGTCATCTCATCATAGAAGGAAATCAGGTTGGTCAAGCACGATTTGCCCTTGGTGAATCCATGCAGACTGTTCCTGATCACTCTATTTTCCTTCAAGTATTTCAGGATGGATTCTTTGAGGACCTGCTTCACGATTTTTCCAGGGATCGAGGTGAGGTTGACCGGTCTGTAGTTCCCCAGATCCTCCTTTTTCCCTTTCTTGAAGATAAGTACTATATTTGCCTTTTTCCAATCCTCTGGGACCTCCCCCGTTCACCACGAGTTCTCAAAGATAATGGCCAGTGGCTCTGCAATCACTTCAGCCAACTCCCTCAGCACCTTCAGATGCAGTTCATCCGGCCCCATGGATTTGTGCACATCCTATTTCTTTAAGTGTTCCCTAATCTGACTTTCCATCACTGAGGGCTGCTCTCCTCTCCATTCCGCGTTACCCCATGTAGTAGCCTGGGAGCTGGCCCTCCCTGTGAAGACTGAAGTAAAAAAAGCATTGAGTACTTCAGCCTTTTCCGCATCATCCACCACGAGGATGCCTGCCCCATTCAGTAAGGGACCTACACCACCTCTGATCCTTTTCTTGTTGCTGATATACTTCTAGAAACCCTTCCTTTTATCCTTCACATCTCTTGCTAGCTACAACTCCAATTGTCCTTTGGCCTTTCTGATTTTATCCCTGCAGTCCCGAGCAATATCTTTGTACGCCTCCCTTGTCATCTGTCCAAGCTTCCACTTCTTGTAAGCTTCCCTTTTATGTTTCAGCTCCCCACAGAGTTCCCTGCTAAGCCACGCTGGTCGCCGTCCACATTTGCTGTTCTTTCTGCACATCGGAATGTTATCTTCCTGTGCCTTTAACAGGGTTTCTTTAAAATACAGCCAGCTGTCTCGGACACCTTTCCCCTTCAGATCAGCCTCCCAAGGGATCCTGCCCATCAGCTCCCTAGGGAGCCAAAATCTGCTTTTCCGAAGTCCAGGGTGTATGTTCTGCTTCTTTCCTTCCTTCCATTGATCAGGATCCTTGAACTCTACTATCTCATGGTCGCTGCTGCCCAGGTTGCCATTTACTTCTATTTCCCTGATCAATTCTTCTCTGTTTGTGAGCAATAGGTCTAGAGGTGCAAGGCCCCTAGTTGGTTCCTCCAGCATTTGTACTTAGTTTACCCTGCGTCTACACTACAGTTTTCTTAAGTCGAATTAAATCTAGGTTTAATAAAGTCGACTTTATTTTCATTAAGTCAACTTAAGCAAGCTACTTAAGTCGACTTAAGAAAACTGTAGTGTAGACGCAGCAAGCTTAAGCAAGCTTAAGTCGACTTAATTTACAAGTGTAGATGCAGCCCTAGTTCTCCTTCTTAGGCAGTCATTTCCCATTCTCTAAGTGTGCAACTGATTGCTCCTTCTTCAGTGGAGGGTGGGTTTGTTTGTTTGTTTGTTTAGGGCTTGGGATTTTGGGGTTTTTTTTTGCATTTATGCTTATTGAATTTCATGCTATTTATTACAGACCATTTCTTTAGTTTGTCTAGCTCATTTTGAATTTTAATTCTATCCTCCAAAGCACTTGCAATGCCTCTCAGCTTGATATTTTCCACAAACTTCATAAGTGTACTCTCTATGCCATTATCAAAAATTGATGAAGATACTGAATAGAACTGATCCCTGTGGAACCCCACTTGATATGCCCTTCCATCTTGCCTGTGAGCCACTGATAACAAATTTCTGAGAATGCTTTTCCAACCAGTTATGCACCAACTTTACAGTAGCTCCATCTAGGTTGCATTTTCCTACTTTGTTCATGAGAAGGTCATATAAGAGTGTGTCAAAAGTCATTCTAAAGTCAAGATATACCACATCTACCACTTACCCCATCCACAAGCTTGTTCTCCTGTGGCAGAAAGCTATTAGGTTGGTTTGACGTGATTTGTTCTTGACAAATCTATGCTGGATGTTAATTTCAATAAAATAGACTTTCTGGAGGAAGGATATTGCTAGTAATTTTTTGAGTAAATCAAGGTTGTATAAATTCTAGAAAGGATTCAGTATAGCAGACACCCAAGTATGCAAGCAGTAATAATAAATAATATAGCAGTGAGCTCATTGGTTGGTAATAATGGCTGAAGCCTGTAATTCTACATATGTGTGTAAGGTTATGTCCCATTTAAATTTGTGGCAAAGTTAAACGTAAGTATTTTTTCAAGATTTCTGAATGTTTTTATTGCTGAAATGTCCACATTATTTTCTTCTTGTAGTTGCAGGTGAAATATAGACTTAAACTTAAATTGTGATGCTGAATCTTTTCTTATTTTCTTTTCTTCCCCTTTCCCTTCTGTAAAAAGCATGGTTTCATTTCTTTTCCATTGTTAACACTGTTTCTTATGCAGTCTATTAGGTGTATATCTTTGATATTAAAAAAGTGACAAATTCTACTTGGTGTAGCTCTATTAACTGCCCTGCAAATGCTACAAGGATTAATTTGCTCCACAACATTTTTGTTTTGTTTCTGGTTCTTTTTGAGGCTTTGATTTCTTTCCTTAAATTGGGCTACTGAGCTTCTGGAAAACCTAAATTGCTTCAAGGGTGGAAGCCAAAAAACTTCTAAAACCATATGGTAATATTCAGACTGAGGTCACTGTGACATGATCTCATCCTGAATACAAGTTTTTGATGTTGGTATGTCAGCAAGAAAGTAGAAAAGTATGTGGAGGGAGGTGGGGAGAGGTGAAGATTCGGCATATTTTCCCAATTACTGAGAATGGTTTGTACTACGGAGAAACCCCACAGCTCCATCCTCTCTCGATCAGTGTCATGAACAGCAAAAACCAGGCTCTGGATAAAATAAGCATGTTCAGAATTTGTCAGTGATTGCTGGTGATAAAATCTAGCCCTTAGAGAGCACAGGACAAATGCAGCACGATCAAGTGCATTGGTTTTCCCCCTTCCCTCCTGCCCCCGTTTGGTGTCTGTATGGGACTCTGTACAGGACAGGGACTCTTTCATTTTATACATCGGTCACAACATGCCATACAGATTCCAAATAGTCACAGAATCTTATACTGAACTCACGTTAGCATTTTCATTTATTACCTGCACTTATCGGAGTGAAAGGCCATGGTCAGCTGCCTACAGCAAGACTAACAGCTTCTTCTTAAGTAATTCTCTCTCTCTCTCTTCCCCCAATTTCTGTCCTAGGTGACTACCATGTGACTTGTAGCCAGCCTAGTGTTACCGTATCCAACTGGTTTTCACAGTATTACTTGCTTTCATTTTCTTGCGCTGTCAGCTGCTTAGCAAAACCAAATCATAGCTAATCTTTAGAGAGATGTTTGAAGATCTAAGCATGACTAGGCGGCTTCAGTCATGTCCAAAGATAGTTGCTGATTTTCTGTAACTCTCAAATTACCTAAGCTTGATGTAGACATACCTTTCTGCTTTTTAGAGACCTTTGCTAGCATTCCTCAGACTCTTGTCAATGCTTTTTAGCTGCTCTTCTAGGCAATTCTCCTGGCGCCCACTATTTATAGCCGCCGGTTGGCTTTCCCTATTGGCCATTCCAGTGGTTTATCTCCAGATTCCTTAAGACAGATTTTGAGCCAATACAGTATTCAGCAGCATCTGCATTTCCGATTGGCCATTCATCATTCCATTTACAGTCTGTTTGAGGAAGCATCATTTCTCTTCCTGCTCAAAATGCTCTTCACCTACCACAGTCTCAAGACCAGAATTTGAGCTGACAGAAGGGTTAAGAGCTGGGCAGAGATAGCATCTGACTGGCTCCAGACTGACCCTTAACTGGCAAAGCATAGGATGCTCTGTTCTGGGCCCTTCTTGCCAGGCTGTTTTGAAGTTTTTAATAATGAGACAGGAATTTCACCACTACTAACAGCTTGTCTTGGTGGAAGCTCAAAGTTCTATGTTTTCATTTGCAAATCATATCCTAGTCTAGATGTTAACTGCTGTTGGTATGGTCCAGTCCCCATTTAATGTACTTGAAAACAATTTTTTTCTTTTTCATTTTTACTTAGGTGAAATGTAATATTTGTGGAAGGTGTGGGGGACAAATCCCCGCTCCTCAATTATGCTGGCCCAACCTCTGTGACAGCACCAGCATCAGTAAGAGGAGAATTTGGTACATGAGGGCAGGTTTTTTAGCTGACAAATCTGTGTCGCTCCACTGACTGCAAGCTGAAGATCTAGCCCTTGGAGTTTAGAATCCTCTGTAGTTTAAAGTCTGCAGAACTGCTAGAGTATCCTGATGGCTTTTTCAGATAAATCCCTTTGTTGTTACTTCTTTCCTTCGGTTGTTAATTTTTATTTACATTAGTTCTTCAGTAGAAGTGAGTGAAGGGAGCCCATTGGCATATTCAGCATCTGTTACCTTGGTGCCTTTTGTCTGCTGTAGACCACAACTTCAATTCATTGCTTTTTTTTTTTTTTTTTCCATCATAAAAACCTAGTGGTGTGTAATCTCTCTAAGGCCTGTTTGTGCTGTCAGCAGCTAATTAATTTTATCGCTCACAGTGAGACTGGCAACAACATGTCTCTGTTATTGGGTGGAACCTATTCCAAGTCTCACCTCCAAAACTGCAGCTTAATGTACTTTGGAAAACAAAGCTGTACATCAGCTGTTCGAAAGGGAGAGAGTATTGACGATCAGGGAAATGTGCCTTTACAAAGGTTTTTTGACAGTGGATACTAAAGCAGAGAGGGGAGGAAAAAGGCAGGTTATAACAAACCAAAACTCCTAAACTTTAATTTAGTGCTTGTTCACTTGGACATGCTGGAAAGGGTCTGATAGTTATCATGGGAGGAATTCTCTGAAGTGCTCAGTGTTGGTCTAACTTTGCTCTCACTGAAGTCAGATGGGCACTTTTGTAGTGTCTTCAGTGAGAGCAGTGGAATTAGCTCAATGAGGAGTGCTTTAAAAGAAACCCCACCTTGTATTGATGGCCTCTTTTGGACCTTTCCTACCACACACAACAGCACACAGATAAGTAATGGGAAAGTTGCGAACCACCAACTCACCCTAGCAGAATGGAGTTACATGAGCAATCCTGCTACCGCCAGTCGGAGTGTGCGCGTGGGAGGAAGCATTTCTCAGTCTGGCCCTAAATCTGCAAGCTAGCTTGTTTCCTTTTTTATATTCTCAGAGATGCACTGTGCCTGGGGAAGCTCTTAAACAAATGTTAGGCATCATTCAAGATACACAAGTATAAAGAGGCAGAGAATCTCCAATTACACATGGAAGTGCACCCAAGTGTCAGCATAGCACAACCTTCATAGCGGTCTGCACACAGTCACTTCATCTCTGCTTCTGTCTACAACTCCTTTCTCAGCTTCCAGAACTGCAGTATCCTATTCATGACTCAGCCCTCCAGGCTAGGTTGCCAGGTTCTCCCTGCTGAGCATGTATAATAAAGAGGCCTATTGTCCAGCTACTTCTCCAGTGGCCAGTGGGGGGGAGAGACCCAGGTCTGCCCACTACTCTAGGCCCCAGGTAAGGGGCCTTGTAACTAGCAATCTCCGGCTGTGTCTCTAACTTCCGTCAATTCTGCTATATTTCCCTGGGCCATTTCCCTGTGGCCCCAGGACCTTCTTTGCCCTCACCTCAAGGCACCATGACTCATGCAATCACCCAGGACTTCTGTCTTGCTCACAGTTCTCTCAGCTTTCCAGGGACATAGTCCTTAGTTCCCAGCAGCAACTGGTCCTATTCTGTCCACTTGCAGCTCCCTTTTATCTGAGCCTGCTGGGCCTGGATTGGTGGCTCTTTGCAACATCTCCCTGATTGGCTGTGTTCCATGCAGCCTCTCAGGGCCACTCCAAGGACTCACTTCTATTGCTCCTTCTGGAGCCTGGCATGGTGAATCCCTTCTATGCCAGTGTGAAGTTGGCCCCCCATTGCAGAGCCATAGAGCATTTTCTGCATGTCGGACAGCCACCTGGCTCTACGTAAAGTCCCTGCAACTGCTCACATGCTCTCTCTCTCTCTCTTTCTCTGCTGGCATGGGAATGAATCAAGTGTGGAGTAGCATTTTTAAAAGTACTCACATAGGCTTAACTGTGCTCCCTTTAAAGTCAATGAGAGTTTTACTGTTCAGCTCAATAGAGACTGGATAACAGAAGTGCTGAGCATGGCTATAAAACCCACGCATGAGCAGGGCTATATTCTGCTCTTCTGTAGCCTTGGGTAACTGATAAGTCCATGGAGTTACTCCAGTTGTAGGTCAGTGAACTCATTGCCTCCCTCTAAAGCTCAAGAAATAGAAGCAACTTTATACAAGGCACTTGGATTCTAAGATGAAAAACACACCCCAGAATGCCTTTATGCTGAGAGTTCTGCTGCCCGTTATAAGCTGAAAGGGTTCAAATTCAGTCCTACTATTATTATCAGAGCTTATTATCCATGAAATTAAGTTTCATTGGGGGCCCAATGAGTCTTGTAAAATAGCTTGTATTTGGACTCTTAGCTCTGGCAAATGGAGGATTAGTGTTGTCATCCTCCCTATTTTTCTGCAGTCATCTTCAGTTAAATGAAAGCCAGAATGCCTTTGGCAATTCACCACCTGCTGCGCTGGCAGCTTAATGTACCATATATATATATATATATAGTAGAGAGATTTATCATTCCTGGACAAAATCCCTCTCAAGCACCACGCCTAAAAACAAACCCTTTTCCAATTAAAATAAAAAAGATTGAATACCCATTTTTGTGCTCCATTTAGTGCACAACTTTTTCCCTGCCCCCCAATTTGAAAGTAGAATATGCAACATACAATCAATCTAGTCTGGAACTGCTGTTGAGTGATAAAAGATTTTCACTAAAACGATGAGCCATTTGATCTAGGCTGCTGCTTCCATGTTTAAATCTGTTAGCCTATTTTACTCTAGAAGGAATTAGCTATGTTGACATAAAAGTGGAGAAGTTCAGAGGACATCAGTTTCTTCATTTTGACTTAGTCCCATGATTTTATTCTGCTGATGTAAGATGGGAGGCTACAGATGCCATGGTAACAAGTGCCAGTCCCAAACCCTAAGCATGATGGTCTTTCTCTTTTCAAATATTTATTTGTGCTAGTGAAATCTTGTAGAGAGGAATATGTGTTGCAAGTATTTGCATACTGGTGTGTTTTTGTGTGTGTATGGTTTCATGAATCATTAATGCCAGAAGCATTCACTTGACCTTTATGGGTTTGGGAATCATCCAGTTAGGAACCAGAAATAAAAGTTCCAGAGGGGTAGCCATGTTAGTCTGTATACAGCAAAAACAGCAAGAGTCCTGTGGCACCTTAAAGACTAACAAATTTCCTTGGACAGAAGTTTTTGTGGGCTGCAACTCACTTTCAGATGTACCTGACAAAGTGGGTTGCAGCCCATGAAAGCTCATGACTGAAGAAATAAAAGTTTATGTCCCAGTTAACCCATAATACAAGAGGAAGAATGAACAACAAATAGCAACTCCTCACAGCAATAGTCAACGCCCTACACATTGGTCGTGGCCATGGTGCTCTAGAAGTCCATTGGCCTTTAAACCGTTAGCTAGCTTCAAATGACAGGAAATTGGATGAGATGTTTGTTCTGTAATGCACTCTGGTTTTCAGCCAGTGAGGAAAACTCCAAGCTCCACTACTTTATTCCTGACAAAGATGAAAAAAAAAACTTTGTGATCTTTCTCTCAAGGAAAACATCAGTTTGCTTGAAGTGCATATATCTGATAGGGCAAGGGCTTGAGACAATATGTTTAGGATTCACTGCCCCCAGCTCTGACAAACCCAACTTTCTATCCCTTCCTCCCACCCCCAAAAAGAAGGCAAGCAGTATTATAAGACTCCCTGGGTTTCACAGGAATACAAGGTTGGCCAACTCCTTTTAATCTCCTCCATCCATGGCTATCACTGCATATAAAACCCGGACTGTGTCTTCAAGGAGAACCACAGGGGTCTGTGTAGTGCTCTGCTAAAAGCAATGGTGCTAAAGGCAATGTATTCAAAATAGATGGCTCACGTGGTTCTTTTTCAGAACTGTGGCCTGTGTGTAAGGTTACCTTATTGATCAGTAGGGCAAGGAACATGTGAGAGCTGTGTTACAGAAACCAACTGAACCAAATTCTGAGGAATTTACTCAGTTTCTACTCAGTCCTTACTCAGGCAAACTCACTGACGTCAGTTCTACTGCCAGCTCTCTGGATAAAGGGGAAATGTTTTCTCTCTCCCTTTCGTGCATTTTGTACCAATATTAAGCTACACTGTAAGAAGAAATGGTCTAGTGGTTTTGAAAACCTTTCAGTAGACCAGTGCAGTGGACTGGGTGGTTCAGGGGACTCATAATTTGATGCCAAGCCTTTATGTGCTATTTTTGTTTGTATTTCAGTGGCACCCAACTGGGATCATGTCTTCATTGGGCCAAGGCGCTATATGTCCATGTAGTGCAGGAGACAATCCCCAACCCAAAGAGCTTAATGTCTAAATAGATAAGGCCGCAAAGGTGGGAGGAAATCGGAGTAGTGGCTCCATTTTGTTGATGGAGAACTGAGCAGGGGCTATGTCTACGCTTGGTAATTTAAGTCGACTTTAAGTCAACTTAGTTAAGTCGACTTAGTGTGTCCACACTTAAAATTAAAGTCGACTTAAAGGGGAACTAAAAAAGTCGACCTAGAGCATCCACACTGGACGCCTAGGTTGACTTCTAGGGGTTTAGGGGGACCTAGGGCAGGTCCACGGGGGCAGGAGGGGCACCCCTTGCCCAATGCCAGGGAGCTCAGCCTTTGCCCCATTGTACCTGGGTACAATGGGGCAAAGGGGGACAGGGACCCTGGCAGGGCATAGGGGCAGGGTGGGCAGGGCTCTGCCCTGCCCTGCCCTTTGGGGGGGCATGCCAGGCTCCCCCTGTGCCCCCCCAGCAGGGAGGGCATTGGTGTAGCCCTGGGGTAGCCCTAAGTCGACTTAGGGCTACCCCACGTCTACACTGGCTTAAGTCGACTCTAGGGAGTCGACTTAAGCCTTAGGTCTACTAGGAAGGTGGTTTTATAAAGTCGACTTAATTTTAATTAAGTCGACTTTATTTTCCTTAAGTCGACTTAAGCAGCTTGCTTAAGTTGACTTAAGGAAACGGTAGTGTAGATGCAGGGTAAATTAAGTCGACTTAAGCAAGCTTAAGTCGACTTAATTTACCAGTGTAGATGCAGCCATAGAGACTAGTCCAGGGACTCAGGAACTCTGTGGCCAAGATAGGAGTTGCATCCAGGCTGAGGTACAGCCTAGTGCCTTAACCTCAGAATCATCCTTCCCCTAGAGAACAGTAATTAAAATGTATAGCCCATGTCAGTGGGGGAGTGAACATCTGTACTGGTTGCAGTGTGCTGGACCTGTGAAATGATTTGAGTAATCTTTGTCCATTTCCTAGTGATTTGTTGCTCAGATCCTGTCTCTATCTGGGAAGTGCTGACAATGAAGAATAGGACAGTTTGCATCCCTGCTGCCTGCATGGTACTTGGTTAGTACTGATTGATCAAAGAGGACATCGTTCTCTAGGGTGGACAGTCCAGCGCATTTCATAAAAGCTAATTTCACGTAATAACTTTTGAATAAATGAAATGAATCACTAATGCACTTGTTTCCATTACTAGTGACTCAGCAATTCTCTTTATATTGATTGAGCTTCTTGTACCTCTACAGAATTTTCAGAGGCTGCCTGCATGGATTTTATTATTTGTGCTACAGAAGTAAATAAAGGCCTCAATGGGATCTGGGCCCCCAGTGTGCTAGCCATGGTACATATACATAGTCAGAAAGTGCCTGTCTCACAGTTTATAATCTAAATAGACAAGACAGTCAAAGGAAATGTTAATATTATCCCCATTCTTCAGATGGGGACTTCGGTCCAGAGAGATTGTGCTTTTCCAAAGGTCACATGGAGGGTATGCGGACATGAACAAATATGGTGCTTTCTGCAGTTAATTCAGTTGAAATCCTCCCCTTTGCACTTGGGTAGGTGCAGTTTAACATCTCTGCAATTATTTTAGTTCATAGTGTTATAGCCTAAGGCTTCCACCTAAGGGTAAAGCACCATTTTAACCCTTGGAGGCAAGGCTGGGGAGTCTGGGGAGTGTGGCCCATATCAAATAGTAAGACAACCCACTTTTCTCAAATTATGATGCAGCTTTGTTATCTGGCAGGCCAGATTCCAGAGGCTCCGAGGCCTTCATTTGGGGTGGCATGCTGAAGATATCCTGAGTAATTTTATTTTTTGAGTGCTGCTCTTAGACCCAGTACTGGCAGCACCTTCCCCTGGATTCTCTGCTCAGACATACAGGTTCCTTTGTTCTGGTTTGCTGTAATTACAATTCTACTCCTCTTTGCCTATTGGAGAAATAAAACTAATTTATCCCCATATCAAAGCCATTGCCTATTTCCTCTTTTGTCATCATTCCTTTGGACTCATAACACAAGGCCTCCTCTGTTTTATGCCTATTGTTCCTGAACTTCTGCCACCTTATTCGTTTTAGCCCAGCTCTTAGATTGATGGCTCTTTTCAAACAAATAGTAGTAGACAATTGAAGGTACCACTCTAACCGCATGAAGGGTCAAACTCAGACCTGGAATTCCAGCAGTGGATGCAACTCCTCTGAAGTTAGTTGGTCCTGCTTATCCAAGGGCTGAACGTATCCCACTGCAAAGCTAAACTGAATAATCTGTGTATGTTCTTGTAAAGTCCATTTAGTTGGTTGCTTTGTAGTAGAGAGAACTTACATTTCAGTATGGCACCTCTTTTGCCATCTGCTTTCCTCACAAAGGCTCATGCCTCCCTTTCTGTTCTCTGTTGGCACTTTCAAAGGATCTACCTCATCAAATTTAAGCTCCCAACACTCACCTACAAGCAGGGCCATCCCTGCGGGGGGCAAACAGGGCGATCGCCCCGGGCCCCACAGTTACATGGGCCCTGCGCTGTCCCACTCCCAGCGGGACAGTGTGGGGCCTGCACCGCGGCCCCCCTACGGCTACACTCTTCCCTGCTCCCCGCTGCCTTCAGCAGGGAGCCGAAGGCAGCGGGGGGCCGGGAGCACTAAGTCCGGCCTCTGGGCTAGCCCTCCCTGCCCCTAGGGCGGAGCAGGCAGGCCCAGGGGTGGGGCAGGTGGCCGGGGCCCGCCTCTGGGTTGGCCTGCTGCGGCCTGACTCATGCGACCAAGGCCAGCCCTCACCGGCGGGGTGCCCTCGGCCGGAACCGGCTCCCAGCGGTGGCCTCAGGTCCCCGCTGTGGCACCGGCCGCAGCAGCCTGGGGTCCCGGCTGTAACCGGCAGCCCCCACTTCCGGGGCTGGGCCCAGGCCCAGAGCCAGCTCCCCCCACCGGCGGCCCCTGTTTCCAGGGCCGGGGCTGAAGCCTCAGCTTCCCTGCCCAGCTGGCTCCCTGGGGGGGTAGAGCAGCCCGCCTTTCCTCCAGCATGTGGGGGGGGCAGGGCTCCTCCTAGACCAGTTGACCATGGACCCCGCTCCCCCCATGGGATGGCCTTGCCTACAAAGCCCCATGTAATCTTGGCATCACCCACATGTCACTTCCTCTGCATCCCTCCCCTGCCTACATCTTCACCCAATCCTTTCTGCAGACTTTCAACCTAATTCTTTCTGCTCTCACTGATGCTAGGGTGAGCATGTAGTAGCACCCCTGAAGCCAAAGAAATGACACCAATATAAATGAGATCAAAACCAAGCCTCCTTCCCACTTGGAGCTGGTTGTGAATTTTCTGATTAACAATTGTTGTCTGAACTTTTAGCAGGAAAGAGTAATTTTTGACAAACTTCTAGATTTTTATTTTTTTAGCTATCAAAACATCCCACTTCAGTGATTTTGAAATAAAGGATTTTGGTTCTGGTTTCAAGTGACTTTATATTTTGAAAGGGAAATTGATTTTGAAATATCAAAAATTCTCCTGGGATGAGAAAAACATTTCTTGCTCTGCTTTATTCCCATTCTTGGCTTCATGGTTTCTAACAACCTCCCTCTTATGCCTGCATCAGTCTCCATGGCCACATCCACCAAACAGCCTTTCTGTTCTCTTTTGAATCACTCCTTTAAATTCTGCTTTCTCAAGTAGTGCTCCTCACTAACCTCATAACCTTCTCCTAAATTGTGCTCCTATATCTTGTCATGTGTTTATTTGCCTCATCTTATTTGGATAGAGAGCTCAAAAGGGAAGGACACAATAATAAATCATTCTTTCTCCACAATATGAACAACTGAACACTTCCCCGCTTCTTATAACAACCCTTAGCTCCACCCCATCCTTCTCACTCTTCCCTTATGAGATGAAACCATGCTCAAAATATTTTTCTCTAACACAATGTAAAGAAAAATGAGGGAATCTTCCTAATTTTCTACCACCAGAAGCTTCAGGTAACTTTGTAACTTTCCAAGGGTTTCTCCTTGGATCCCTGCCTGAGCTGCTTTTTCCAAGTCAGAGTCAGCTGATCACATGGATGACAATCAGCCCATGAAAATATGTCCTGGTGAGCAGAATGTGCCCCTTTGACTTTCAACTCGTACTGTCACCCTGCCTGCTGTGACACACACATCTTATTTTTGCCAAGCAAAGAGAGTTTGCACTTAAGATGTAAACAAGTGAAATTACAATGGCAGACAGCTAAAACTAGTTGTTTCCCTGTTTCCTGAAATAATACAGCCCATGGTTGTATTCCGGGGTCCAAGGAAATAGATGAGAACAATTGCACAACTTTATCCAGGAAGAAGTACATCTTGTTAAGTGATCAAAGATAAGGAAGAAATCATTTATGCAAAACTTACTATAAAACCAAATAAGCATTTTAATATAGGCGGGTGATAATTACATGGTTGCAAAGGAGGATAAATTCATTGAAAGACTGAAGCACATAGAGATCTAGGAGTGAAAATGACTATGTAATCAAGGTACGATTATTATAAAAGTGAATTACAAGGATGAGTGACAAATGTCATCATGAAGAGTACAGTTAGACCATCTAGCGCAGGTTAGTAAATAGTATTTAAACTGCCTTTGTGACTGGTGATCATATTAATTAATGCATTCATTAACATTTCTGAATGTCATGTTCTGTGTAGACAGAGCCAATGGTGGTTTAAAAAATGTTAGTCAGTCACAGTCAGGCCTATTTTTAAAAACCCAAAAGTCACGTGGGCACATTTACATTGTTCCCAGGTTCTCCAAAAACTTTGTCTCTAACTGTGCCAAGTTTTAACTGACAATGTCTCTTCTGTCTTCACCTCTCCTGCCTACAGATTTAAGCTATCTACCAGTCATGCAGATCTCACATGCAAATACCTGTGGCAAATTCTGCTCAGATACGTACCTAATACATCCTCATTGGCTATGTCTACACTGGCAAGTTAGTTCGAATTAAGGAGGCCTAATTTGAACTAACTAAAGCCATGACTACATGAGGCTTTAGTTAGTTCGAATTAAGGGTTTCCTTAATTCGAACTAATAAGTTTGAATAGGGTATTCGAACTAAAGGGTTAATTCAAACTAACTAGTTTGAATTAACCAATGTGGCCATGTTCATTCCAACTAATTTCTTAGTTCAAACTAACCGGCCCATTGAAATGAATGGGGATTGCTAATTTGAACTAAGCAAGTGCCATGAATGGCACTTGCTTAGTTCAAACTAAGTTTTTCTAGTTCGAATTAAGCTAATTAGTTTGAATTAGTTAGTTCGAACTAACTAATTCGAAGTAATTTTAGCAAGTGTAGACATAGCCATTGATGTGAATATGTTCCTACAGAAAGAATTTGGCCCTATGGATAAAATTTTCTAAAGCACCCAAGGTCCAATCAGAGGTGGGACTGCAGCAGTTTATCACTAGTTAGTGGGAATAAGAGCAGCCGTGAAGCCACATCCATGTAGGCAGACACATTGGCTGTAGACTGTAGAAGCTTGCTCAGGACCCTAGATATGTAGTCTAGTGGCTAGTGAGTGCTGTCATCACGTCACTGCTATTGTTCCAGCTAGCACAGGTCTGGCTCCGCATGCTGCACTCACCTTGGATTGGCATGTAGACATACCTTAGGATCCTAAATCATTTAGATGTTCTGAAAATTTATCCTTGGCTTTCACCAGGGATTAATTCCCTCCAGAGAGCTAGAGCCACTAGCTAAACATCCTATTGACTAGACTATACGCTGGGTACCAGTAGGTCAGCATGTACTTACAGTGACCCCTCCAGAGATGTCTGAGATGGTTGTTCCCTATTCTGAATATTGGGGTGGTTCAGAGGCTATTGTAAATGATGCCCTTGTAATGGCAATCACTATATAATACTGGTGGGGCTGATCATCTCCCCACGATCAAGGCTGTAGCAGAAAGCTGCCACCCTGTACCCTTTTTCACAGATGACTCACTCTCACTCTCGGTGCAGATATCCCTGCTCTTTATTTCCAACATGCAAACCCTTTTCCTATACATAGCTCAGCCCTTCTGGCCCCAGGCTCCTTATTTTT
This sequence comes from Pelusios castaneus, assembly GCA_007922175.1. NCBI lineage: Eukaryota > Metazoa > Chordata > Testudines > Pelomedusidae > Pelusios > Pelusios castaneus. The sequence goes on from ML685789.1 coordinate 15,995,872, forward strand.
GCTGGCTCTGCTACAACTGGCAACAAGGTTCCAGCCCTTGTCTCTGGTCACACCCTCCCTGCGCTTCTTCCCTGGCCAACTTATATACCCCTGACTCTGGAGAAGCAGCTGATCTTAGTTGGATGTTTATTATTTCCTCAGCCCAGCCCTAGTCAGCTGCCACACCTCTGGGGCTCTGCTGACCTGCTCTTTTCCCAACTCAGGCTTTACTTCGCTCTGCTACATATGCATTGATGTGACTTTCTTTGTCTGACTCCCCCACCCCTGTGTGGAAAGAAAGAGGGCAGACATGATCTTCAAGAGTATTTCTTCTGTGCAGGGGCCAAGGATCTTGGGTGGGTTGTCTGGGGCTCTGGTGGATCATCAGCCACAGGGTCTTTGTCCTGGACTTATGGTTGTGATGGAATAATTGAGTGAGGAGAAGCTTCCCCCTTCTTGTGATCAGCCCCCAATTATAGTTATAAAATCTCCTCTTTCCCCTTCCTCTCCGGACCCAGAGGGACACTGCAGTTTCATAAGAGTTTGATGTATGTATTTATTTACTTAAAATTTATTTTATGAAGAGAAAGATAAATAGGGAAGAGATTCTACAGGGGCAAAAAGCATCCGACGAAGTGGGATTTTCTCCCACGAAAGCTCATGCGATCAATAAATTTGTTAGTCTTTAAAAGCGCCACAGGACTCCTTGTTTGTTGGCTGACCTAGACTAACACAGCTACCCCTTTGGAACTTGAAAAATTAATGATCGTGAGTTTTTCAAAAGGTGTGGTGATTGGTGGGTAAGGTCCAAATAATGCCATTTCTGCCAGATAGGTACAGTCCCACTCAGGAAAATGAGAGCCCCCTCCCCCACCCCATCTTCCCTATTCTATATGCCCCTTTCAACTGTTGTTATTACTAGAACATGGTTTGGTTATAAACTTTGATGTAGTCTCCTGTACTCTGCCCCATTCATTGATCTCCACTAGGATTTATGTCTAACATTTGAAATGTACTCGAGAAACTTTCAGACAACTGCCATTTTGAAAAATCAACCTGCTAGAGCAACATCTCCTCCTTTCCCATCAAATGTGGATTTTTCTCCTAAAATTAACCTGGCCTGAGGCCTATGATAGACACTGTTCAGTCCCAATCCAGTGTCTCATGATGTGTGAGCACTAGAAATGGAAACCACTAGATAGCCTATATATGTATGTTTTTATGTGTGTGCATGTGCAAAAATGTGAATATGCATGCAAGAACACACAATCATTTCATTTACCACTGGAATACATCAGTTTGCTGAATTTCCCTGGGATGAGCATAAAAGCTTCCATTTCTCTATCCAGAAATAACCCCTTTAAATATTGCTTCTGGCTTGGAACAATGTTATTCCCTTCAGATATTCTCTCATGGATTGCCCATATTATCTGGAGAGTTGTCACAGGTTAGATGAAGTTTTTAATCTAATGCTCCCAGGTTTTCCTTCAGACATGGGTTTCCTTTCTTCATTGTAAACCTAAGGTGGACGCTCACGCTATCTTAAGAACGGAGAAATAATCTTTAATGTTTAACTTAAATTCTGGGGAGAGCATATTATCCATGAACATCAGCAAATCAAAATTTCCTTGATTTTCTGGTATGACAAACCTCAAGCATCATCCATGGGTTTTCCAAATATTCAGCGTAATGTTTCTTTGCCAATCCACCTTTATCAGTTTTCTAATCTAAAGGGTTTGCTCAGGAAAATGATTCTTTGTGGCCTCCAGCAATTTCATGTGTTGATTTGTTTTCTCAAGTTTGCCTTCTAGCTTATTTCACTTTTGAAGTGATACCTTTCATTTTTTGTTCTCCAGGGAACTGATTCTTATGTGTGATCACATTAGTATAGCTGAGAATTTCAGACACCTCCTATATGGAATTTCTCCTCTCAGTGACAAAAAGGAAGCTGCAGGAATGCTTATACTTTTTTTCTCTGAGAAGAAAAGTCTTTCTTCTCGGGTTTGTTATTCGACTTGTGCACCCTATGGCTTATTTCAGGATACCCTCTTCTGTGCATCATTACCACTATTGCTCTGAAGGATGTTTTGCCACCACAGGTCTGGCAAAGGGGACTGAATTCTCCATCGGTGTCAGCTTTGTTGATGGCTCACACGTTTTAAGCTGGCCTAACATTGTTCGTGGTAGCTTCAACTGGGTTTGGGCCATTTATGCTAATGACTGTACACAGAGATGTAACAAAAGACAGCCCATGCCTCAAATAGTTTACAAATTAAGTAGAAGATGAGAGATAACAGCTGGACAACAGAGGTGGCTTTTGGGGTAGGTGAAGTAGGCACCTGCTTACAGCCCTGAGCCTTTCGCCTGCCCCCAAAACAGTGTCTGCCTCCAACCTGATCCCGCAGAACACACAGCAGGGGGATGGGGCCAGGGCCGGCAGTGGGGGGTTCCATCCCGGGGGGGGCAAGGCCGAGGGCCCATCAGCCTATGGGGGCCCTGGTTGGGAGAGGGAGGCAGGGCATGGCATGGCTGGCCCAGAGTCTAGGCTCCACACTCCCATCCTGTCCCTTGCCTTTGGCAGTGAGGGGGTTGGGTTTGTGAAGTTGTGGGCCCTGGTAGGGCACTGGGACTGGGTTTGGAGCCCCTGGTAGGGTGTTGGGCCATGGAGGGGGCTAGCAATGAGGAGCCAGGGCTATGGGGGTGGGGGTGCCGGGGAGCCCTATAGGGGCTCCACAAGGGGCCTTTGCCTAGGACCCCAGGTAAGTTGAGACCGCCTCTGCTGGACAGAACAGAGTACAAGGTAACTGTGACATGATGGTTAGTGTAAAAAGCCGCAGTCATGATGGGCCCAGCCATTGTCAAGTATTTTGACATCATACACTGTGTTAAATGACGTACTGGTGATGTATTGTGCAGTTCGGGCTTGATACAATTTGTAATGACATCAGTGGAAAGACTCCCACCGAATTCACTGGGCTGAGGGTTGTGCCTTTTGTTTGTAAAATCCAGACTCGTAGCCAAAGGTCCCAGTCAAAGCACCATGGCCCTCAATCCCAATCCTTCTTCTTTATTGTTGGCTACATCAGAATGGTGTGTTGCAGATATTGGCCAGGCTTTGTCGTCTTTTATACCCTTTTGCTTGTTGTAGGATCCATTGTTTCTGAGCAGACACTCTTGTGGATTCCTGGGTGATGGGAGCTTCAGCTTTGGTTCCATCCTGCAAAAGCTGCTTGGTAGATATTCATAGGTTTGTGGGGAGTAGAGGTCAGACACAAGCAGGGACCAGCTCAGGAATGGCTGGGTTCTGCCTGCTCCTGCCCTTGTTGACATCACAATACAAGTTGATGCAGGCAGCATCTGTGGCAAGTTTTGAGGGTCCCTCCTCCCTACTGTGGCCCTCCCCACACATTAGGTCATTCTAACATGACACCTGCCCTCGTCAACAGGCAGCAGGATGCTGGGACAGAGTGGCTGTGTAGTGATAAAGCATTTCTGGATGAAACCCAATCACCTCTGGGGAAGTGCTCAAAGTTTTTCTGGATCTCAGGGAGTCACAGATTTTGGTGTGCATGCTCCCTGGAGGCATTAGGAGGAACTTGGAGAACTCTGCTAAGAACTCAGATTAAAAGATGAAGGCAATCAAGAGGTGCAGCTGATTTTAGGTGACAATGAATGGACACTAGACCGGCAAGTGAGCTTGGCAAGTTTGAGACTCATTTTGTGGAGCTTGAAGCATAGAATTTGCTTCTTCCCAAGCAGAGAATTTGAATCCTGGATCTATTGGATCCCCCAGATCACTTTACTTATGTTTTTGGTACTGCATCATACCCCTTGCCTGTAAGGGCTTTCCACAGAGTGGCAGAGCCCGTTAGCTGAATCAAATCCTGAGTATATTTCCTGGAAGGCGAGAAAGGGGGCAAGATCACTGTCTGTCCCCACTCACAGATCTCCAGCCATAATGAGGTCATCTGCAAGGCTAAAGAAAGGAGGTACAGTTACAGAAAGAGTTGGCTAACACATAGACAGTGAGGAAGCCATACTTAAAGGAGTCTAAGGGGAGAATCCGACCCCAAGTTGTTTCAGTGTTGAAGGTGATGAGTGATTGGATTGACAAAGGTACAGTTGATTGCAATGTTTATAGCCTTCTTGGTCCCAAGAAGGTGGGTGAGGTGAGGTGATATCTTTTATTGGACCATTCCATTGGTGGAATAGACAAGTTCTCAAGCTTCACAGAGTTCTTCTTCAGATCTGGGAAGATAACCAGAGTCACTATGGTAAATACAAATTGAGACAGATTGCTAAACATAAGGGTTTCACACATGCTGTAGGAAACCTCATTTAAAATTAAGTTGGCAACTAAAGGTTAGCAGGCAGTAGGGTGTATTACAAATGGTCATAATTTGTAATGAGTGTCTCTATTAAATCCATGACTTTTAGTGTCTAGCAGAGTTATGAATTGAAGCTCCCAGGCACCTCTTTTGAAGGGGTGTGGGTAGGGTTACCATATACCAAAGCATGGAAAGAAGGACAGGGAAGTACGAAAAGGAGGGCGTGAAGAAAATGTAGTATTAATATCTGCCCGCCCACACAGCCCCTTCCCTGCTCCTCTGCCTGCCCTGGCAGCCCCTTCCTGGCTCCTCTGCCCGCCCTCCGAACCCAGCTTTTCAGGTATATTTTGGACCCTAAAATTCTCGGCTTATTCGCAAGCATATACGGTAGCTTCATATAAAAAAACTGAAATTTTAATCATAAGTAAAAAGCCAGACAAAATAACTTATTTTTAAAATGCCTGCCGGACGGAGGATGTGAAGGTAAAAAGGAGGACATGTCCTCCTTTTGCCGGACATCTGGTAACCCTAGGTGTGGATTTCCTTTGAGCGTGAGGACCAAGAGGTGAGATATGGAACCACTACTTTGTGAAAAGGGTTTCCCCATGGGATAATGTTTTTTATCATTAACATACAGTTGTGTTAAAGGAATGCAGAAAACATCTGAAACCACAAAACATCTCCATTTCTACACTGCTAAAAAGAAAGAAAAATCAACTAATCAAATTTATAACAACTTCAGTTTTAAAAAAAAATTGCCTGAGCACATATGCCAAATTTTAACCCAAAGTCAATATTTACAACCAAGTTGTCTTGAAAATAAAGTTTCATTAAAAAAAACTGATATACTCCCTCCTGCTGTGGTGTGGACTGAAGAATTAATTTGTATGGAATAGCTTGTGTTAAACTTGTTAGTATGTTATGCCTGGCAAAATGTTTAGAATTCAGCTTTCTGCAATAGAGAAATGGTGCTTTAGTTTTTTGTCAGGGATGGGTTTATAAAAACAAAAAAAGAAAAGATTAGACAGTATAATGATTTCATGGTTTAAAATCTCTGTGCTAGAAACAACCCAATTAAATTCCTGACATCATCAGTTTTGTTAGTAAATAGTAACCATGGAAGCAGAAGAGTCTTGCATCTCATTACATCCAGCATAGGGTTTCAATGCAAGAGCCATTCTCCCTGGTGTGGAAGTCTAAAAACAAAGGAAAAATTATGGGACAGAGACTTATTCCCCCACTGAGCCAGAACATGGTACTGTAAGAATATCTATAATTAATGAGCAGGACTTTAGTGTAGGGCAGCAAGTTTTCTTTACTGATTTTAGTAAATGGCAGCATAGTACACAGGAGAAATGTAACCAGAAAAAGGAGAGAGAATATGTAAATATTAGCATAGGGATCCAGGAAATATAGTATTAGACATAGTATCTAAAACCAAATGCATGTTTGAAATGTAGTCTGATTTATGAACCTGAATATTATATAAAAATTTGCAGGAACAGTGTAATCCAGCTGTTTAAATCATATGCTACACCTGTTTCAAATGGTAAGGAAAAAGTAATCCTAGATTTACTTGGGTATGTCCTGGCAGTGAGGCAAGTTAGGAAAGTGTGGATTAGCATGTAAATAGCAGACATGGATATAAAGGAAAGAGACTTTCTCTCAGAATTTATTTTTTCAAAATTACTCTATGCCACTCTCTATTTAACATAAGGTATACAAGTTGGTTCTTTATTTCAAAACAAACAGGATGCTAACAAACATACCATATTCTGTTACCCGTTCTTGTATATCTACAAAACATTGCTGTTTTTAAAGGAAATAGGAAAGAAATAATTGAAATGAAGCAAAATCTGCTCATAAAAGGAGAGCAACCAATTTTAGGATTTTGAATAAGGCAGACAAATATATTGCATGCTGGATATAAAACTCACTGGATCAAATTGTCTGCTGACTTAGATTTTGATTCTGCAAGCACTTAAGCATGTTCTTAACTTTTGCAAGTAGTTGGAATGACTTTGATGGGACTAAATCAAAGCTTAAAGTTAAGCAAGTGTGTAAGTGCTTGCAACATTGATTGGGGCCTTACACTATATATGTTAGTGAGGTTTCATCCATACCACCGATAAATTGTAATTAATCAAATCACCATGAGCTCATTTATAGTGACATAAAAATGAAAATCCACCATTCCTTGGGAGTGGGGAGGGAAATTAACCTTCAGTAATTGAATCAAACAGTAGTGTTGGGTCATATCATGGCATCGGTTTCAACAGGGAGTTCTGCTGTAAAATCAATGGAATGCTTAGGATCAGTGTTTTTATTCCATTACTCATATGCTCTACTAGTTGCATAATAATACAGCCCCTAGGGTATGGAGACATAGCACAGAGCTCCCAACAAATTTCAGTCAGTGCCGAAGAGGGAAACCCTTGCACAGGGAGGGAGGTAAAATTAAGTCATAAAGTGGCCACCTCTAAATGCTTTTTTTTTAAGCTATAGGGACCTGATCCAAAGCCCATGGAAGGTAAGGGAAAGATCCCCATGGTTTTCAATGGACTTTGGGTCAGAGGCTCTATTAGGAGTTCCTTGTATACAGTGCAATGGTTTTCTGAGGACTTAAATTCAGGCTTTTCCCACTGGGCCCATAGATCTGCTAGACTCATAGATCAGTGGAAATATATGAATACAGTATTAGGGGTGTTGGAATCTAGTCCTTATAATTTAGACAGCTTTTTAAGAAGCAACTATCCCTGTTCTTAAATCTCTGTGTGCAAATAAAAAAGCAAGCAAACAACCCCCCCTCCACCCCCAATTTAATAGCAAAATAAGTCAGGGAATAAAGGAGTCTGAATTGAAAGCTGCTATCAGTCAGGGGGTACCTAGAAGATGATACCGCTCTGAAGACCTCTAAAATGTGCAGTTCTGATGTGTAATAAATCTACCGCTGCAACATGTTCATTTCTTTGTTACGTGTGTTGAGGATGGAGAGATTTCATTACATATACCATTGATATATATATGCTGATGCATAGAACATATTATAGTCCAGCTGTTATATACTCAACATCATAAACATCAACATAGTTTCAATATTTCTTTGGGTTTATTTTTATTTTTATTTTTAAAGCACTTTTTTCATGTTCATTTATGAAAAGTTGAAGTGATGAGGAAGGATTTATGAAAACCAGTGTTTAGTAAATCATAGAATCATAGAATCATAGAATAATAGGGTTGGAAGGGACCTCACGAGGTCATCTAGTCCAACCCCCTGCTAAAAAGCAGGACCACTCCCCCTAAATTATCCCAGCCAGAGTTTTGTCTAACCGAGCCTTAAAAATCTCCAAAGATGAAGATTCTACCACCTCCCTAGATAGCCCATTCCAATGCTTCACCACCCTCCTCGTGAGAAAGTTTTTCCTAATATCCAACCTTGACCTCCCCAGCTGTAATTTGAAACCATTGCTCCTTGTTCTGTCCTCTGTTACCCTCGAGAACAGCCTAGCTCCCTCCTCTTTGGAGCAACCCTTCAAGTAGTTGAAGGTTGCTATCAAATCTCCCCTCAGTCTTCTCTTCTCTAGACTAAATAAGCCTAGTTCCTTCAGTCTCTCCTCATAAGTCATGTGCCCCAGCCCCCTAATCATTTTTGTTGCCCTCCGCTGGACTCTTTCTAATTTGTCCACATCCTTTCTGTAGTGGGGAGCCCAAAACTGGACACAGTACTCCAGATGCGGCCTGACCAGTGTCGAATAGAGGGGAATTATCACATCCCTCGATCTGCTGGCAATACTCCTACTGATGCAGCCTAATATGCCATTGGCCTTTTTGGCAACAAGGGCACACTGTTGGCTCATATTCATCTTCCCGTCCACCATAACTCCCAGGTCCTTTTCTACAGCGCTGCTACTTAGCTGATCGGTCCCCAGCCTGTAGCAGTGCATGGGATTTTTCCGTCCTAAGTGCAGGACTTTGCACTTGTCTTTGTTGAACCTCATGAGGTTTCTTTCGGCCCAGTGTTCCAATTTGTCCAAGTCTCCCTGGATCCTGTCCCTGCCCTCCAGAGTATCTACCATTCCCCCCAACTTGGTGTCATCCGCAAACTTACTAAGCACGCAGTCTATTCCATCATCAAGATCATTAATGAAGATGTTGAATAGAACCGGCCCCAGGACCGACCCCTGGGGCACTCCACTCGTTACCGGTTGCCAACCAGACATCGAGCCATTGATTCCTACCCGCTGAGCCCGTTGATCTAACCAGTTTTCGATCCACCTTACGGTCCACTCATCCAACCCATACTTCCTTAACTTGCCAACGAGAATGTTGTGGGAAACCGTATCAAAAGCCTTGCTAAAGTCAAGGTATATCACGTCAACGGCTCTTCCCGCATCCACAAATCCAGTCATCTCATCATAGAAGGAAATCAGGTTGGTCAGGCACGATTTGCCCTTGGTGAATCCATGTTGACTGTTCCTGATCACTCTATTTTCCTCCAAGTGTTTCAGGATGGATTCCTTGAGGACCTGCTCCATGATTTTCCCAGGGATTGAGGTGAGGCTGACCGGTCTGTAGTTCCCCGGATCCTCCTTTTTCCCTTTCTTAAAGATAGGTACTATATTTGCCTTTTTCCAATCCTCCGGGACCACCCCCGTTCGCCACGAGTTCTCAAAGATAATGGCCAGCGGCTCTGCAATCACTTCCCCCAAATGTATTCACCTGACTGATTTATTCATATATCAAGTGTTTATTTAGACAGTCTTGTTAGTATCCATGAAAGGATTATGGTTAGATGCTATCGAGAAATTGATATTGTACTGTCAACATCAACCACGTGGGTTTTTTTTGTTTGGTTGGTTTTTTTAAAGAACCTTCAGAGAATTTTTATAATTATTGCTTACTTGGGAAAATTGCATTTTTGACAGAGGAAATGCTACTGGTTTCTGGAACCAGAGCTAAACTATATCAACACTCCTTTAATCAAAAATATGAAATAATGCTTGCAGCTAGAGCGGGTCTTTCTAATACATCATCAGTTTATTAGCTATGGTTTTGCCTCTATTTGGAAGCAAGGTTTTCTTTGAAAATAAAACTCCTATTTACGTCAATCTTCCAAAATAAATAAACCCAATCACCTGCAGTTATAGCAGTATTTGGGGTGGACAATAAGGAGATTCTCTGAATAAGAGTTGTTCAATGTGCAGAAGATGTTCCACAAGGAAAGTGGTGTTCAGACTTTATCTATGGACTTCTAAAAAATGTAGAATGCATGGTGCAGACCCCTTTGAATATTACATCATTTGTAGCACAGGGTCCCCCAGGAGTTCATATACCACAGGTTGAAAACCACTGTTCTATATTTATGACAACCTTTCATGGATCCCTTAGACATACTCTATAGATCCTCCTAGGATCCAGAGACCATAAGTTGAAAACCACTGCATTGGAACAAAGCCATTCACCATTCTAAAATATTTAGGCTCTGTGGCGTAAATGTTTGCAGGCAGATTCTTTTCTCAGTTCCACTAGCAAAAGTTACATTTGCAGGATTTCTTGGAAAGCCAGGTGGTGGCTTTCTTACATTGTCAGTGCCTAGATAGCAAGGTGGTGATTGCCCATGATGGAGAGAAAAATCCTGCCTCTGCCATGGGAAGCCATTCAAGAAGGAAGACTGTGAAGATGGCTCAGTAGCACAGGTTTTTTCCATTCATGTTTTCAAGGAGAGATTTCTCCAAGAGAATTTTCTGGACTGACTCTTCTATTCTGCCTTACTCTCTTCCCCCATCATCCAACACTCACTGCTCCGTTGTTTCTTTCCTCCAGATCTATCAATCATACTAAAAGACAAGTGCTCCGTTGCTGACATCCACACAGGAACAGAGTAAGCCAGAAGAAGTATCCTTCTGACCACATAACTGATGTAGAATCCAAGCGTCTGGGGGAAAAGAAAGCATTTGTTAAGCTTTCATTCTTAGTGGATGGGTGTTCTACAAGTCCATTAAAAAGTGATTTCCTTTGGGCCAAATTCCTGGTCCTGGGTGTGCTTTCTGATGCTATTGCTTAGACCTCTCTAACCTGCCACCAAGCTGGGTGCACATCCATCCCCACCTCAGAACCACTGCACAAGTCACTAGTCAAAGTCTGTTGACAGAGGGGCAGAGGGATTTCCCTGAAAAATTCCTGGTGGAGGAGCCTGGCGCACGGTGAACGATCACTCCCTGCTCCCCGTTAACACCCACTTATACATTGCAGTAGTCAGGGCGATGGAAGAGGTGAGAATAGCACTCCTGTGCTTGTGGCTTGCTGCTCAGTGCATGTTCTAAGCTGGAAGGCATTTTGTGGAGGAAGTTCTCTAACCTACTTTCATGCAGCAGTTCCTGGCTAGTGCTGGCTCACCAGGCACATCCCTCTCATTCCTGCAGCCCACTTCCAGAGCTCCCTCGTTACTATGGTAGTGTCCCTCCGCAGCATATTTGAGGCTTAATTGCCTCCACTCGAAAGGGTGGTCGAGTCCCTTTGTGCGGCCTGTCCCCTGCATAGTGGGACCACTAAAGTCCTTCTTTTCCTGTGCACAAAGCAGGGACAGGATGTGACCCAGAGAAAGGGCACTGAGCTTACTGAGATGCAAAATGTTGGCCTCAGGAAGAAGAAACAGCAGTCTCCTGTATTCAGGAGGAAATGAAATGCATCAGCGTGTATGAGCCATGCTCTTTTTCTTCCCAAAAATGTACTGATAGCACTACTTCTCTCTTCATGAAGTAAAGATCTGTTCATAAACCTGGGCAAGACAGGAGACATACCATGCCAGACGGAATAGTCTAGTGATGGTGGTGTTCTCTCCAAATTTGCAACAGCTACTCCAAAGTCAAATCTGGCTGGGTACTTGCATTTTTCTCATCACTGTCATATCTCAGCACCTCACAAATATTGTTAAATTTCTCCCCGTAACATCCCCCTGGGGTAGGGATGTTGTACTAGCTCTGTTTTACAGCTAGAGAAACAGCCACGGAGATTTTTTTTTTAAAAGCACCTACAACCGGTGCCAGGTTTTGCAAAGTGCCCAGTTCCCATTGAGAACAGTGCAGTGCTCCCATTAGTGGAAGTGGGAAGCTCTGGGTTTCCCCCTATAAAGTTTACTGGAGGTGGATAGGAATTGAAGCCTGTGTACATGGTGTGAAGACTGCAGAGGTGGAGGCACTGTGCTTTGTTTAATCTAACAGAAGACTTCCCTTCCTGGAGCCATTGGTGGACCCGAGTCTCCTGCTTGTAGTCTGAGGACTATTACCCAAAGGTCATTTATGGTACCCATCACCCATTGACTCTCAATGGAAGTTGGGCACCTAGCGACCCTATGTGTCTTTAGAAATCGCCTCCCTAACCTTCAGCCTCCATTTGTTTCACCAGATTTACTGCTGTCCTGCAAAAGGCAAGTTACGACGGACACCTGTCTACACTACCTATCCTTGCCTATTCCCCAGCATGACACAGTTTGACTAGAATAGTTGGCTTTTTGTTGATACACCAATAAGGTTTCTGGATTTTGGAGTTTATTAATTTCATTTTCCAGGGTTTATTTAAGCAATTTTTGAGTTCTAGGTGGATGTCCAAAATCCAGGGTTTTCTGAGCTTTTTCTTTGTATATACAGACAGAACTGTTTCAAACAGCATTACGTTAAAGCTCACTTGGGAACCTTTAATTCCCCCACCAGTGTCTACGCAACCCAAACAACGTGCAACCCATTGGTGCTCTTCAGAAATCACATCACCGTTGTCTGCATTACTGCTGCGTGTAGACAAGCCCTTAGATACAAGCCAGGAAGCAGGGACATTGTCTATATAAACCAACTGTACTAGGAAAGTGGTGAAGTCAACATGCACTGAGTAACTTTTCTTTTGTATTGGCGTATATTTGAGGTATGTGTGTATGTGTGTGTGTAAATATATATATTCCATGTCCTTGTTGGCATAAACAAAGACAATCGTGCCCAGTTATAGGAGATCTACATATGATCTTAGGCATCTTTCAGCCACTGCACATATCCAAGTAAAAAATCTGGCACACAGGGACATTAGATGGATTTGTAATGCTCTCTGAAGGTCTTTGGCTCCATAAACCAGTTAATGGATTACACACAGCCGTAGCATTTCTATTTCTTATGGCTATAGGATAATAGTTTGCATTTAATAACTAACGTCAAATTCTGCAGCTCTAAGTGCAAAATGTTGCAATATTGGTCAGGTAGATGGTAATACTGGGCTACGTATTATGTGTGAGTCTGATGAAAGAAAATTTATCATAGCATTTATTGCTGATGTGAATATTGACTAATGCTTAGGGATGGCAATTTCTAACAAAAGAGTATTTATTTGTCAAGCAATCTTTGCCTAAGGCTTGAATTCTGATATCCTTACTGAATGAATAAGTCCCAATGAAGTCAGTGGGGTTATTTGTGGCACATAATATTGTTCATTGCCAGCATGTGACTCGAAGTCTGTCCTTAAAGTACTATTCCGACTCGTTGCATGGGCAATAAAGAAATGGCTGGATTGGAGAGCTAGAACAAGGGCCGGTTCCAGGCAGCTGCAGGCCACTGTAGATGTTTCACTGAGGCCCATCTGTGAAAACCCCATGGCTTTGTCATGGGCTCCAATTTGATGTGGTAAAGTTCTGGCTTTAGCCACATTTAAGCACGTGGGGCCTGATCCAAAGTCTAAGTCTTTCCATTGGCTTCAATAGGATTTAGATCAGGTCCATAGTAGACAATCCACAATTCTCCTGTGTAGGGAAGACTGGAGAGAGAGATTCCTTGTTGTGTATGATGGAATGGCAGCATTTAGTCTGTCCCATAGCCTCCATTTTTTAAGAAAAGCCCATATGTTGTGTAATTAATTTTACTATTGCCACTGCAGCGATTTGTACTTTAAAGTAAAACAAACCTCTGTTACATTGGGAAGTACTGCTGAAGCTTCCTCTCAGATTTGTAATTCTCCAATCTCTCTAAAAAATCTTGCAAGTCAACAGGAAGAAGAGAGGGTGTGTAATTTGCTCATAGCTTTATTGCCCCATTGTCCTGCAGGGAACATTGTAAATCTCAGCAATGTCTCCCATGTGCTTGATTTGTGCAGTAGATGCTCTGATTTAGCTGAAAGATATGTATAAAAACTCACTTCCACAGGCAGCTCCCTACTGCCATCATAGCTGGGAAGTCTTATGTCAACATTAACTTATGCTCACTAAGGGCCCATCCACATTTTTCTTGTGGTGTCGAAGGAGAGAGGGTTATTTACATATACTGGAAAAATTCTATCCCTGGTAGTAAGCCCTGTGCCTGTTGAGAATACTGGACTGAAGGGTAAGCTGTGCAAAGAGTTAGAGAAGTTTATGAGAAGACTTCTTAAGGAGGAGTTATTTCTTATTTCTTCATGGTCATAGATGTATCATGGAACTCTGGAGAAAGAAGCAGTTCAGGTGCCTCTTCTAATGATCTTACAATTTAAAGCCCTGTTCCTTTGTCAAGGCCCATTAGCATGGATTCCTGAAACGGTGCAAAGTCTCCTTTAAGTTAGAAGGACTCTTGGAGAGTCTGTGATAAGATAGTGGATCCCAATGCAAGATTGGTTACCATATTCCTGTGAAGAGACCCGCTGATACCTCTAGTACTAACACGCTGTGAGAAGAGACCCCCTGACACTTCTAGTTACACTAACATGTTGTGAGCAAGCCCAGCAGGAAAACTTAGGTTGAGTACTTAGGTTTAACAAAATCATGAGACTAGCAGTTCAGTTTGGGTAACATTTTTGCAATTCCAGGATTTTTTCATGGGGTCTATATCAATATTTTGTGCTTCTGTTTTATATTTGTGTGGAAGGCAAGAAAGCAGGAGATGATGGTTAGTGGAAGGCTAGCCAGAAGAATTAAGTTGTGAAGTGTAATTTTTCTCAATACAAGTAATGTGACAAGATTGCACATGGATGGTTTCTCGCGGATTTCTGGATCACATTTGCAAAGGTTGTAAATACAGAGGTGTCATTTTGAATTCGTAGCCCTGGAAAATCACCTCAAGACTCCGATAGTCATGCCAGAACATTCCGTCTTGTGCATCGTAACCAACAGTAAATTCTGCAGGCCAAATTAGGACCTAAGACTCTCACTTTCAGGTGTATGCCCTCAATGTTACCTGTTTCAAACCCATTGTCTTCAGATTATGCCCTCAGTGACACCTCTGCAAGTTCATTTGAGGCTAATGGGTTTAGTACAGGAGTGACTGGAGAAAAAATATAAAGTGAAGTTACACCATTATCACAGAATTTGGTTTTTAATTTTTCTTCATCCAGACAAAATCGAAGTGTCCGTTGGTTCCCCTAAAGATGCAGATTTCTCCCTCAATTTTGCAAATGTCATGTCTTTTAACTGCAGCAGTATTTTGTCTAAAATCAACAAATCTGAATACTAATTAGAACAAACTCTTCCCAACATGTGTATTGTATGAGGAAAGTATTTTCAACAGCTATGTGTTAAAATTTGACAATTAAATTTCCTGGGCATTTTTCAGCAATTTATTTGTGCCAATCCTGATATGAGGGCTCCTGCTTCCAAGCCATCAACCTGTCACTGTCCTTCGTTATGAAATTAACTAGGAGTATCATGAAACAACAGCTTGACATTTGATCAGTTTCGTGAAGCACTGCATGTTTCTACATATGAATCAGTATGACTTCATTTTTTCATCAGATCGTAACCAGTAAATGCTGGTCTAAAACTAAAACCTGCATTCTTTATTGTAATGCAACCCACTATTCCAAAACAATAAATCCACAGGCCAAGTTCTTGGGTCTTCCTGCACTAAGCTGGGATGGTTTGCACAGGAGATCTCCGTGGATTCTGTTTGAAACAGTCATCCCTACCCACGGAACACAAGCAAAGGTAGTATCAATCACATGGTCTTTAAGAAAAAAGCTGGCAGCCCAGTCCTTACGAAGTGCTTTGGGATACACCTACAGGGCATGTTACCTCTGCCCATTCCTTTCCATTTTGTGCTGCTGCAGAGAAAGCTGAAATACAGCTCTGCTTCATGACATGCACAGGGGGTAAAATACCTCTGTGAAGCCTCTTTGTTCTGGTCCCCTTCCTTGTACAATGGAATGAGTATGGGCAGGATTTGACCGCTGGAAACTGGAATAGTGTAGAGATTATAGGATAACTTAATCTAAAGGTACATCCTCATGCCAAAAAATATAATCACTTAAGCAGATGTAAAGTACTTCAGTGCACTGACTTGAGCCCCCTGCAATCCCAGTAACTTGGTTTTAAATCTTTTCCAGATGTGTGAGAAGAAAGCTAGTAAGGAATGCAAAGTTACACTCTCTATTGCTCAAACATTGATGTGGGCTTGCTGGAGGGACTCTGCCACTGCATACATGAGTGTGCTGGGACTAACTTAACAGTGTCATATTATCTCTCTCTCTCTCTCTCTCTCTCTCTCTCACTGTGATGCCCTCTAGTGTTTGGATCACATACGTGCTAATATTTCTACTGCTATGTTGGCAGAGAGAAATCTACTTCATATACTCATAGGGTATGTCTACACTAGCAATTTAGGTCAA
Source organism: Pelusios castaneus (assembly GCA_007922175.1). Taxonomy (NCBI): domain Eukaryota; kingdom Metazoa; phylum Chordata; order Testudines; family Pelomedusidae; genus Pelusios; species Pelusios castaneus. The sequence goes on from ML685789.1 coordinate 16,011,783, forward strand.
CTTAAGGACTCTTAAATCAACCTAAATTACTCCATGTCTACACCTGACTTTCATTAGGTCGACTTAAGAAATTCCTTAAGTCGACTTAATGAAACTTAAGTCGACTTAATAACAACTGAGTCCTGTGGCACTTTTAAAGACTAACAGATTTATTTATCGCATGAGCTTTCGTGGGAGAAAATCCCACTTCGTCAGACGCTTTGAAGATGCCCATCTTCAAAGCGTCTGACAAAGTGGGATTTTCTCCCACGAAAGCTCATGCGA
>ML685789.1:16012446-16093226 GCA_007922175.1 Pelusios castaneus
TTTGCCCTCATATCTACACTGATGACACCATCACAGGGCCTAATCATGCCACCTACTCCATCAAGGGTTCGTTCACCTGCTCATCCACCAATGTGATTTATGCCATCATGTGCCGGAAATGCCCCTCTGCCTTATATATTGGACAGACAGGACAGTCTCTGCGCCAAAGAATCAATGGACACAAATCTGACATCAGAAATTGCAATACTGCAAAACCTGTAGGGGAACACTTCAACCTCCCTGCTCACTCCCTTAACGACTTGTTAATAGCTGTGTTGACACAGATGAATAACAAATCACAGCTTCAAAGAGAGTCTGCAGAGCTCGAACTTATATGCAAATTTGACTCAGTTGCCTTGGGGTTGAACAGGGACTATGGATTTTTCTCGCATTACATCAAGTGAATTGACCTCCCCCCTCCTCTATGTGCTGTTCCCCAGTGTTTTGAATCCTAACACCTACTTTGATTTGCTGTTACAGCCTGACCTGATGCTATGTCATACACTCCCCTGCATTTAATTTCCTCCCACTCTGTAACTTTCCTATCTTCAAAGCGTCTGACGAAGTGGGATTTTCTCCCACGAAAGCTCATGCGATTAATAAATCTGTTAGTCTTTAAAAGTGCCGCAAGACTCTGTTGTCTTTCTACAATAGACTAACACGGCTACCCCTTTGAGATTTATTTATGCGATAAATAAATCTGTTAGTCTTTAAAAGTGCCACAGGACTCTGTTGTCTTTCTACAATAGACTAACACGGCTACCCCTTTGGAATTTAATAACAACTGTCCATTAGGTCAACTTAAGCCTTAAATTGACTCCTTAAGTCAACTTAAGGATGGTGTGGATGGGGAGTAACCCTTAAGTTGAGTTTATTAAGTTGACTTAACAAAGTGGACTAAGTCAACTTAACTTTAACTTAACAAAGTCGACGTAACTTTTTCTAGTGTAGACATACCCATAGATTCTAAGGTCAGAAGGAACCAATATGATCATCTAGTCTGACCTCCTGCACAATGCAGGCCACAGAACCTCACCCACCCACTCCTGCAATAAACCTCTAAATTAATACTAAATTATTAAAGACCTCAAATCATGATTTAAAGACTTTAAGGGACAGAGAATCCACTAGCAATTGAGTCATGCCCCATGCTGCGGAGGAAAGTTAAAACCTCTCAGAGCCTTTGCCTATCTGCCCTGGAGGAAAATTCTTTTCTGACTCCAATACGCCAATCAGTTAAACCCTGAGCGTGTGGGCATGACTTATCAGTCTGACACCCAAGAAAGAATTCTCTGTAATAACTCAGAACCCACCCTGTCAATCATCCCATCTAACACCAGGAGCCAAAGATCAGTCAATTGCCAAACTACGCTGTCCCATTATACCATCCCCTCCATGAATTTATCAAGCTTAAGTCAAGACTTTAGTCCAAGTAATATGCTTATGTTGATGCCCCGTGCACTACCATTTACTAGGTAGATTCATTTGGAACTGTGGAAAAATGTCATTTTGCTAAGAATCAAAATGAGCAGTAAGCCAATATTTAGAAGGCAGAAAGTTGGTTTCCAGGATGAGCAGGAATGTGCAATTCCAAGTTTATTCATTTATCTCCACAACATAGTTATCTCCTAGGAAGAATTTTCATCATATGTTGATAATAAAGTTTTGATCCTAATGATGAACCCCGCAGTACTGATGACCTTCTATGTAATGTAACAAGCTCAAGGACAGAAAAACAACTCAAACAATACAATTAAGGCAAAAATGGAAGTCAGCATGAGAGAGACCAACATTAAGTAAATTCATCCCATGGTAACAGAGCTATTTGAAAATTCAGTGGCATCACTTACAGTACAGTGAGCAATTAGTTTTAATTAACTTCAAATTCTGACACATTGTTAAAAATCCTCTTTTTGAGTGTCCAGCTAGACAAGTGAAAGTTAGAGCACTTTGTTCTGCCAGAAAAAGCTATTACAAATATTATGAAGCTATTCGCACTTACGTTGTGTTATCCAATCTTTTAAACTATTTTAGGGATTAGTATTTAGATAGTAAACAGGCCCCCTGTTTAGAAGCAATATTTTCTTAGAAAAAAAATGGTTGGTTTTAGATGTTTTGCTATTTCATAAACAATTTCAAACAAACAAATCCCAGTCTGTTGTATTTTGCCTGTAATAGGAACCAATTATTTTACTATTTTAAGAGGAAAAATGCAAAAGCCAGTTAATTTGTTTATAGGTTATCAGAAATTTGACAGATCTTTAACATTTACATTTAGGCTTAAATTGTCCTGTGGTTAAAAATGACTTCTCCAATCTGGTACTGTAAGTAAGTATGTGTGGAAAACCTTTCTTGAGATCAGTGAATGACACATGCATATTTCCTTTTATATTTTTTACCTCAGTTCAATGTTGAATTCAGTGCTCCTGAAAGGTGATTCCATCAAGAACTTTGTCTTGGAGGAGGCTGCACTTAAAATGATACAGTTCTCACACTTAACGCACCAGTTTGCAGCATCTATAATAGCATTCTCAGCAGTGCTATCTTTAGGAGGGGGAATTTCTAGAAGACTCATGGTGGGTCAGTAATTTGTATGCATATGAGGCTTGTTCCTGCCTCCCTTATTCATCTGATTAGTCCCATCAAAGTAAATGAAAATAAGCATGGACCAGATTCAGATATCTTTACTCATGTTGTTTCCCTATATTCCTCAAGTTCTCTTTGACCATGAAGGTGCTATTCAACAGGAAGAAAAGGGTCAGCATCTAGCTCATGGGATAGGAGGTGTAGGATCAGGCTAATGGCTGTAGGAATTATTAGAGGTGTTTGGATACCACAGTACCAGGGGCAGCATATGAACCTGAACAGATCGGATAAGTGGCACTTGGGACTGAACTCCTAGGCTATGTCTACACTTACAAAGTTAAGTCGACTTAACAAATTGACTACACTTTAGGTCGACTTTGTTAAGTCAACTTAACAGCAGAGGTAGCCGTTATATTGGCTTTAAGTTGACTTAATAAAGTCAACTTAGCGTTAATCCCCATCTACACTGGTCTTACGTCGACTTAAAAGGAGCTGTTATTAAGTCGACTTAAGGAAGTGCTTAAGACGACTTAAGAAAAGTCCAGTTTGGACGCGGCTTTGTTTAGGTCGACTTAAGTGTCCTTAAGTTGACCTAACTTGCCGGTGTAGATGCACCCCTAGTTATCTACATGTACTGCAGCTCAGCTCTGACCTGAGACCCCTGAGGAAGAAGTATGGTATAGTACAGTCTCCATGCCTACTCAGTCCCTGGCATCTCTGCGACGATTCCAGCGTACCAATTGGGATGGGGTTTTTGTGACATGAGCACTCTATTGCTGGTGACTAGACTGAGATCCCAAACTTGTTTCATACAAATCAACCACCGTTCAGTCTTTGACGCCTAACAATCTGGAGGAGATTTAAAGTGGTAACCAACAGCTGAGGGACTTGATATTCATACATTCTCCTTGTCTATCTTGCCTTCGTTTGTTCGCAATCCAGACAATAAATCTTCACTGGCTGTCACAAACTTGGTGAAGATGGCATAGGCACGTAAGCAGGACGAACGTTACCGTCATGCTTATTTGAAATTCCTTAAGCACAAGCGTGTGTCCTGCCTTTTGCCAGGTTTTTATACCACTAGCATTTCTTCCATGGGTTTTGGGTGGTGATCATCTAAATGGAATGTATGAGCCTTACCGAACAGCTGTGCCTTTCAGGTGCTGATTTCTCTTCTCTTAATCTCAGAAAGGTGGAAGTGCAGAAGGTGCTTTTTCTGCAGGCATTTGAACAGGTTGGTCTGATAATGCTCTGTAAAGGGAAAATATCCACTGAATAATAAGAGAACAGAGTAACACTACATTTAGACCATCACAAAGGACTGCGAACACTTTTCCATATGGAATTCATACAGCACAGGAAACAAGTCATGTTATGGAAACACTTATTTTCATTAGGCTCCCAGAAGTCCTGAAGGTAAACGAGAAGAGAAGGTAATGGAATCCTTAGCTGAAAGAGCATGACAGGTTTTCTGTTCTGTTAGAATTTCATATGTTCATCATTTTTGACAGGATAGAAAATTTCCTCCAGAATTAGCAGAAACAACATTTGAACAGTGCTTGCTAGTCTTGATATAGTTAAGAGTTATTTTATGGACGAATGAGTGCTTTTAATATTGAAAAGTCCATATTTAGAAGTCTAGAACTTGGGTTTAGAATTTACACTGAACTGAAACGTACCACACTGATTCCGCTCCTGGAAATATATATAATTTTTGGTATTTCCCGCTAACAGTCCTTGCTGACTGTAAATGATAGAAATGGAAAAAGAAAAATGTCTTCAGTTTACTGGTTGTTATCAACAGAGGTTTTTGCACTACTTTTAGGTCACACGGCTTGTCTGCATGAAGATTTGGTGCACAAAAAGCCGGGGTGTGAATCTATAGTGTACCAGTTTGCTACATGCTAACGGGTTATGTGGACCCTGTTATGAATGACTCACTAGAAGTTCCATAGTGAGCTTTGATAACATGTATTTTTAGTACATAATTGCAGGGCTTACCAATTAGTGCACTGAAGATTTATACCTAGACTTGTCATGCATGGAGTGCATGTAGACAAGCCCAAAGATAACTTCAGCCTATCAGCATTGACTCTTTTGGTGTTTAGGCCCTGATCCGGAAAGTTACTTCAGCCGATGCGTTGCTTTTAGCATGTGAATAATCTCTCTGAAGTCAGTGGGACTGCTCGGATGTTTGCCTTGTTGAACGGGGACCTCTACAAATAAAATACATTTATAACGACTAGGTTATTTAGTTTTATGGACTGGCTAAGCACACTAAGGACCTGATATCCTGATTAAATCAGCATGGACAGACACCAGAGCCCAGTCAGGCTCCATCTGAATCAAGGGACCACCACTGTTTGATCCGGTTTCAGGACTGAAATTGTGCCAGGGTTCCCAGGTTACAATCTAGACTGTGGGACTGCTGAGCCCTCTGAACCCATCAGCCTGGGCTATCCCCCCACACTGATGCTAATGTCAAGCTTCAAGCCTCTGACAGGCACTGCACTTACATAGTCATCCATAGTCAGGAACACACCCAAATGGGTTCCATGAATGATCTCCCAGTCACTCATGAACCATCAATAGAGAGGCTTCAGTCAATTCCCCCAGCTCTCCAGCCTTACACCCCCAAAATGTACTGTCTTGCACTGCTCAATGTTCCCATGGGGAGTGCACATTTATTTAAGATTCTCTTTTTCATAGGAAAGTGGACATGAACATGCCTTTGTAATCTAAGCTGAGATTTCCCAAGCTCTTCAACCAAAACCAGACTGTTTTCGGTAAAATACAAAACATTTATTAACTATAGAAAGAGAAACTTAAGTGATTATAAGTAGCAGGCATAGAAATCAAAGTTGGTTACCTAAAGAAATAAAAATTGTTGTCAGTCAGGCAAGTGCGCTGATGTGAGGTCCCCACTATATGCCATCTCATTTTCTGCAGCTAGCTGAGTCAGCAGACCTCATTAGCACCACCCACAAATAACTAGACTCAGTTAAGTGGAAAAGTGCTCGACCAGGTTAATTGTACACAAAGCATAGTGCTAGTGTACCTGTAGTTCCTATGAAGCGCCCACATGTATGCTTGTTACAATGGACCAGCTCAGTTAATGGCAGAAGTTTCCGTTATCTCCTAGGCCAGACAAAGATGCACCTGCTAGGCCCTCTTCTTATACCTTGATACAATAAAGTTTAACAATGTGTCTTTGATGTTGGCTGTTGTTCAATACATTACCTCCAAATCAAGCATAACATCTTCATCCATCCCCCGTCTTCATTTTAAGGTTGGGGTATCTTTGTACCGCCTTTCATGATTGTGTTCATGCACTGTTGCATCTTGGGGAGAGCTTGTTCAGCCTCCTTGTATTGTATTGCTCTTTGGAGACTACTTGGACTGGCTCCCAGGATTATATTTCTGCAATTACCATGCACTGGGGGAGTTGTGCTTTAACAATACTGCGTTTCTGCTACTGCTTTTAGGAATGCCGGTACATTACTAATGCTGTTATTTCTGCCAAGTTCTTATACCAGTCAGTGAACTTGTAAGCAGGCAAGCAGTTGCTCTTTCCTAAAGCCTAATTTTGGTTCAGGTCTCAGATCTTTCATCTAGACCTGTTCTATTAGGCTAACTAAATTTTAGACTAAGCAACATTTGAATCAAACTGTTTTCCACCCAAACAGATGGCACAAGCAGCTGACAGTTCCTCAGTACACAGACTGTACTCTCTTCCAGCCTAGGAAAAGACTTCCTAGTTCAAAATGTTTGTCTTCCAGGTGTTGAGATGAGGAAGGCAGCGGGAGCGGCCAAGTGATGATGTCTTTTTACACCTTCTTCCAGCTGCTAGGAAGATCTTTGCTGTGATCTGGGAGTAAGAAAGTCCCACTGGTTAAGCAGTCTCCATTGTGCCTTCTCTGAAAAACCTCTGGGATAGTGGATTCTTTTATGATGGGCCATTAATACCTGTCTGGCCAGTGATGCATGCTCCTTTGTCCTTACTAAAAGTCTGGCTATGGGCATCTCCCAAGCACACAACATATTTCAATTGCACATATAGCAATATTACATAACTTCACATACAATGATAGTACATATAATCCAGCAGAATATTAATGTTCAACAAATTAAGACCTTTAAAATTATGCCTCAAAAAGTATGCATTTATACCAAACATATCATACTCACATTACAGTGGTGAATATGTAGGTTCCAGGGTGCTACTTTGAGGTACAGAATGTCACAGATGTCTGCCTTTAACTTTTTTATGTATGGGAACTGACCCTGCTTCCACTGAAATCATTAACAAAACTCCCAGTGCAATCAACAGGCGTACGATTGAGTCAGGGGATGTACAGAACTAGAATTCCCAATGAGACTGTTTTAGATACTCAGGCAATGCAGGATACAGGCCACAGTGGATGGTTTATATACAGTCATGTTGCTGTTCTTTGTAGTGAGAGTTGATGTGATGCTCTATGCTGTAATACTCTACAGTTCACTTAGTAAATACGAGTGCACACATGTGGGCGTGTGCGCACACACACACAAAACCAACACCAACCATGAATACCAATTGGTTAAGTGTCACCACTCCTGTGCTCAAAATTGGACATTAACTTAAGTGCTTTGCTGGATCAGAGCCTAAGGCATTTGGGCTCCATTCTGAAACACATGTGCAGTGGTTTGCACCCACAGTTTCCCGGGGAGTCAGTGAGCATTGAGGTTCCTCAGCATCTCACAAGAGTGATTAACACAAGGTAGAGGTAAATCCATGATTTGTAAGGCACCAATCACTTCACTATTTAAGCACCAACATGATAGATTATTGTAAACATTCACTGAGACTTATTTTTAGACCATCAGCAAAATAATATCACATGGAGCACATAAATTCAGTGGCTTTAAAATGGCACTGCATCAGTGTAAATGAGAACAAATTTTGACTATATATATTTATATTATATATCAGTGCATGTATGATAGATTTTATAAATGCTCATGATTATTACCACCCACCAGTATGCCCTCATGCTAACAACATTATATAGTTGCTTTTAGTTTGTCAAAATACATATTTATATATACACTCAGGCAGTTAATTGAATGGTAGTCTATGAGGTCTAAATATTGTCTAGGAAATGATCATCTGCTATAAAACTCACCATACAGTTTAGACTATCTTATTGTTTAAAATTAACTCATCTGCAAAGGCTACATTTGTATAATGTATATAGACTGTGTTTTATCTGCAAAAAAAAAGAAATTCAGACATAAAACTATATGTTCAGATGGACCATCATTAATTCACCTTCTCCTGTTTAGTTGTTACAAAGCTTTCAGAAACATGAATGCTTTTTCATAGTTTATGTATTGTAATAACTCAGACAACATATAGTTGTAACTCCAGCTTCAAATTTTCTTTGTCTTTTTGTGTATAATATAGGCCCTTGTGGTTTAATAGTAATATGTTATGATGGATGGCTTTGTTAGAACAAAATGAGAACCCATTTAGAAAATATATATTTAGATCAAACTATTGGACACACCCATAAAAAGACAAACAAAAACCCAGTCTCCGCATATGAATATGCGGCATCTTGATTAACAGTCACATTAGAAAAAGTGTAACCATTGATGTCATTGACCCCCTTCGTAGACAATGGCAAACATTCCAGAGAATTAGATGCCTCGGGCCATAAATAGAACTGATAAGACACTATTCATATAGTAATATATATGGCAAATAATGCTGTTATTTATCAAGTAAATTATTGGATAGATCCATCATCCTGTCATCTTTTTTCTTTTCTGGCAGAGCTCCCATATCAATGTGAACTTTGCTTGAATTGGGCCTAAAATTAAACAAAATGCAACTGTGGCTAACTTCTTGTCTTTTCTTTGGATATATAAAACCACACACTTGAGAATAACCAGGCAACTGGGGTATTTGATTTCATTTTATTGTGCTAATAATCATTTCACTGCTGTTGCCTATTCCTTTGTCTGTTTTTGTTTGTTTGTATCCACTTGTTGTCTCTCCTCTTATGTTTAGGCCCGGATCTTGCAAGCATGAGAGTAATTCCGTGTTAAAATTAAGCATTTGCATATATGTTTACAGGATTGGGGTTTAGATTGCAAATTCTTTTCATTATATGAGGCGCTGACCCTAAACTGGGGCCTCTTAGAGCTACTGCAATTCAAATAAATAATAACTAGTGCTTGGAACTGTGGTGTGACCCAGGCTTTTCTAATGTGGCTCGGTTTTTTGATAGAAAATCTTTTTAAGTGCTTGAACCATACTTTTTCTTACTTGATTTTAGTTTGTGTGATAAGTGTTTTGAATCAAATTGGATTTTACTATTCAAAAATGGTAAGAATTAATCTAGACCTACCTTGATGGAAAAAGTTAATAAAGGCAAAAAACTCAGAGGATCTGCACTCCTCACCTTTGAAATATAACAAAGGACAACCGATCTACCATAGTATTAAGCTGCTCAGTCTTTCATTGCCACTTCTGGGAATTTATAAAGGTTAAATTAGCTACAGGTGGGCTCCACTATTGTTCCTTCAGAACATTAAAAGCATATTGAGAATTGTAAGTAATTTTTTAAAAAACCAAATGTAATAGCCTCAAACAAAGCTAGTTCTCTTAGTTCATAACATGCTCTGCATGCAGGGTGCCATACATATGAGCCCAGTTTACTTGTTTTTGATGCTTTGGGAATCCCTAAACATTTTCTTGGGTGCAGAACACCTTTGTATGCTGCAGGTTGCATTAATCCATTTGACATGCCAGGGCAAATCCTGCAATTTGAGCAAAGGCCTGCGCTGACTTCAATGGCAGTAGAGATGGCTACTGCGTACTAGGCTCCAGCTACAGAGAAGTCGCGTTCCAAAATTTACAGCCCCAATATTCTCCAGCGGCACATAGGGTCCACAAGGGATTGGGGGGAAGTCCCACAGCCCAGGTGCAGCTTAGGGGTAACATACAGGGTCTATGCTGAAACACTTTGCAAGATCAAAACTAGGGGGTGAGAAGGGGACTACTTATAATACTTGGCGAGGGCTTCTCTGACTTATGCTAGGGACCTTTTCATAAAACAGTCACTTTCTCTCCCTAAATGGGCTGCATTTTCTGTACTGCAGCTCTCAGGAAACAAGGCAGAGAATTTTTCCCACCATGTCTGGTGAATGGCAAGTTGCTTAAACACAGAAGCCAGATTCTGATCTCAGTTACTCCATGTTTATAATGAGGTAACTACACTGAAGTCAGTCGTTATTCTTTATTTGATACAGAGGCAAAATTTCCACAGGGAAGAGAAGTTTATGCCTATGTGCATAATAGGGGATCAGGCTTCCTAAGAGAATAGCTTATTTTGGTAACACAATCAGCATATAAACTCTCTGTTATAAAAAACTTCTACATGGATGTGTACCTTTTAATGGCAGAACCCTTCCTGACACTTGATACATTTGCAGGCAGATTTATTGGTTTATGTGTTTTTAATGCCTCCAGGAATTATCTAAAGCACCAAATCAGTTTTCAGGGTAATCTCAATGTTGTGTTGCTTGAAAATCTATATAAGTGCAACAGAATTTAACTGTGACTGAGTTATTGCAAGAACTGACTATTAGCAGTAGAGAGAAATGTATGGATTTCCAGGGTGTGAAATTAAAGGCACTCCAGTTCACAATAGTGTCTATTGGTCATTATTATAAACTGTCTGCTGAGGACTTTCCTTGGCAATCAATGTTCTCTGCATAGATTTTTGGAATATAAAGTGAAAAAACCTGCCAGGATTTTCCAGCCTACTGTGTTTAGAGTTTTTGTTGTTGTTGTTTTTAAATCTAGTGCTATTATTGAATACCATGTACTCCCTCATTTCTAAACCTCTTTTCCTTGGGAACCAGGCATTGCTTTCCAGCAGGGAGCTTGTCTCTTTTACTATGGATTCCTCTCCCCCCCCCCCCCCCCCCCCCCAAAAAAATCCTTCTGTATATTGATCCTTCCCAAACTCCTCTGAGATATGCAGGGTATAGATGGGGCTCTAAAAACTGCAGGGACTGTCAGATGTTACTGCATTAATCACTTCTTAAAACTTAAAGTTCTAGAGACTCTGCCCACCAGAAAGCACCTCCCCCACCCTTTTGTCTGTTCACATGGCTTTGCACCTCATTGAATGTTGGGGCTAAATTAAAGTGAAACTCGGTAGGTCTCAGATTTTGGCCTGGTTTGAAGTGGAATGCTATCTGGATGGTTATATAATCCCATTCTTGTACCTGAGTGCCATGTATTTTACAGGGGGTCCAGCACAACCCATACATAATAATACTAAATATTTATTCTTTCAGAGTTCCTGAAGATCTCAAAGTGCTTGATGGCACATATTGCATTTCAAGTAGATGATGGTAATTGTCTGCTCCAGCCAGAGAAGCTGAGATAGAGGGCAGTGAAGTGGATGGCTCAGGGCCACCAGGAATTCAGTGGCAGAGCCACGGTCACAGGTGGGCTCCCTCTTCCTGCTTCAAGTGCCAGGACTTAGCAACTGGAGCAGGCTGTCTTGCCCAAGCGCTCCGGGATCCACTGGTAGCAGAGGGCTTCACCAGCCAGGCCTAAGTGGTGTTTCCTTGCTCTCGCTGTGGGGTTTGCTTTTCTGCAGACTCTGGCCAAGCCCAGGAACGGGGGCCGGGATCTCCCTGGGATTTCAGTGGGGCAGACAGGAGCTCCTGTCTAAGCCTTCTCTCCCGTATACCACAATTCACAGCGGGCCTCCAGGTAGTCTGGCTTGGCGGCAGCGGACCTGAGCCGGCAGGGCAGGGCGTGGCGCTCAGCCTCGCCCAGCGGCTCATTATGCACGCTCAGCTGGGGGCTCCCTCCCCGCGGCGGCGAACGCAGCGAGCGGGCTGGGTTGGCGGCGAGCTCGCCCGCTGGCTGCAGAGTCAGTCAGTGCGGCTGTAAAGGAGACTCCCTTCAGATTTTTTTAAAAGTCTAATTGTAGCACAAGCCAATGAGCAGATCGGCGGCTCCCCCTCCAGACCCAGCCTAGCGAGCGTGCTAGGCGGCGGTAGCAGTTGGAGCGGCCGGCGCACTCCCTCGAGGCAGCGGTCGCGGGGTTCGGAGGCTCCTGCGGGCTCAGCTGGTGCCAGGGTTCGGAGGCTCCTGCGAGCTCAGCTGGTGCCAGGGTTCGGAGGCTCCTGCGGGCTCAGCTGGTCGCGGCGCTCTGAGGCGCGGTGCCCGAGCGGACTCAGCCCCCAGCCGCTCGCAACTTTTCCGGGGCGCTGGTTAGCGGCGGGCGCGCTGCGGTGCCTGGCTTGGCTCTGTCCCCGGGGGGAATGTGGAAATGGCCGGTGGCAGGAGCCCTGGGGTCTTGTGCCGGCGGCGTTTCGGGCTCTTGCTGCTGGCGACGGTTGCGGGGCTGTGCGGCGGTGTCTCTTCAGTCAAGTCGCCCAGCTGCCACGAAGTAAGGACGGCGTTTCAGATCCGACAGATCGGTCCCCTCAAGCTGGTTCCCGATGTGCCCACTGCCGGTTAGTACTGCCCTTAATTCCTTTCCCCTCCCCAGCCTTCCCCTTCTCCCTTGCACCGGGTTCCTCGGATAGTCAGGGGCTCTGAAGTTTCCCGCGTGGACACTCTTTTTAAAACTATTTTGGGCAGAGGCTAACCGGCATCGAGACAAGGGGGAGACCTGCAGACCCGAAGCTGGAGGGTGGAAGGGTGCAATGGGGTTTAAATGGATGCCGACAACAGTTTCCCTGCAATAGTCAGTGGTTATGAACGGATTCGGTGACAGTGCCCCTTTCAACCCCTGATTGAACTTTCCTCTTAGTCATCCTTGCACAGGTGGGGGACTAAGGTGGTCAGATAGTGCCAGTCCCATGCATTTTCTGAGCGGAGGAAAGGCAGAGATCACAGACTAATTGGGGGGGAATAGTACCGTCTAAAACTTAAATAAAGATACATCTTGCTACAAAGTTCCCTGAATGTTCATGACTCATTTTCACTGTAGAGAGCTCTTTACCCAGCCCCCTTAGAAAGTTCCCGTCAGAACAGCAACTTCGAGTATCTGACTGTTGTCATGTGGCTTTTAAATACAAAACCAAAACAAACATTTTTGGATGCCTGAGAAGATTGAAGAAATGCTTTCAAAATTCAATTATAGCTAATGATACTAGATACTCTTTACCCTTGATAAATCCTAGTGCTCTGCTTTTTCCAGTTAGATTTTACACTACTGTGTTTATTTTCCAAGAAGTTGTTATTGCAATAAATCTCAGAACTGAGTAAATCACTCTAAAAAGACTCTCTAAAAAGACTTTCATGGTCTCTTGGGCACCTGCCATGGAATCGGAGATACTGGATAGCTAGGAGCAGTTTAGGTTTATAGGGCCAAATTATCTCCTGACCTAACTTCACTGGGGAATTTGACCCATACAGTTTTATTACTACGCTCAAGCAAAGAGGAACATTTTATAGCATTGGTTTTTAACTAGATCACATGTGGAACAAAATTAAATACATTTGAGACACATTAAAATCAAAGGAAACTTTTATAAAAAAGTACTAGCAAAAGTGCAGCTGCCACTTTTAATTATTAAAAGAAGTATGCTACTATAGGTCATTGATTCTCTATACATCTGATTTCTCTAAAATATGCAAAAACAAGATCTGAGAGTTGATTATTCTTTGCCATGCTCTTTAACTAACTTTTAAAAAAAACCACAAAAACAAACAAACAAACAAAACCCCCAAAACCAAAAAAATCCACTCAACACTCTGTGATGTCTAGGAAAGACTTAAGACGGGAACATTTTTCATAATTCCTTTTATAGAAAATGGATTACTAATGAGTCAATAGGAAGCGCTTATAAAGTATAAATTGATTTTCTTTGCTTTTTCTATATAGAGGCACTGTAATTTTCTATTTCAGTTTTCAGGGGCAAGATGACTTAGGAAAAGGGGTAAGGAGTGCTCTGTTTAGAGAGGTGAATAAGAGGCAACATGGAGGTATAGAATAATAAACAGAACCAAGCTTTTATGTAGCTAGTATTGTATCTATAATATTTATTGCATCATTTTAAATTAATTAATGATATGGAAAATACTGTTTGGGGTTTCTATTTAGCTTTTCACACAATTCAAGGACAAAGCCAAAACCAATGAAATGAAAAAGCAGCACACTAGTAAAAGATCCTTTTTAAGCACACTTAATAATTAACCTGTGGAACTCATTATCACAGGATGTTGCAGAGGCCAAGAGCTTTGTACTGTTCAATCATTAAACACTTACGTGAATTTCCCTCCATCCAGACACTTATATCTCATAGTATGCCTGAGTTTTAAGAATATAATACAAGGAACTAGGATCAAAAGGAGGAAGAACTATCAACCCTCATATTTCAGGTTGTAAATCAACTATTAACTGCTGTGGGTAAGAAGTGATTAGACTATCGACATGCAATTGCATAAATGTCCATTTAGGTGGCTTGAGTTTTTTATTCCTTTTTCTAAAAAAATTGGGGCCTGCTCCAAAGCTCATTGAAATGGAAAGATTCCCAAAATCTTAGCGGGGGTTTGGATTAAGCCCCTGGTGCTGACCACTGTCATAGAGAGGATACTGGACTAGAGGGTTATTTCTCTTATGGTAATTCCTGTGTTTGTAGCCTATTGTGTGCATTCAGTGCAGTTGACCATTGCCTTCTCCTTTATAATGCGCTTTGAGATTTGTGGATAAAAGTTCAGTATGAGAATTAGGTATTATTGTGTGAAACACAGAAATTCCTAAGAGCAGTGTTTTGAAAACTTGAGCTATTTACTAGTCTCTTGTGCCAATAAAGTAGCGGACACCGGAAGCAGGTAGATGTTACGTAAGGGCTGGAGGAATAAGTTGGAAAGTCAATGAAATGTGTGGTGAGACCTGTCTGGACACAACCTGGTTTCTTGTTTCCTCAAATATGTCGGATTATCTTTTGAAAAGAAGAATTTTCTTATACCTGTGTTCAAGCTCCTGCTGGGTTTTGACCGCCAGGTTGGTTTACATCTACAGCACCCAGGAGCAGAGCAACTAATGAATTTTGACTTGGAACACTCCCACTCTTCCCTTACTACCTCCATGCTCTAGGGAGGAAATAGGTTGCTTCACCCCATTTTCCCCTGCGTGACTATTGGCAGGTGGGGACAGAGTCAGGGCTCCATGCACTCCCTGTGCTTTTCTGCTCCCTCCCCAACCATTTGTCTACAATGGGGAGTTGTAGGCAAGTAAAACTTATTTTTCATGCCATGGCCAGAGTCGCAGCCTAAGGGCCAGAAAAATAGGGCGGGGCTGTCTTAGTCCCATGCATGGCTGGGACTATCTGACCCTTAATTATTTCAGAAAATTTGTAAGCGGGGGAGACTGTCTCTATAGATACAAATAAAAAGAGGTCTTTCTGAAAGAAAGTTTTCAAACTTAATTGAAAGATTTCCTATTTGTCTTCCATTCTCTAGAGATCCTCCTTGTGTCAGAGGCAAAACATGGGCAAAAGGGCATGTGTTTAGACAAAAGAGATAAACCGTTCCTTTGCTTGTGCACTGTAAAGTTAGATTTCTCAGTGTAATGTTAAGTAGCCATGTGTTGTGATGTTTCAGAAGAGAGGTAGTCTTCTTAGTCTGCTGGACCCACTTAGAATGAATGCTCTTATTGACTAGCAAACTCTCTCAAAAATAAGTGACATAGAGAAGAGAATCTCTACAGATGTTTAAAAGTTAATGTGCTTTTAAACTTTGGCTGACATGGAGGTTTCTTTTTAATTAAGTGGGAGGAGGGAAGAAGTGCACGAAGGGCAATATTGATCTTCCCTGTGCATTAAGTGTTCCCAACTCCACCAGAAGTCTAACCCTGAACCTCTTAACAGTATCTGTCATCAGGTTATACTGCCTTCTATTTTGTGTCCTCTTAATTAAGTATTAAACTGTTTCCCAGTACATCAGTTCTTATTTGGTTACCTTTATATTTGAGTGATTTTCTTCCCCCAGTAGGAAACCACAATTTATTTTTACAGTGACCAGGTCTTTGTTTTGTTACTTGTCATTCATGTTGCGGTGGCACTTACAGCCTCAGTAGAATTGGAGGCCTCATTGTATTAGGGATTGTACCAACACACAGGATGAGAAGGTCCCTTCTGCCAAGAGTCTACAATCTAATTAGACTCTACACAGCAGAGGGTAACAGACAACAAGAGGGAAAGGGGTGACGTGAGAGGAACAGTAGGAAGATCATTCAGTTATATAGGTTTGGTGAGGGCCTGGACCAACACCCGTTGAATCTAATGGGAAGACTCCCCAATGACTATGGCTTTGGATCATGCCCTGTGTGCACAGCCGGGTAGTTCTGAATTATCTGAATGTTTTTTTTATTTGGTTTTGGTTATGGTTTTAAAATAAAATATTGGCTCTCTTTGCCTTGAGCAGCCATACTTGGCTGACTTCTTGTAGGCCTCACAGCAGAGGTGTGGTGTGATGGACTGTACAGTGCAGTTCGGTTCCAGTCCGTCTCAAGTCTGTTGTCTTAGTAAGAGGCCACTCTGTCATTTTTACCGGTACATATTTTCTGTGAAATGTGAAAAATGATGTAAAACATTGGCCCAATCCTGCCATATTCAGGTTGTCAAACTTTCTCTACCAGTAGAGAGAGAGCCCTGTCCATAGAGGGAGAGCCCCCAGACTCCACCACCGTAGTAAAACAATTCATTGAATATACAGTTTACTCCCTGGGAGGAAGAGGAGATAAGGAATAAAACCCATGAGACAGATGTTAGTCATGGTGCTTAACAAACTACTGGAAGTTGTTCTGATACTGCAGTGTAAGAACCTGCACAGAACCTAGTAATATTTAAAAGCTGAGATGCACCTTTGTTTATCTGGCTGTGGGAGACTGTGGGAGGCCTACAGGGAGCTATCTTCCCTTTTCAGGTGGTGCTTGTTAAACTAATAAAAAAACTAATTTTTAACATCCTAAAGCACTTTTCAGACCTCATATGGTATAAATATATGTAGCTCCACAGAAGTCGCTGTTTGTAGTCCCTGTCAAAAATGTCCGTGGAGCTCTGCAGACTTGCACTAGCTGAGGATTTGGCTTAATTCAGTGTGTGCAATACACGCATGTCACTTCCTGACCGAAATTTAATTATATATGGTTGGAAGAAGGGAGCCTTCATGCTGCACAATAGTGTAGAAAAGGGAATTTTATGGCCAAGTTCCAAAGGGGTAGCCGTGTTAGTCTAGTTCAACAAAACAAACAAGAAGTCCCCATCTTCAAGCGTCTGACGAAATGGGATTTTCTCGCACAAAAGCTCATGCAATAAATAAATTTGTTAATCCTTAAAAGTGCCACCAGACTTTTTGTTTGTTTTTTATGGCCAAGGATACCATATGAAAAATATGGTATGAAAAACAGCTTGAGAACTTCAAGGGCCACTCACTGCAAAGAGGGCTTCTATTTTGAAGATGTCATTGGACAAACTCACTTGCAGTAACTTCTGTACTAGTTATGTTCTAAAGGGAGCTGTTGGTGATTTTCAGGAGCCTTTTATTCAAATTACTCCAAACTGACGGAAGGTTGTTTTCCCTGTTCCCAGTGGAATCTGCTCCTAAAATTATGAAAGAACAACCTAGGACTCCAGGGAGTCTAGATTTATTTCAAACCTGGTACTTAGACCCCTACAAAATACGCACACCCTCCACTTCTGGGGCTGATAGTGATATATACTATGACTAGTAATTTATTTTTAAATTATATTTGCATGTATGCTATGTTTTAAATTCCTGTATTTATAAGCATTTCTGTGGAGCTAGGCATCATCGCTTCTGAATGTCACCTGGAGACAAATAGTTTTAGTCTCACAATACTCCCATTTTACAGGTGGGAAAACTGAGCAAAAGTTAAGCGACACGCCTGCTTTCACACCATGAGATGGTGGCATAGCCAGAAACAAAAGCCAGATCTTCTAATTCCCAGCCCAGTCCTTTATCCACAAGAACATCTTTCCTGTCTAAAGGCTCACTTTTGTTTCCTTTAAGCTTGTTGACTGGCATCTTATTATTGAAGTTGTCACATTGATTTCACTGGGGCGATTCCCAGAAAAAAGTACTGCAAAGTGTGTGTAAGAATGGTAGAGAAGGGCCCTAAGTCTATAGCTAATTTATGAAAGGTACCAGTGGAGAGGTAGATATTGCAGTAACTTGTTACCTCCCAAATGGCTGTTGATGCACTTTGTGAAGAAGTATCCAAATATCTTCCGTATCATGCTTGCTTTTGTTTCTCTAGTAGCTGTAACACCCACAGGTAACACAGACTGTGCTCAATGACTGATACTTTGTCCTAACTACAACCTCTTCCCCCTGCTGAGCTTGATCTTGCACCTTAACTTGGTAAATTAGTCTACTGTCCACAGATATAGACTGTATATCCAATAGCAAAATCAGGCACGCGTTAACAATTTACTTTATGCATTAACATGAAATCTGATTCCCTTTCCGAATAGCTTTAAGAAATAGATAGAACTGCTTGCTACTATGGTGTACACTTTGGGCTGGATCTGCTCCAAGGGAAATCTGTGACAAAGCTTCCATTGAGTTAGTAAGGAGCATGAGGTGTCTGAACTTTAACATTAAACTTGCCTTTTTTAAATTATAAAATAGGTCACGCACTTCATTTTCCTTTCTTTTATTACTGCTTAGCTCTCTTTCTCTCGTCTTAATGAGAATTGTGTAATTCCCACTGAGAAAGGTGCGGTGCTGAAACGCATTTTGCTCACAGCACCATTCTGTCAGTCACTCCTAACTGTGGTGTGTGGAATGTGCTCATTGCATTGGCCCTGGAAAGCTTTTACTGCTTTAGAATGAGCGACTGAAATGATCTGTTCTGAATTGTAATTTATATTCAGGTTTACTCTTGGCTCTGATATTTAATCTTATAGGACCGAGTTCATCAATGATGTGGTGCCATTGAAATCAATAGCATTGTACTAAGGATGTGTATCTGGGGCATTGTAGGTGGTACTGAATCCTGACTCCATTAATGCTTAGAAATGATGCAGACGTTTGAGGTGAATTTTATACATCTTTTCTTTCCTTTGACTTATGTGATCTCAGGGTTTTCGGCAGTTGCAGCAGGCTAGCCAGAGCACCTGGATGATGCTTTGTTATACAGTATGTCACCTTTTCCTAGAGCACTTAAAATTCAGGTGTACACTGGATACACACTTGCCTTCTTCCTGGTGGGATGAGGCCCAGACTGTGAGCCAGACTCAGGCCATAAGTGATAAAGCTCTGAACTGGATCTCAATAGACTTGGCTTCTATTCCCACCTTGACTACTCTTCTCCTAGATGACATCAAGCAAGTTGCTCTGTGCTTCAGTGGTCCCAACTGTAAAATGGGGCTAATGATACTTCTTTGGTGACATGCTTTGAGCTCTGCAGAGGAAAAGCAGCTATAAAAGAGTAAAATGCCCTGCCTGACTCTCCTGTACTCTCTTCATTTCTTCAGCAAATTCCTTCTTTATGCTTTTACCTGAATAGCAGCCTGAGATTAGACTAGGTCCATGCTGAATGGGAGGATGAATCTAAAGTTTCTCCCATACTCCCCACTTCCCTACTCTAAGAAAAGACAGCTCAAGTTACTCCAGAGGCCTGGGCAGTCTGCTTCAGACCGCTGCTGCCGCACCCGCTTCCCTTCTGCTTCAAAATGACCATCCTTCGGCAACCTGCATCTCTTAGGATAAGTGACGCTCCTGCCATTATTCTCCTCAGCTAGCATTTTACAGGCCTTCGGGTTCCAGCTTTCCACCCAGAGTGTTAACCTCACCATGTTTGTTGGAGAAACAGGCAGAACTTCTGCCAGTGGCTATATTTTCCTTTCTCTTCCTCTACTTCCTCCACCACTTAATAAATCTCTAGCAGACATGGGACCAGCTGCCCACTCTGTAATACTCTTCCCAATCCTTCCTCCTCCCCCTCACCTCCCCGGTGCAGTCCATAAGCAGAGACTCTGTTTTATTTGCTTAGATGGAATTTGCTGCTCCACAGCCAGATGGAAATCTCTGGCCTCCTATCCCTGCTCCTCAGAAAGTCAGCAATCCCCTCAGTGATTTGTGTGAACCTTTGGTTCAGGTGAGCAAACAGCAATTCAGATCAGACTCGCCTTTAAACTTAATAAAGGAAAGAAATCCAGTGTAACAAGAGGAGGACTGAGGCCATCCCTTTATGTTCTAGTTCATCTTTCTCAGCTTTATCAGAAGCTGAGGAATTTGATAGTTCCCCAGAATTACAAAAAGGAAAAAGCCAGTAGCCCTTTAGGTCAAATTCATAATCCAATAGTTATGAAAATTCCTCAAAAAATGCTATACAAGGAAGTAATTAGACTTCACTAATTTATTGCCTTTCAGTGGAGTTTGGGGGTCTATCAAGGATGTTGATCAATTGAAGAGGGTTCAGAGAAGAGCCACACAAAATGATTAGAAAACCTGCTTGATGGTCATAGGGAGCTCACTCTCTTTAGTTTAACAAAGAGAAGGTTATGGTCCTATAAGTCTATAAGTACCTACATGGGAACAAATATTGTAAAAATAGGCTCTTCCTTCTAGGAGAGAAACATTCAATATGATCCAGTGGCTGGAGGCTGAAGCTAGATAAATTCAGGCTGCAAATAAAGCGTATTTTTAACAGTGAGAGTAATTAAACTCTGGAACAATTTAGCAAAGGTCATGGTGGACTCTCCATCATCAGCAATTTTTAAATCAAGACTGGATGGTTTTCTAAAAGATCAGCTCTAGGAATTATTCTGGAGAAGGTCAATGGCCTGCTTTATACAGGAAGCAAGACTAGATGATCACAGTGGTCTGTTCTGGCCTTTGGATCTATTAACTTCCTTAGATTGCTTGGAAATTCCCTATCAAAACCAATAGGAAGACATGTCCCTCATTCTCTAGCGGGCCTACTTTTGAATTTTAAGAAAGGAGTACTTTCTGAATTTCAGTATGACTGTTCCAAGGATGATATCCATAACCTCCATCTGTAGCCTCATTAACTAATATTTGGAGTTCATGATTAAAAAGAGACTACCAGCATGATGGAAATTCAGCCCGAGCAAGAGCAACTGGAAGAAAAAGGGGTAAGAAAACAAAGGAAGGCAACTGAATGACTAGATAGTATTTCTCTTCAAGTTCTGAAAAGGAACTCTGCATCCCTTGATATTCAACACTTCAAGCAGATCTAGAAGCTGTGTGAGATTGATTGGGTAGTCAGGTGGGAAACCCAAAGGTTCTAGTCAGTGCAGGAAAGCTAATCAAATTTTCTCTGTTCCTTTTATTTAGTGAGGGGGGCAGATGGGGTTGGGAAGTGCGGTTCTTACCTCGAATGAAAGAACTGATACTTCCCTTTGTGGGACATTTCTAGTCAAGCAGTCTAGGGATGTGACTATACACTTCTTAAAGTCAGAATGTATGAGAGCACTCTAACATATTGCCCTTGGACCATCAATATGCATCCAGAGCCATTGTATCATGTAAAAATAAACTTTCTATTAATACGGAAGGTCCACATCCATTTTGCAGAAAATGTCCTTTGTGCCCTTGTTTCTGATACTTCTTGTCTTTTCCAGTTTGCAGCTGGATTTTCTGGTTTAGGCTTAAGTCATGGAAGGCTGACTCAAGCCAAGCAGTTAATGGCTACACCCTAACTATTCAGGAGGAAAACCTCTGTTTAAGGCAGTTATTGGAATGGTAGAAAAAGAAAAGATTCCCAACTCTCCTCCAAAAGGTCAAAAAGGAAGTATAGCTGGTTCTGTGGGAGTTGTTAATCCTGCCTGGTACACCAGTTTGCAAATGTCTCAGCTTTTTCAGATGATGATTGGACATATCTAGACCTCACGTCCTTGATTATATGGGACTTTGTCAGATCCAGCTTCTTCTCTGGAAACAATTACAGCAGATAACTTCAAATCCATCTTGTTCCTAGGCACCGGACTCCAGTACTTTTGTTCTGGATGCATAACAAGCACCTTTAAAACAGGGATGGACTGAAATTATCCAGAAATGGGAAGAATTTCCTCTGGACAAGTTCGAGTCACTAGTAATAACTTGATATGGTCAGCTCAACCTGTGAGGAAAGCTATTTAACACCTATTGGAGATAGAAACCACAGAACTGCTATTAAAGTTGGGAAGATTGTACTGAGCTTATTTATTTTGATTCTCCTAAGATGTAGTGGTTCTAATACTGTACTGTATGTAGCTCAGACTCGAAATAAGTTTACTAAAAACCAAGGTTGCACTACATGGTCTTTTAAAGTACTGGTGACTATCCAGATATCTCTCTACGTTAGCATTCCCAGAGTTGAAGTTGAACCAGTGGTAACCGTGGAAGGAAATGTTGGGAGTGGGGGGCTTTTTTGTTAATCTCTAGACAGTACAGTAAGACTTTAGCCCTCTTTCTATTTATAGTAATAGGTTCTCTACAAAAGGGCAGAGCTAATGAAAAGGCACCAACGTGATAAATGGAGACAAAGCTGCCATGGTAATAGGTGCTATATAAATCAATAAAATCAAAATTAGTAAAAGCTTTTATAAGAATTCATCATGTAAGCTGACATGAAGCTGAGGATCATAAAAATGCAAAGGTGTATGTAAAACGTACCCTAGACGATATAGCAGATTTTTCTCGTTTGTAAAAATGTTTGTGTATAAAAACCATAGACAAAGTTCAGCGTGTTGCAATGGCTTTGTAATTACAGTCCCATTACATGAAAGCATAAAATGACACGATAAAAAGGCTTATGCTTAATAATACTTCATTAGGTACTCATCATTTATCAGTGTAGAGCACAGCATCTGCTTCTGTGGGAAAATGTGTTTTGATGGAGCAAAGTTAATTTCCTAACAGCAGCCTAGTCTGTGACACAATGAGAATTTATGCCCAGTCTTTCAGCCTTGTTGGTCAGTTTGATTAGATATCCCTGTTTAATGTGATTGGATCATCCTGGTTTACATATTGTGTATTCTCTAAATAGCTGTAAAGATGTAACATGTTTCATTCATGTCATATAGAGTAGGTTTGTAGGAAGAAGCACCACTAGATGAAATTATATACATGCCTGACCTAAGATACATGATCTTTTTCTGTGGCTAAAGAGAACTGGAAGCAACAGATTACATGATCTTTTTCTGTGGCTAAAGAGAACTGGAAGCAACAGATTCACTACTTCCTTCTGACACTTGTGGCCACATGCTGTTTTGGAAGTGGGGGAAATGCTTGAAAGAAAATGGCAAAATATTTTTGCACAATACTTTATATTTTGATTTTTTTTTTTTTTTTTAAAAAAAAAAGGAGCAATAGCACCAGAACAAGCTCACAGTCCAGGTTTAGCTAATTCAGGCGTAAGCATGATGAAACTTCCCTGATTGTGTGCTGCCCTTTTATGAACACTGGTCTCCTGCTGCAGCTCCAGTAGTAGATGGCTGTTTTGTGGATCAGCATTTACAAACACATGATCACTTTACATCTAATGGCTATGTCTACTGTGGGCTGGATTTAAATATTTTCTGTTGTGCTAATCCATAACCAGATTAACACTTAGCATGCTTTACGTGTTTAGCAAAGACGAATCTTTAAAACACTAATGTGAGGCAGGTAAGAAAAATATTGTTGTTCCCATTTTATAGAGAAGGAAGTAGAGCCAGGGAGGTTAATATTTGTTTGAAGCTATACAGTGAGTCACAGTCCATATGCCTATCCATGACACCACAGGGCTATAAATTATAGAGCTCAGATGTACCTGCGTTGCAATAATAGAGATTTCAGCAGTTTGTTGCAAATGCATCATTCAGATGGGAAGCTTGTCATTCTTACGCTTTTTGACCATAGATAGTTGTATAGGGTGCTCCACAGCACTATTATTATTCAGCATTGCAACAGCATCCAAAGACCCCATCAGTTAGACACACCATTGTGTTGGGTCCTATACAAATGCACACGATGACATGGTCGCTTACCCAGAGATCTTGCGTGTGGTCTGGCATGCAAAATTGAACATATTTGGGGCAGGAATTGTCTTTCTTTTTTGTTTTGGAAAGCACTAAGCACATTATCAGTTTTGACAAATTAGTAATACAAAAAGCTGTAGCCCCATGTTGCATTTTGGGTAAGCATTGTCCATCGGGTGTGTTAATTAAAATAAGAATGCATCTGATTTGCTCATTTTAGAAGATCAGTTTTAAAAGATGGTGCCAAAGTAATTATATTTTCAGTTTTTGTGCATGCATACATGCATAATTCCTATATAGAGAAGATTCTCATCTGAAATTGTAGAGGACTGGTTTGAAGACTATACAAAACACTCAATATTGGAAGAATTCTAGATCTTGAATGGTTGACGCTAGTAAATTTATTAATTATTTTATGGACTCCAAATTCTTATGGAAATATCATTAATATCTATAATGTTCCCACGTGCTATGTTTTTGCATTTTGATCTCTAATTTAGCTGACTTATGTAGTCAAGCAGTTCCGTAGTGACTCCACAGCTGCAGCAGAGAGCAAGTTGTTCCAGTCAAAGTCTTCATTAACTAGCAGTCACACTTTACTGCTTGACCTACTGTTTCCTGACGGTATGGAATGACTTCTATTTGGTCTTCTAATATTCCTATGGGGCTTTCACTGAAGTCAATTGAAATTGTATATATTCATGTGTGGACTGAATTGGGTCCTTTTTGGTAGTATATGTTTCTAATTATTACCTGCCATCTTTGATCAGGCCACTCTGCTTTACTAGGGTTCTTCCAGCAAGCCATTGTGGAAATCCTCTCTCTTCAGAGGAGAGGACCTCAAGGCCTCATTTTAGTATACAGACATTTGTCGTGTCTTTTACAAAACAAAGAAAAGACAAATTTCAGAGATCCACCTTTGGAATCTCACAGTATCAGACAGGTCATGGTAGTTTTGCGGGCTAGTTCAACACCTCCTTAAACATGAATGGTTAAATGTATTCATTATGTTAACAAAGGCCCTATTCATGAACGGTAAATTCTTTGCTCATTACGCATGCATAATTCCTATTAATGCTTCTGGGGGTTACGTGTGCATAGTGAGAAGGAGACTAAAGCTTATGTCAACATAAGCTTTATGTTATAATTGTCTAAAATTATGTTTACAACATCCATGTTTGGAATTAGAAAAAAGGGTTTGTGTACTATATACAAGAAATGGATCAAATTCTCACAAATTTCCTAACGTCTGTGATCCTTTTTTATTTAGGAAAGTAGTGGTTTAGTGCAGAATGCTATCTGGAGAAATCAGTGGATATAAATATTACCATGATGCTGTAAAAAGGAAACCTATGCAGGACTTACTGGGTGTCCATCACTTTGGAAATTCAGGCTACTTATTTCAATGCCAGAAGAAGGACCCAGGACCCTAACTTTAGGCAACCAGTTCTGAAAGATCTTGGCTCATATTTATAAGGGTACTGTCTAGTGAGGTTTCTGGTTTATATCCATTAGGGGTATTTCCATATAAAAACCTCACACATACCTATGTATTAAGATTCCTCACACTTAGCTGCACATCAAAGCAACATAAAGAAGGTCAACATTGCCTGAGAGAGCCTTGCAGGTCCCAGCAAGTGCTTGAACTCCGAAGGACTTTCAAGTGGCCTAACACGGGGGGTGTGCAAGGCCAGTATTTTTTTTTGTTCTGTTGCAAAACATCAATGCCCATAGTGCTGAGGGACCCTGTCAAAGTCATTTTCCTTTTCAAAAGGCTGCTTTTACATCTACATTGTTCACATCCGCTGTGTTGAAGTCTAAGTAGCAGAACATTGGCACAGTCTTTCCTTTGTTCTCTGTAAATATGGAGTTAAATGAGCAAGCTTTGTGCTGTGAAACAAAAATGGAAGTTAGAGACTGACGCTCGATAAATAGACTTCACTGAAGCTATATTGATGTGTATAGCCATATATGTTCATGGTGATAATCTGGTAAAAAGGAAGTGTGATTAGAAAATTACAATTTTAAGGCCATTGACATCAGTAGAGCTATGTAATTTATACTAGCAGAGGATCAGGCCTTAAATCTTTTGATGAAGTCTAATATTAGACTAAAATGTTCTTTTCTTCATACGTTTTAACGTTGTTGATGAGGTATAGAACCAAATACAAAAATGATATGCTAGATTTACTAAAGCAAAATAAAGCCTTTTCAAAACACTGTAACCCACCATTTGTGGTATAAGGAAGGAGAATACATCAGAAAAGCTATTTACAAAGGACCAAATGCAGACATGTCCCATTTGCAGCGATGCTAGTGAGAAGGGCATGGCAATAACATGGAGTTGGTGAGCTAGAGGGGCAGGAAAGTGGCCTGAGACAGAGTTTGCATAAGGCAGAATGTGTCAGCGCTGCAGTGGAGAAAACTTAACAAAAGCCCTACTTAGTGCTGCCTTACAAAATGCTGGGTATGCTCCCCCCTGTATTTTGGTCCTTGATGCTGTCCTGTTCCATCTCGCATCCTCATCATTGTAGTATCTGAACACGACTTTATTCTTGAAATATATGTATCCTGATTTCACAGATAGTTTCAGCGTGCCTCAGTTCCCTAGTCCCTCAACCCCTTGGAGCAACCTTTCCACCCTAGCAAAAACGAAAGCTCAGGTGATTATACTGCCTCAGGTACATGTGTTCTGCCAGCTGATTATCTCCCCAGTGCTTAGCAAATGGTAAGTGGAATTTTGTGTGGCTGAGCAAAGGGTTAGCAGAACAGTTGTCCCCATCCCACCATGCACCTGTGGAGGATTATCCAGAATGTATCCTAAGTGGAGCTATCTCGCATAAAGGCTGGAAGCCACTAGAGTGATATGTGGTCTGAGGCATGTTACATTTATATGGGCAAGCTAGAATAGCTCTGTAATAAGTGTGAAAGTGAGATGATAAAGGGAAGAAATGGAGCAGAACTCTGGAAGGTGAGAATTGTTAAAGATTGGTTCATTCAAAGGTAACAATCAAATGTCTTCAAATTAATGTTCTCAAAAGTGCTAGACGTTGAAGCTGTAAAAGCTCTTAGTCTTCTTGAAGTCTAAGATAATATATTTATTGCCGTTCAGAGTAGTTCAGAGTTTAGTAGGCTAAAATGTTTCTTCCTTGGTTTCAAGCTTTATGGATTCAAGCTTCAATAAATCAAATTTTCCCTTCCAAAACTGGGTTGCCCTAGATAAGTCAGGAAACATAAAAGCATACCTTCCCAAGCCTATGACTTGACTGTACCTATTTGTGAGTTTAAAACTTTTGGTATATTCTTCAGTCACTGAACACTGACCTGCCATTCTCTGTATCCCTCTTCTATAAAAATAGCCTCTCTGGGGAACAAATAAAAGTTTAAATTGTAAAGTTCTTTTTTCTTAAAGGGCTTTTGATTTACACAAGAATCCAAAAAATGTATTCTGGGGATATTATGACAGATGCTGATATCTTAGATCAATAGCAAAGGTGTAATTTTATCCAGTATGTCAATTTGGCAAGTTGATATGCTTTTCTGGAGGTTGCAATCTTGTACTCAGCTACCATTTCAAACAACTCTCTAGCCTTCATAACTGTGAAGATACCTCCCAAATGGGAATACAGTGTAACCAATACATCATTCTCTATCTGAGTCTACATGCATCTCGAAACCAGAGCACAGAGAGGTTTGAGCTATCCCATCCACCTTAATGGTGTGTGAACTTCAGAGCATCAGTGCAATAATGTAAACGTCAATGTTGTTGGCTAGTTCATGGAGAACAAAGTAGGCAAGAAAGGAGACATGATGATTCAGAATATACTGTGAGTGGTGTGCTGTTCTGATGTCTCAGGTGGGAGAAGCATGGCTTATTATAATAAAGGCATGCATATGATGCCTCAGGGCTCCCTTGTGTTAGGCACTGTACAGACACATGACAGCCCAAGCTCTGGATTCATGGTAATCTACTTAGTCAAAAGAGATACAGTATAGGAGAGAGGAAATATTATCCTCATTTTATAGATGGGGAACCGAGGCACAGAGACATTGTGACTTGCCTGAGGGTAGCATGGTCTTGTCCATCAGCATACCTGAAAGTGCTTCACAGGCTTCCATCTTGGAGTCCACCTTTTCCAATCTGTAGTCAGTGTGAAGACTTTTGGAACTATCCTAAACTTCATGCCTCCAATTCTTGAGGTGAGAACATCTGTTTTAGAATCCATTCTTAAGACATCTCAGAAGATTTACATTCTCCAGAAATCAATCCTACTACTAAACTCTCCCACAGAGACAAGAAAACTTCAGTAGATGCAGTTAACTGTGATGGCCCCATGTGGGCTACTTCTAGCCCTGATCTTAGAAAATGACAAAAGACCTCTTCTGAAGTGATTTCACTGTGGACTTTCTCTTACCCAGTGAGTAATTTCTCTATTCTCATTGCAACAGTCTTGAAGAAAATACCGGTTTGTGTCCAGCAAAAACAAATCATAATCCATAGTCAAGGTTGACAGAAGAAAGAAAAGAGTGAGGAAATGAAAGGATAAAGACCTCCTTCCTTCTGTTGAGGTTACACATTCAAAGAGAACTGCTAGCAGAAGTGGAAGTGCTGTTGCTTAGCCTTGGTCTACACTGTGGGAAGATTTTGGCGGCAGTTGAAGGGAGATATGCGAGACACTTAAAATAACTTGGGTGTCTCCCTTCAACTGCCTAATGCGTACTCATCAAAGTGTCTTCAGTGTATTGAGTTGATGGAAAATGGCTTCCAGTCAACTCAGCACCTTTCAATATAGCACAGCCAAGAGCAAGACATTGTATTCTGTAATGTGTACTCTTCATTTACCAACGCTTTACTCTGAGGTGTAGATTAAGGTGTCGTGCTAAATTGCTAAGACAGCATTTGCACACATTTATTTATGTATTGTGTAGTGATTTTGCATGATCATTAATCTCTAGCTTCTCTGAGATCTGGTCTACACTAGAGAGTTTTGTCGACAAAAGTCAGCTGTTGTCTACAAAACAGTGTTGGCATACACACTTCAGTTGCCCTTCGCATCCTGCGCTGATGAGACTGTCCTGGTTTTTTGACAAAATAAAGCCGCCGCAATGAGAGGTGTAGGGCTTCTGTCAGCAGAGCTAGCACCATGCAGTGTCGGTGTGGACACTGCATCCCCTTACAATGACAGGGGCATTCTGTCATTCTTGTCAATTTCACTGCTCCGCTGCAAACATGGGGTGGCTGGTTCTTGGCTCCCAGCTGGGAGCTTGGACCAGGCAAGCCATAAGCTGTTGCAAGCCTGGCTCAGGGCTGTGAGCCAGAGAGGGAGAAGCCCCTATGTTGCTGCAGGCAAGTTCCCAGCTGGGACTGGCAGGCAGGGGAGAGGGTTCACTCATAGGGAGAGGGAGCTGAGAGATGCATCTCGGATCTCCCCACACTGCCCCTTCGGTTGGTGGAAGTGTTCCTGGTGTGGACACAGATCACCCACCCAAGGAAAGCAGTGTGGACATCAATCACCACTGTAATTGTTGTGTTGGCTGGGTGGAAAGTCGACATTTTATGTCAACAAATTTTTCTAATGTAGACAAGGCATGGCACTGTAGATGCTTTGCAGCAGGGACCATCTTTTTGTTTTCTGCTTGTAAAACACATAGCACAATGTGGCCCTGTCTACAACTGGGGCTATTAAGAATTGTGATATGAATGATGAATAAACTCATCAATAATGAATAAATAGTATGAATCTCTCATTCGTTCACTCCTTTAGTCGATTATGGGTTTGTTACCTTAGATAGAATAGGCCCAATTTATCACTGCATTACTCTAGTTTTCTCAGTCATTCCGTCTGATCTTGAAGGAATTACAGTGGCACAAAACTGCAGTAACCTAGTACTAAACCATGCTCAGAGAATTGGCTACATTGGGCCATTGTTACCGGCTATTGTAAGTAGTTATAGTGGCATGATCAACACATTTTCAGAATCAGCCACATACAGAGAGAGTCCTTGAGACTTGTTTATAATCATCTGTGGACTTTTAGTTCAGTGCTATGGGGTTGCTAACGTTGGCATTGAAAGATCCTGATTAGTAGGGTCACTGGAAATCTGTGGAAATTTCCCCAGATTTTGCAGAATTTTACCCTCCCTCTGCGCTTCCAAAGAAATTAACCAATCAAACAAAAGATCCTTGGAATGTGATAAAACATTTTGGAAAATCTGGATTTTTTTAAAAGTACATTAATTCAAAATATTGATGCAAACACTGATAAATTGATTTATTTTTCAATACATTGTATGTATATATGGTAAGTAGCTTCAGATAACAAATGGCCAAGACTGTCAAAAGGGGTTCATGATTTTGGGTGTCTCAATACTGGCTGTCAAACTTTAAAGGGGACTGGTTTACAGAAGGCAGATGTACAGCATTTTCTGAATACTGTGCCCCTTTAAGATTTCACCCAAAACTGAGGCACCCAAAATCACTAGCTAATTTTGAAAATTCTACCCTTAGATTTAACTTCAGTGAACTTTACCTTTTTTTTTCTACCACTTCCCTAAAATCTTTCTTTCCCTCTGGAGGTCACCCTGTTCTCCAAAAGTTTTCAGTTCCACCGCAGATATCTTCCAGTTGTTTGAGAATCATCTTTGGTGTTCACCTCCCTTTTAGCCTGGACTCTTCTCATAGACGCCTATGTTGTGGGTCAAAAGGAGGAGGAAAAATCACATAACTTATGTGTATCTTGGAAATTGTTCCCACCGTGTGCCCCTCAAATTATTCCTACCATTTGTGAGAGAAGCTATTAGCAGGTAGAGCCAACTGAAGTGATTGTCAGTTGCAAAGCTGTTAGTGTTAACATCTGAATTATCATTTGGCTTCAGAGTTGAGATGAATGACGCAGTTTGCACCACTTGGAGCTATTTCATTTTGTCTCCCTGTAGCACTAGAAAGACAGGCTTGTATTGATTTTCACTTGAGGGCTTTCTTTGTGAGTAGAGGGACTAGAAATCTACTTTCTTCATTGAAAAATCACAGTGCTATAAACACTAATCCACGGTGAGAGACATCTGCACTTCAGTTTAGAAGTTCCACTGCATACATTTCCTGTGGCACCTCTCTTGGTGCGCTGTAGCTCAAGGTTTTATGAGAATGATATGCTTCCCAGGCTGGAGAGAGGAAACACAATGCCTTTAGTTGACTGGTCTTGAAAACCACAGAGAGAGAGATTTATTGTGCTGCTGTAAGAAACAGTACGTCTGCTTTTTAAATAAATCAAGATAGCTTTTCTGTCATGCAGCAGATACAGAGGGACATAAAGAAGCAACAATGAATCTAGACTTTTTCAGTTGATTTGTCACAATTCTGGGAATTCGTCCCATAACACATGTTATGGAAAGTTAAAGTAATGACCACCTAGTATTACAATAAATAACATTCTGCTTTTTCTACTCACTTTGCACATGACTTCTGTTGCAATGCTCATTTACATGGGTCCGCTTCTCAGTGGGAGTAACTCCATCAAAGTCACATGAGCTCTGGGGTTGGTAAGGACTTCACCATCCTCAGTTTTCTCACGGATGAGTCACTTGAATTGCTCTGCCTCACAAAAATTTGGCTGGCTGACACCACAGGACTGGTGTTAGCTCATCTCATCTAGCCAGGATTAAGCTATTCACCTCAGTCTCTAGGAGGACAAATCTGGAGGTGGACTAGCCCTTCCAGTTCCTCTCAAGCTCAAATGTAGGGAAAACTCACTTGACTGAAAATCCTTTGACTCCATTTGTAGCCAGCATCATCTGTATTTAAGGCTGTCATAGAATCGTAGGGCTGGAAGGGACTTCATGAAGTCATCTAGTCCAACCCCCTGCTAAAAGCAGGGCCACTCCCACTAAATCATCCTAACCGGGTCTTAAATGTTTCCAAAGATGGAGATTCCGCCACCTCCCTAGGTAACCCATTCCAATGCTTCACCACCTCCCTAGTGAGAGAGTTTTTCCTAATCTCCAACCTCGACCTCCCAGCTGCAACTTCCCACTCGTCCAATTAGAAAATTAGTGCAAATGGGCAAGGTTCTCTTGTAATTTAATTTGTTTGCTTGCTACTTGTTACCCAAATGATCCTTTCAAAAATAACTTGGCTTTTAAAAATGTTTGGAGGCAGATAGTTAAGTAGCATGTGTCTTAGGGCCTGTCTTCATTGCAAACTTATCTCACATCCAGCTATGGGTTTGGGTTTGCCTTTATCATGCTCTATGTTCATACATCTGCACAACTCTGTCCGTACTGTGTGACAAGGTTGCCACCGCTCCTGAGCCTAGAGGGCAGCCATGGAGGTAGCTGTTAATGTGTATTGCTATCATACAGCATGTGTGAAGATGTGGAGTCACACCAATCAAGACTTGATAGCCTTCCTATCCATTCCCATAAGCTCGCAGACTGGAAATGAGCTATAACTGGTTCTTAGAGTCAGGTGGCTGACTGGGCCCTGCCCTCACCACCCCAGGCCTGTGAACAGCAGAAAGGAGAATGGGAGAAAGGCAGAAATATTCTTAGAGTTTGGAAACACTAGCCTGGAATTTTCCAGGTCCTAATGCCTGGTAAATAAGGGCAGCATTGGTACCTTAGCAGTCATGGTTAGATGCAGGATAGGGATGAGACCAGAAGTCCAAGTGGGTTTCCTCAGTACACAAAAT
Organism: Pelusios castaneus; assembly: GCA_007922175.1. NCBI lineage: Eukaryota > Metazoa > Chordata > Testudines > Pelomedusidae > Pelusios > Pelusios castaneus. The sequence goes on from ML685789.1 coordinate 16,044,738, forward strand.
GTTACAAATCACACACTTTTGATTCAACTTCCGGAGGGAATTTACGGACAGGAGCCAAGTGCCATTGAAAGTGGGGAAACAGAGGCACAGATGAGTGCTATGGCCAGGATCCCAGCTGAAATTGGAGAAATTGAGCCATGACTTAGGCCTTGTACACACGAACATTTTATCGCGCATTAAAACTCATTACTGCGCGATAGCAACAACGGCGTACACACGTGCAACAGGGCTGTTGCGCGTTAACTGCCTTGTTGTAGCGCAATACAAAAACCACCTCGACGAGGGTGGTAACAGCTAACGCGGAACAGCTGTTGCGCTTTTGCGCTCGTGTGTACGCTTACCGCGCATTGACTGGCCTCCAGAAGTGTCCCAGCATTCCAAAGTCATCCTCTCTGGTCTTCCCCCACCCGCTCTGTGGCCGTGACGAAACTGTCCCCGCCTTGCCCCGAACTTATTCCCGGGATTTTCAAATTTCTAGTCTGTTTCACTTCCTGCTCTCTTCCTCGTGGAGTGTGTTTGGGCTCCAATCATCAGTAGCAATGGCGGCCCGCCGTGGAAGACGCGCACCCCTTTGGAGCACGGCAGAGGTGCTGGATCTGATCAGCATCTGGGGAGAGTCCGCTGTGCATGCGCAGCTACGCGGCAGCAGGAGGAATTATGACACATTTGGCATAATTTCTCGGGCCATGTCAGAGAGAGGGCATGATAGAGACACAGTGCAGTGCAGATCAAAGGTGAAAGAGCTCAGAATAACCTATCACCGAGCGAAGGAGGCAAACCGCCGTTCCGGATCAGCGCCTGCTACATGCAGGTACTACAAGGAAATAGAAGCCATCCTCAGTGGGGACCCAACAACCACTGCCAAGAGTCCCGTGGACACTTCAGCCCCCCCTCATCCGGTGATTGCCAGAGCCGAGCAGGATGAGGACGTTGTTGAGGAGGAGGAGGAGGAGATGGAGGATGACACGGAGGAAAGCGCAACTGCGTGTAGCCAGGAGCTCTTCAGCAGCCCCGCTGAGACGTCCACCCAAGGCTTGAACTGCAGCGTGTTCTCTGAGGCGGCAGAGGGGGGTTCAGGTAAGTTTCTCCTTCGTTCAGCTCTGGCTCCTGCTAAAATATCATTGTCAGGGGTGGGAGTGCTTGCGGGTCCCCGCTGTGCATGCTATTTACTCTGCATTCATTAGAAGGGCATCAATACAAGCAGTGATTGTAAAATAATCATCTGCATTTAGGTCAGTAAAGGTTTCCTCGATGTAACTCCAGAGCCTAATACTCAGGTTAGATGGGAGAGCGTTTGTGTCTACGCTCCCAAAGACAGATACTCTGCCTCTCCAGCTGCAAAGCACAGCCCTGGGAACCATGGCAGCACACAGTGCAGTAGCATACGGTCCTGGCTTGCAACTGGCGGCATGTAGGATATGTATTCTAGATGGCAGGGGCACTTTGAGGAGAAAGATATCTGGTTCCATCTGTGTGCCCTCTGCAGATTCTTAGCCACCGGTAAGCCGTCTATTAGAACGTACCTTGTCTGCTTCAGCGAAGCGTAGTGTGTTGACCGCCCTCTACCTTCCAGTGGAATGTGCAACTGGAAGGTTACATTGGTTATCTATGCTATAAGAACATAAGAAAGGCCGTACTGGGTCAGACCAGAGGTCCATCTAGCCCAGTATCTGTCTACCGACAGTGGCCAGTGCCCAGGTGCCCCAGAGGGAGTGAACCTAACAGGCAATGATCAAGTGATCACTCTCCTGCCATCCGTCTCCATCCTCTGATAAACAGAGGCTAGGGACACCATTCTTAACCCCTTTCTGGCTAATAGCCATTTATGGACTTAGCCACCATGAACTTATCCAGTTCCCTTTTAAATATTGTTATAGTCCCAGCCTTCACAACCTCCTCAGGTAAGGAGTTCCACAAGTTGACTGTGCGTTGTGTGAAGAAGAACTTCCTTTTATTTGTTTTGAACCTGCTACCTATCAGTTTCATTTGGTGACCCCTGGTTCTTGTATTATGGGAGTATTTAAACAACTTTTCCTTGTCCACTTTTTCCACATCAGTCATAATTTTATATACTTCTATCATGTCCCACCACTCGGTGCTCGTGTCTCTCGACCAGAAACGGCGTTGCACCGTGTGCAGATGATCGGTGAAGGAGCTGAGCAACGCGGTGCTGTTGCTCTGCAGGGCATCGATCAGCCCCTACTCCTCGGTGTCCTCGTCTGACTCGGAGCTCATTGCATACTGAGCAACAAGCCGCGATGTATTCAGAATGTTGAAGGCAACAGTGGAGATCAGAGCACGATCCATGCTGTCGCTGTTGTGATTGATTGCAAGTGGTGCGTTGCGTCACTGCAATGTTGAAAATAGGCGCGAGTTGCTATTGGAAACGACGAAGACGCTAGGGGAACACAAAGCACCATGGGAAACTGACACTTTACCCATGGCGCTTTGCGTTCCTTTCCTTCATCCCATGATTCATAGCGCCGATTTAGGAAAAATGGAATGATGGGATAGGTGCCCAGAAGTCATTGCGCTCAACCGCGATAATGCATGTAATTTTGTTGCGTTGCAAGGAGCAACGTGTGTACGCGTTGTCCCGGAATAAAGGTCACGTGAGTTTTATAGCGCGATTGCCATGTTGCGCTTTAATCTGATCGTGTGTACATAGCCTTAGTGTTGCTGAAAGTGAGGAAACTGAGGCAGTTAGAGTACCACTATGTATTCTAATTTAATTTCACACCCTGGATAGTGCCCTCAAGATGCGTATGCTGCAATTAGCAGTCAGCTGCCTCTTTAGTCATGGCCAGACCCAATTAATTGTTAATGGCAAAGCATGAGATGGAGGAGTGGTAGTGTTGGGCAATCCCTGAATCAGTGCAATAAGATTTCCACAAAGGCAGGACTGGACACCAGAGTAAGATCTGAACTTTGCACATTTGTGCATGTTAACTAAATTGCAGAATAATGTCCAGTAGGAGCCCTTGGTTTCCCGTGCTCAGAACTGTCCAAATATTCATATTTGGGGTTGATATTTACCATAATTGGTCTCTGCCTGAACATGTTATGTTTTTTCACCTTAAAGTTTGAGCAAAGTCCTTTTGGCTATCTTGATTTTTTTTAGTTCATCAAATGTGAGAAAAGTGCTTTTCCTTTTAACCCCACCACCCCCAACCAAAACACCCCAATACAATCTAACCAGCTTTTTTTAGAATGTGTTGCTGCAAACCAGCTGTAGTTTGAAATTTGAAGTGTAGTGTGTACATCAGTGGTTCCCAGCCTATGGTCCGGGGGCCAAAAGTGGCCCTCAGAGGCTTTCAAAATGGTCTCTGGGTCTCCTCCTGCTGGCTACAGAAGGGAGCTGCTGCATAAGGATCCAGGTGGAGTACATTTCCACAGGGCTGAAAGGCTGGTGCAGACTCCTTGCTGCAGCCAATTCCTAGATGTTGGGGTCCTTGCTGGAGCCAGAGGGAGGGAGACACTGATCTTTCATCCCCTTGAGGCAGAAGGGAGCCACTCCACTCCACCTAGAAATCCAGGTGGAGTGCACAGGGTTACCAGATGTGTGCGGTTTCCCTGCCACAGCCAGGGAGACAGGAAGAGGCAGCCTCCTTGCTGAACTTTGGCCAGGACCATTCTTGGGGTGAATGGGGTGACCATCCCAGCTCTGTGGTTCCATGGGCCCAGTGCCACTGGCCCCCCACTGCCGTGCTGCCCCCCGCTGCCTTTGGCAAGGGGTGATGGAAATGCGGAGCCCAGTCTCTGGGCCAGCCCATCCCGCCCCCTCCCAGTGGGGGGGAGGGGGCAGCAGCCCCAACAGACCAATTGACCCTGGGTCCCGCCCCTCCCTTGGGACAACCCTGACTCTGGCAGCATTGGGGGGGGGGGGTGCTGCTGTCGGACACTGGTGGCCCTTCAGAGTTGTAAAAATAATTTGTGGCCCTTGAGCCAAAAAGGTTGAGTCGCGCTGCTCAGTTTGTATCCCTGCACTTTGATTGACTGAGCCTGTTTCAGGATAGCGCACAGACCATTCAGCCTCTCTAGAGAATCCTTGCTGCAGGTGCATGAGGTCGGTCTATCTTTGTTCCACAGTGGTGTGGAAGATGGCATAGTGAATAAGGGGCAAGTGTAGAAAAGCATACATACCACTTAGGGAAAACTAACTGCCTGCTAATCTCTGAAATGATGTTCCCGATCCATTTTCTTCCTTCCTTTTACAGCCGTAATTTGAAATGAGCATCTTTGTCTTGGTGACTGTTAGCAGTGTACTGGGGAGAGATTTTTGTAAGGGAAGTTTAGCTGCCTCAGCTCTAGGAACAGTCAGTTGTTTGTGATGTCTTTATCAAACAGAACAGATTGCTGGGTCCTCAGCTGCAACACCTCTGACAGCTATTGGTCTGAAATCTGAGATGTATTCTGGAGCCTGTCTCAGAAGTGTTAATACATTTCCCATTCAGTCCCCACGAGTCGGTGCTTTCCTCCACATCCCTATGCCTTATTGATGGAGACAGTGTTTTGCATTAAGATATGATGGGATACATTTATTATCTTTCCAGTGTTATTACAGTCTTCAAAATAATGCTAATTGTCTCTAATTAATCTCAGCACCCAGGAATGCAGAGTAGAGAGAGCATATATTAGAGTACTTTTAGGTAAAAGATTCTACTTTAAGGCTACTATTAAATAAAAGAAAGCTGTCAAGCTCTCTATATGATATGAATATTGACTTAGAAGTATCATGAGGAGACTAAGGTTCACTTTGTTGAACTTTTAATACTCTTGTTTCTACATCAATTCTTAACTTTTTTGCTATTTCCTTTTAAGAATGCCTTTTATAGCTTTTTGGCTCAATCAGCAGACACAACCACCAACCTCCTGCAGTATTCATCCATGGAGTTTACTGAGTGAGGAATTCCAGGAGAGCAGCTTCCCTGGAGGTTTCCTTCCACTTTCTTAAAGCTTTCTTAAGGAAACATAGATTTTTCCAGATACCTGCTTTGATTCAAATCCTACAGGCCTCTGCATTGGCCTGCAAAGTGCATAACCTACAGAATTGCCGTGTTCTGTTTTATGGGATGGGCACTGAGCTGGCATAAGGGGCTTTACTTCCCAAACTCCATACACTGTGAATCTGACCTCTTCAGGGGCGCTCAAAGCAGAGGTTCAGAATGTCTTTGTGTGGAAGGGCTAGGGGAGCTAAAGAGAAGAGCCCGGAATCCTGGATAACAGCTTCGCACTATGGATATTGGGTATGGTTTTCAAACAAGCTTATTTTTAAAAGAGATTTAGTCACACAGGAACCTAAAACTTTCAGTGAGTCTTAAGGCTTGTCTATATAACATTTAGTGTGCAATAAATGGGGATATAAATCTACCCCACATTAGCTTGCTGCACCCTAACTGTCTCTTTGGACCCTGGCAAATGCCCTAAAAGGTCTGGAGTGGTTTTTGGTCTACTCTACTTTGAAGTGGAAGGAGATTAAAGCCCACTATTGATTGAACTCTTAATGCAGTCTGCACGTAGATGCTCAGTGTCCAGCAGCTACTGTGGGGTACATTTATATCCCATATTGCTGCAAACTAAGGGCTTTTCTACATTGGGGGTGGCGTTGTAATTTGATCTTAAGCTGTCGAATTACAGAAGGTGAAGGCGAGTAATCACACCACATTGCTTGCTTGAGGTCTCGCGTCCTTACTGCTCACATTACTTCCTGAAATGCATTGCATTACGGGTAGTAGGCATAGGGGTTTGTGGGGAGGCAGTCATTCTCTGCTCACTCCCCCACCCCTCTTCTCTAAAGAAAAAAAAGAAGGAAAAGCTTTCCTTGCTGTTTCTCTACTGCAGGCACAACAGACAGGCACAGTGCTGCATGCAGAGAGAAGAATTAATTGAAAACTCCATGGGACTGCAAGCAGGGGAGGACTTAAGTTGTCATGGTAATAGGGACAGGAAAACCTGCTAGATCTACTCTCTGGCTTCATGGACCTAAATTTAGAATTGTGAATTTTGACCTCAGTGCTATGCCACTTGCAGGGGTGGTGTAAGCAGATCGAATTACAGCTCCATTTTTTTCAAATGTACTTCTCTGACTGTGGAGAGACAGGCTGCAGAAGGTCGAGGTAAGCATCCTTATGTTGAATTTCACTGTCAGTGTAGACCAGCCCTAAGTGTTTGAATGGATAAGCCCTCTTTCTCCTAACTAGAGGTAGGCAAGAAACGCTTTTCTTGCCCCACAAGAATTTTTGAGATTTTGAAAAATGTTCCCATCCCAAATTAGTCCAAAAAGTCGATCTTTTTAAAATAAAATAAAAATCCAGTTGATAATTCCCATAACATTTTGGAGCCAGTCAATTGAAATGTTTAATTTCAATAATTTCCAAGCTATGCATTTCAACTTTTATTTGATCTTTTTAGTGTAAACCATCAAATTTCATTTCAAACAGAAAAAAACACACATTTTGAAAATCCCACAATGAGTTATTTCAACTGTTTCAAAACGTTTATTTCCAATATTCTTTCCAAATTGAGAGAATTGTCAAAACCAGTTCTTTCCTGGAAATGCTTTTGCTTTCAATGAGCCAGCATTTTCTGTTGAAAACACTGGAGAATTCCCCATCAGTTCTACTCCTATGTCACTTAGATACTTTGGAAAATGTTACCCATCTCTTATTCCTCAATCCTACTTGCATTTGCCCAAGCTCACGGCTGATTTGTTTGGCATCAATATAAAAAAATTGGACTATAGTACTAAGTTAGTTATGTTTTCCTTGAAATATATGTAATCCACGTGCATGTGTATATGTGGGTGGAAAACAGCTGTATTTTCTAAAATGATGGTAGTCATCTATTGGATTTTGACTTTTAACCAGCAACATATAAATATGTATTCCTGCAGACATGCTTCTGTATAGTATGCACATTTTAATTTTTTTTCATATTTATATGTCCATGCAATGTTATGGTGAACTAATTGGGGGCGGGGGTGGGTCGTGGAACCTGGGCTCCAGCCTGAGCGGGAATATTTATTTTGCTATTTTTTGCCTTGCTGCCCAAGCCAGTCAGTTGATCCAGGCTCTGGGTTTTTCCTTACAGTGTTGATATACCCGTAGGCACTTTTGAAAATCAAACCAACAGTTTATTATTAATTGTAGTTAGTGACATAAATCTCTTTTTTTAATCTTTCTGTTTGTTCCTTTAGTAAACTTTGAAAGTTAAACCATATTTATATTTCTAAAACAATGCAGGTGTTGCAAATAATGCAGATGTCCAAGGTATCTATCTTAGGGTGGTAGTCTTCTGCTAGCCAACTTAGTAGCCAAATGCCTTCTGACACAATTTCAGGCCAATTGCATCTGTGTTCCTCCTTCACGGTCCCTTCAGGGGTTTCTGGCTCCCAGCTGTCACCTCTCTTGGGAAAAGTCTGCGTCTCACTCCTTTTGGACCAGAGTTTTACAGCGGCACAGCTTCCTGGATTTACACTATGATATCCCCAGCAAAGTAGACTACCTAAATGCTCATCTGCACTTTGCTTTCTCTCCAGAGGCTGTGACCACTGTCTGGCCCAAGTTGTAAGTTAATACAAGCACATTTATTCTTAACATGAAAGTATATTAAAAACAATAAAATCTACATATATGCTAATAAGTTTACCTTGCAACTAATTTTGCACAGGCTACAAGTTCATAACTGTCTCAAAGTCAGAAACAGAACCCAGGCTGGGCAATTCAGCTATTTCTTTATACAGCTCAATCCTTTTATCTCCAGTGGAACAGGTGATTCAGTCCTCGTATAGCAGCAAAATTCTGGGTTTTTGCATAACCAGATGTGGAAAATTTGCATTCATCTCTCTTTAGGTATTCCCCAGGAAATCCACTTCACGTGTATTTTTCCCAATTATCCATTTTTATCTGGAACACTTTCAATATGGTCCTTTGAACTTCCAGCCCTGACTTCACATTTCTCCCCTAGAGAGACTATATGCAATCCTGGCGCACAATATTACATAAACTTTGCATTTAATCCAATGGAGCACAAAGGTACTTAATCTTAATTCAGTAGAGTCTCTTAAGGATATGCAGGAAATTGCCATCTCCATCACACCTTCCAAGTAAAATCAATCACACTAGCCAAGTCCCTAATGGCCTTGATGGAGTCTCTGGCACTTCTCCCTTTTGAAGTCAAAACTCTGCCTGAGATAGCTTTTTAAACATTTTTATTAATTTAATTATTTTTTGCTAGGGTGTTAAGAATAAAAAGAGTCAGTGTTGTATATGTCATTGTTATGATGGAAAGGCTTTTTGTGAAGGAAGATTTTGCAACAGTTCCTAAAGTTGATCATACTCGGGATTTGTTTGATATCCAGAAGTTTTATTTTTACACTGAAACAAAATGTTGTCCTCCCCCTTTTTTTTTTTGTTAACTCCTAAAAGCCACTCACTTTAGATAGTTTTTCTTCTAGGAACTTTCTTAACCTTTTGAATTTACTTAGAAATTGCACACTTGAAAAGAAAAACAAGGAGTCCTGTGGCACTTTTAAAGACTTAACACATTTATTTATGGCATGAGCTTTTTGTGGGACGCTGGAAGATGCGGAATTTACAGAATAGGATGAAAATAAATTCAGGGAAGTGTAAGTCATAGGATCAGGAACTGAACTAGACTATCTAGGTTTTGTTGCTGAACTAGACTAACACGGCTACCCCTTTGGAACTTGAGAAAAGAAATGCACAGAAATGCTCTTTTTAAAATGTTTTTTCTATGCACCAGTATTTTCTATTTCTGTTCAGTTACTCATCTTTTCTCTGTTCTTTCTGATAGTTTTTGCTTTCCTCTGACAAAATATATTTTATGAATCATCAGAGATATTTTGTTTATATTCTATAACCATACCTTTTATTGGATTATATGGCATCTGCTATTGCTATGAAAAAATACAATACATAACCTATGAACATCCTTCATGACTCCTCAATTTCCATAAAAACACATAAAAGGATAAAATGGAAAAAAGAATTCAGATTGGTGTCATCCAGAAGAACCTGTAATTTTACACAAAAACGAATGAGTCGCTTTCTTTTTGGTTGCAAAGCAAACATGACTTCAGTTCTGTTACACTCTAAGGCAGAAAGAATTTGGCCCTAAATATTTAAAGTTACATTTTATTTAAATAAAACTCCCTCAAATTATTATTTTATTAGTAAAGAGGTAAGGCTGGGATTAAAAACAGGGTTTATTATTTGTGTTACAATAACATTTATAGTCCAGAGAATTCCTACTCCTGCTAGCAGAATTTGATACCACATTTCAGAATTCTGGGCTGACATTTTGTTTCATGGTTCCGTACCCTTTAAATGTAGTGAGTTTCTAAGGGACACCATGGTATCATGATTTGGCTCTTTGTATTTCAGGTGATTTTGTGCCTATTGTTAATACTGGTGTTGCTTCTTGTGTGGTTTTTTTTTTTTTTTTTTTTTTTTTTTTTATTTAAGTACTTCATCATGACACTTGGCATTGACAGTTGATGGAATGAGTGACAAGCTTTTAACAGTGGTATGATACAGTGGGGGAGCACATGAGACAATGAAGTTATCCAGATCTAGCTAACACTCATATAAAATAAAACAAATGTGTGCCCTTAAAGTGCTAACTAAACTTCAACATTTTATTCCTGATAGATGTTGTCTATTGTAGGACATCCACCTTGGTAGTTAATTTGACTGTAAGAAAAGAACTTTCTTTGACTTGTACAGTATTTATCTAGAAGATAGCTTTTTTAATTCTTCTAATTCTGGTTTTTTTCCCCCCCCAAAGAATCAGATTTGCAGATCTGTCAGCATAGAGCACCAACTTGTTGCACTAAAAAGATGGAAGAAAGCTATCAGACAGCTGTTCGAAGAGAGAGGACTCAGAACATCCAGGCCTTGAACTTTGAATTGAAATATATGATAGTTGGTCATATCACGGCTTTTCAAGGTAGGAAACATGTTAAACGTAATGACCCCACAAAATAAGCATGCTAATGTTGTAGAGTGTAATAGATGCTACTACAGTTGCTGACAACTTGATTTTTTTTATCATTTCTGCTAGACATTGATTCATGGTCTATGCCTCAGCTCTTTAAGGTCTTGATTCAGGAGAACACCTATTTAGGAGAGCACTTGGGCATCTGTGTTACTTTAAGCATGTGCTTAAATTCTCTGCTACCTAGGAATGGATTTAAGCAAAAACCTAGGTATTGTTCGTGGGGCTTACCTTCTAGTTGTAAAAGACTCAGACTGGGGTTTTCAAAGGCAGATAGGAACTAAGATCTGAGAAGAGCTCTCTGTTGCTCAACAGCTTGTCTCCACCAAGATGCTGGTCCAGTAAAAAAACTATTACCTCAGCCATCTTGTCTCTCTCATATCCTGGGACCAACATGGCTGGAACAACACTACAAATATTTGTGCCTCCCACTCAGCATCAAGGAAAGTAGAGGCAGAGAGAGTAGACTGAAATGTTTTCCTTCCTCAGTGTTAGAGTGGGCAAGATCACTGGTATGTTTCAGAGAAAGAAATATAATCTGACTAATGCCTTAAAATGTTCACAAACTATTGAATCACTTGAAGCTTGACTCCTTTTTTAAGAGTCCTGACGCACAGAGAAATGTGAATACATGAAGAAAGAGAGGCTGGTAAGATTATCTCAACCTCTGACTGTAGTGACAGTTATCTTCGTTATAACAGGTAGGAACTGTCTTTCCCAGGAGATGGCTATATTTGGGCTGATAAAAGTATTGCTAAGGAAAATCAGATGCTTGTCTAGGACTTTTTGGCTGTGAAGTGCTGAGAACTCTACTCGCTGTCCAGCGAGGCACTTAGAGACACACTTAACTTTAAACAGGTGTGTGGTCCCTTTGGTTTGGATGAGAAATCGATCATTGTTTAAAATGCTTAAAAATAAGTCTGTACTTAAATATCTTGTTGCATCTGCATCTGAGTGCTCAGCACTTTGCAGGATCAATCCCTTAAAATAATTTTCAATATACTAAAATAGACCAGGATTCATTTGATTAATAGAATTACAATCATTGTGCATTTTGGGTGGTCTTAGCAGATTTGTGGATCCCTTGTGTAGATGCTGCCTTGAGGGGGAGGGGAATTTAAAATAAATAGAAATTAGTAAGTGGCTTAAAATCATGGTTTTCAACCTGTGGTCCACAAATCCCTGGGGGTCAACAGGCAATTTCTAAACCTCCATTTGAAATTTGTTAGGGATCTGAAAATGAAAAAAAGTTGAAAATCACCAGCTTACTGTATTTCAGTAACAAATGCTGAAAGTTTAAGACAATCAAGTTACAAACTAAAAGTTTGCTTTTAGTTTTTGGATGTTACAAGCTGGAGGGAGAGGGGAATAGGAGGGGGACAGCATGAGAGAAATGGCCTTTTGCTTTATTTCACAGTTAGTCTCAGAAAATGCTTCAATATCCCACATGGCTTTAAAATCCAGTAGCCAGACCTTTTTGAGCAGCACTGTGGTAAAGCCGGGAAATTCGTCGGCATTGTTGAATGCTGGTGAGTGATTCAAGTGATCTTTCAGTATTGTTACCGAATAAAGATAAGGTCAGAATACATTAACCTATCAACCCCTTAGGGCAAGTCAGTAGCTTTATTCCTTGATGTTGAGGAAGGAAAATGTGTCTTTGGACATTTCAAGTAGCTTAAACTTACAAGTGTTTCCTAGAAATGGGCAAATGGGTTGTTTATGTAAGTTGTGGACTGTCTTCTTTCTTGATTAGGTGAGAACTTTTGATAATGTAACTTTGCTTTGTTACACCGAGAGCTTCATTTGTTCTATGCAAAGAAAAAACTTAAGTTCCTTTCTTCATCTGACATTGTGTAAACATTCTGTTGCTAAGAGCTACGATACGAGACATTTACCAAGGGAGGTCTTCATATTGAATTCATTCAGTCCTTTTTGTCCATTTTAGTTTGCTTTTTAGTTTTGTCCATTTTAGTTTGTATTATTATTTAAAAGTTTAGGACTCCAAAGAGATGAATCAACTTAAAGTTTCAACAGACTTTATTTCAAAGGGCCTCACGTCTTCCTTAGGCTTGTCAGCTTTAGAGACAATCGAACATCATTCAAGAGTTGCCACTATTAGACTATATAGAGTTGCTTATTTTTTGAGGGTGTCTATTTGTCCAATTTTCTTTGCTTTCTTGAATGTTTTAGAAGATCTCCCCCTTTTAGAGGGTAGCTCACTAGCAGACTTTGTTGCTTACTGCTGGGGGGAAAAATGAGCCTCAGATTCTTTCATACACTCCCACAAGTCTAAACTATTGTATTATGAACACTTTGTGGATATGTGATTCTTAACACTATAATATAGGCTCAGTGCTGGCCTAACTAGTACACAGGTATTGAAATATTTCTGCAGTCAGTGCTGAAATAGGACTGTTTTTAACAGCTAGCCAGATTCGTGAAAAATGATAGTGTATAAGACTCAAATCTGTGGACAGATTTATGTTTGGATTAGTGCCCATTTCATACACACGAACAGCTTTAGCACTACTACTGAATGCTTTTGGTTTTTCTTTTAATTTTTCCAATATTAGCAAACCACACAAGTGCAAGCACTTGATAAATCAAATGTTCACATTCCACAAAGCTTAGCTTGAGGTCCTGCCTCTTGAGCTATTGCTGTAATACCTGATGTGAACGGCAAAAGGGACCGCTTGACCTTGGCTGTAGGTCTGGCAGACACCTTTCCTGCTAATGTTGGTGAACGATGGATGGATGCTGGTAGGCTGGTGCCTGCTGGGTTGGTGGTTCATGAGAGGCACCAGCAGCAGCTGGATTCAACAGAGCTAAAAGAAACAGACACCGTGTCATCCGCATCAGGTCCTAAGTATCTATGAAATCATGCAACATTAAAAAGACATCTTTGTGTATTTGGCAGATTGAATATAGCCAGACTCCCATATAAAGTTTTCATGGGCAAATTTCTGGATTTATTATTTAATTTGAATCCATTATTTTAGCACGTTTATGTTGTGGAAGAGTCTAAAAAACCACATCACTGTACAGACATATTGTTAATGACAGTCTCACAGTCCATGACTTAGTCTAAAAGAGACGATGTGGAAGATGGATGGGACAAACAAGTGGGTCAGAGTGGAGAAAATCATCTACTTAGAACAGAGTGTTTACAGGTGGAGATCACAACATGTCAACTTCCTAGCTCCTATCAGGTTGTGCGTTGCCATAGGCAGTAATGGAAGAGTGAGTTTGTCCCACCCCACTATTCCCAAACTGGGTTGAATCTGACCAACTAATTCCCCCCTTCCCCCACTTAAAATGAAGAGAATCTAAAGTGCAGCCTTACCACTAATAAAACCTTCCATTCTTTTTCATTTTTCATTTTGATGATAGGACCACTTAGTTCAAGTAAAGATGTTCTTTCTCCAACCTTTCTGCTTGCACATCATCAGCTGAATTGCTCTAGGTTAGCATTTAACACATTAATTTGCTTGTGGTGCTATAACACATTATTTGACACCTACCTCTTCCTCCTCCCCCTCTTCCTCTCCCCTCACAATCCCCCCCACTCCTCATGGGGACAGCTCCAAACAAGAAGATTTTGATTCATTGTTAATGGATAAAAAGCGACATGAGTGTGGAGACTGAAAGTTGCCATCAGAAGAGGCTTCAGTAGTCTGACAATAAAGCTCTGTTGTGTGCAGACAGCAGAGAGAAACCTGCCCTGCCTCCTCAGTATACTTTCAATGGAGTACTAGCACGTGCTCTATATGAGACCACAAAAGGCTGGCTCTGCTCCTGCTATCTTACGCTGAGGCTAATTTATGGGAATGAGAATCCAAATGCTTGTAATTTATTCATTTGGCTCATGATCTCTGGGGAAAGGTGGGACAAGGTACTTTGAAACCTATACCAATTTTCAGACCCCAAATTAGCATATATTAGAGATGATTTGTTTGTTTGACTGTTTCTGACAAATTTGGTGCGTCTGCTGTATTTCTCTCCCATTTTATTTACCTTGCACAATTGGCTATAGAAAATATACATTCATGGGTGCTGAATGAAATGCTGTTGTGTGAACAAAAAGAGATTGGTCACAAAGCAACATTTGTATTCTGTTGTTCAGAGTTCAAACCAGAACTACTACTCACCATTGGGTACCCCCTCTCAACCCCAGTTTTTGGGTTTCCCTTAGGCCTCACTTGACCTGTCAGACACAGCTGGGAGGAAGAAGCTGTTTGAGTCAATGGCTGCAGTCCCTCCCATGGTGCCCTGACACACGGTGAATTCACAACTGGTGCCATTCCCTTGCCCTACCTCACCTTTACCTCTGAGTTGTCTGGAGGGGCTGTGACGATGCCTTGCCCTGGCACAAGACAGGGAAATGCAAGGTGGACCTGCGCCCTGTTACTACTGTATTGTTAATAAGAGTGCCCGGAGTCCCCAGTTGGGACTTTATGCATATTAAGGGGCAGTCTCTGTCCCCAAGACCTTGTTATTGAAACAGACAATTGGTGGGAGGGAAAATGGAGGCACAGACAGATGGCACAATCTGCCCAAAATCACTCAGCAGGTCACTGGCAGAGCCAGGAACCACACTAAGGACTCATGACTCCCAGACTAGTACTCTGCCCACTAGGCAACTCTGCCTCCCGTTTTATGCCTCTGTTGTAAACCCAAGATTCGATCTGGCCTTTTCTCAGTGCAGACAGTAAAATGACTGACTGCAGTAATCAACGGGGGCTGGATCGGAAACTGCATGCTTTTTCCTTGAGGTCAATGGAGAGGCTCATTGCTTTCAGTGGGCACTGGATCAGGTCTCATGTCACTGATGTCCTAAGAAAGGAGTTCTGTAACTAGCCAGCACTGCCAGCCTCCTGGCTGTCTTCTGAAATGAGCATTCTGCACGTGTATTTGCCGAGTCACAATGCTGCTGACACATACGTTTTACTGAACTCAGAAATATCCCTTTGAAATGTGGGTGATGGGTTAGCAAAGCTGATGTGCAGTGAAATTTACAAAACAAAGGACTTGGCTGCAGAAATACATTCTAGTTTTGTAGTTAATTACTATATTAAATGTGGGCACAGTATGGCAAATGGATGGTTTCCAAAATCAATGAGCTATTTTAAAAAAAAAAAAAAATCCTGCCTGTGGCTTCCATTATTTACTGCTGGATGATAGAGAATGTGGAGTCTTGTTTTTAAAATAGGTTTTTTTGTAATCTCGTAATACTTGGTCTTTTATCTGGACAAACTGTTACACACCCCTTTCTGCATGCATGGCCCGGCTAAGTAGAGGCCTGCACCCTAGTGACCTACTGAGCTGAAAGTTGGCCAGGAACTATAATTTTGTTTTGGCTTGTTGCATAAAGGGCTCCCTACAGTGAGAGACTGGGGAGAGGCTCCATTAGAATGTTTCTATTCCCCTCCTGGATGCTGTTTGTTTCCATTCTAATGGGCCAAATGATCAATGCTGCCAAAGCTCTTGCTTCTTTTGAAAAATATTTGTCTAAAAGGAAGACTGTAATATCCCCTTTTAGCTTTGGCATCTTGAGTCTTTTGTCTCCTGTTACTTTTGTGCTATTATCACGTTCACCAGTTGGGATGGTGCTATATCTTCTCAGATACAAGATACATTTGTTTACATCAAGCCCCATGAGATTGCCCCTGCTGTCTCTTCTTCTTCTTCATTATTTATTATTAACGATACCTACTGCTTAATCATGCTTTTAATTCATGGATCTCAAAGCACCTGACAAAGATTAGTATCCTTTCCCTGTTTTACAAATGGGAAGATGGAGACACTGAGGCACAAAACTGAAGTAACGTCACTCTGCAGGCCAATAGCAGAGCCAAGAATAGATTCTAGGTATCCTGAGTTCCAGTCTTGTCCTTCGTAAGAGGCGGTGTAGAGCAGCAGTTCTCAACCACTGTGTCAGGACATAAAGGTGTGTTGCAAAGGGCTTGGAGCCAACTTGAGGTTCCTGTCCCCCGCTGCCCTCAACAGCCCACTCTGGCTGCACAACACAAACAGCAGTCAGGGAGAGATGAGTAAAGGGCCTTAGGGGCTGCAATCTAGAGATCCTGGGCTTGGGGGGGGAAGGGAGACACCACTTGCCCCACAAAAATAAACCCAATTCCATCAAGCCAGACCATCAGGGCACCAGCCTGCACTGGCTTTTCTCTGCCCCCACCCAGGTTCCGGAGTGCTGCATCCTCCAGAGCACTGCAGCATCCCAAGCGCTCCTAGCCCAAATGTCACCACCACTGGCAGATTGCAATGTGTCATTCAGGGGAACATCATCTGTCAGGTGTGTTGTGACGGAAATAAGGTTGAGAACTACTGGTGTAGAGCATAGATAAGGCATGGCTCAGGATTCTGAATGAAGGATCAGCTTTGTAGAAGTTATTTATCCTCAGCATTATATCTATACCCTTTCTTCATTGGCTCCTTCTCACACTGTGCATCAAGAAACAGACAGAGAATACATAAGTGTTATGAACTTTGCATTACTGCTTTACTAACACTTTCAATCTTAGTCTATGCATGGAGAGTAAAAGTTCAAATTTCTTTCTGCTCAGTGTCCTTTTCTCTGCAACATTGAATTACTCTTTACCGTGTCCAATATTCCCTGAAGTTCTAACCTTTTTATCTTCTGAACGTGTAAAATTAAAATACCTTTGAGCTGTGCCAGAGAGCATGAATAAATATCAGCATCACATTGTGAACCAATGATTATAGAGCTTGCACCGCAGTGTGCATCTTGTGCACGCTTGACCTCTAAACTCTTAAAACAAAATGAGGCATTTTTTTTTGGCTGTGGAGTACAAGAGGATCATTTTCTGGGAGCCTATAAAATACAATATATTGTCAGAAGTTGTACATGGCTCTTTCTGAGTTTTTAAATTCAGACTGACATATTTTCTTATGAAAAACAATTGTAACTTTTGATGCTATAGAAGAAAAGTACAGCTTGTCTGTTCTCTGTTGCCTCGCTTGCAAAGACTGTTGTCCGTGCAGTGATTTACAACACATAAATGAATGCAAGGAAAGTGTTTGCATCCAGGGATACTGAATGTACTGATGTTATAAATCTTCAAGAAACAGGTCAACAAAACCAGAGTCAATATAGAGCAATAACATGCATTAGAAAGGTTTATATGTAGTCCAAACTGCAAGTATTGAATATTTTGTATGGTTTGAATAGTATTTTTAATTTATTATAAAAAACAAAACAAAACACCAAACACCACAAGTTAGCACTCAGCCGGTCAGGATGGGTGTTGATAGTCCAGATTCTTCTTCATTTTGAATTTAGATCAGTAACCTTTATGTCAGGGTGTAGTTTTTGAGTCTAAACTTTCTATTTCAGAAAGCAATGGCATTTCCAGAGCTTTCCTACAGTGCTGGTAGAATTATTGGGTTCTTTGGGTAAAAAATATGCTTGGATTTCCAAAAAGGCAGGCTTCTCATGTAGTTTGGCCACTCATTTTCTGCATGATTCAGTGTCAGACTTCCTACCTATTTTAGCACATAGTATGACTCTCTTAACCGGCTAGAAGATCACAAAATTGTTGAGGTTCTGATGTTCTTTTGTGACTATGAAATTGAGACCAATTCAGAGAAATCTATAGGATGTATGTAAAGGGGGGGGGGGTGAGGACAGAGAACCTCAGTTGGTGTAAATTGTCATAGCTTCATTGAATTTATTTACACTATTTCTGAATTTGGCCCAACAAGCAGGACAAATACCTGTATTAGTTAGCATCTTTTTTGCTTTTCTAATTTTTGTCCGGTTCTAGCTGCTGAAAATAAGGTACTCTTTGGATTTGTTTTCACTGAGTGGTTTCCAATTTTATGACTATTTTAAACTTTGCTTATTCTGACATTGTTGCCAATCTGAAGGTTTCTAAACTCTTTGAATCAATTCTACTTAATTTTGAAATCCCAGAAAATCCCAGGAAAGCATCGTCTTTTTTTTCTAACATGAGCAATGACAACTTTCCTAGAATTTATCACATTCAGACATGAAATACTATCACATCATCATACTGTCTCTTACTGTGAAAAAGGTCCTCTTGACTATAAACATAAAATGGCACTAGATAGCCTAGATCCCAAATTGTGTTAGTTGATTAATTTGTAGAAACAGAACATTATAAAGCTGCATTAAAAGTGATAATTTGTATTTAAACAAAGAATATTACTCAAGTTCAGTTTATTCTGGGATGCCTCAAAATCCTTTCACAGTAATATTTGCTTGGAAGCAAACTATATTGATCCAATTTGATACTTCTCAGGAAGCCCGTGTTCTTTTTCTGATTCTGCCATGAGTTGCTGTGTGATCTTAGGCAAGTGCCTTTCTGCCTCAGTTTCCCCATCTGAACAGTAAGGATAATGTGACACCCCAATATTTTGAGCTCTGTGGAGGAAACATTCTACCCAGGAGTTAAATGTTGTTATCAATATGTCACTTGGTACGTAAAAATTAAAATAGAGCAAGTAAGTAAGGATGTGCAATAAGGAGATGTCATGCTTTTCATGTGGATATGTAGCCATCAGCTCAAGCGCACTACAGCTTAAAACAGATGCCATATCTCGTGTCCTTTTTTGGTCACTCTGGGCAACACCACCATCTTGGCCTAGAACTCAGTCCAGTAATTCAGTAACCTGGGAGACATCTTTGACTCTGAGCCCCTTCTGCTCCTCACATCCATATTGTTTAAATTTTTATTTTTTCAGCATAACATATCTAAGATACGACCTTCCCTATCTAAAGCTAAAGCTGGCTCTTATCTTGCATTTTGATTACTGCAGCATCCTTTTCTCTGCCCATGACAGATGCAGTCTTGCCCTGCTGCTGTCTGTTCAGAATGGTACTGCAAAGATCCCTTCCCTAGCCTGTTCCTTTCACCATCTCACCTTTCCCTCAGAGAACTGGAAGTCAGAGCAAAGATTGTCACATCAAACATAAGCTGTTTATCTTCATTTTTCAAAGCTCTTTAAGATCTATCCCGAGCCTACCTATCATCTTTCTTTATCAAAATGTTGACTCCTGTTTCCATTTGGCCATGATGCCACCCTCCATTTCCCACTGGTTAAATTTTCGAGGAAGCACTTTCCCATGCTGCAGTGGTGTAGCAAGGGGGCGGCGGTGGGGTGCCATGTCCCTGGGCACCAAGCTGTAAGGGGGGGCACCAGGCCAGCCTGGCAAGGACTGGATTAGAGGGGTGCCCCCCAAGCTCCCCACTTTTGGGGCCCCACCTGGTACCCCATTCTCCCTCCGCGTGGACTAGAATGGCAGAGGGCAGCCACGGCCCCCAGCGCTGGAGGGGAAGCCATGTGCAACATTGTGGTGGAGGTGGGGGGAGGACAGAGGCCGCTGTGCTCTCAGCGCTGTGTTCCGGTCTGCCCCAGGGGTGTGGCCGCTGTTCCCCAGGGTCTGGGGGCAGGCTGCCCTGCCCCCTGGGGTGGACCAGCCAGCCGGCCGGGGGGGGGCACATTGCTGCTCTCAGGAGTGTGGCCTCGGGCCCCCCCCTCCAGCGCCTAGGGCCACAGTCACCCCATGCCATTCTGGCCCATGCGGGAGGAGGATGGAGGTTCTGGGCAGTGCCCCGAAAGTGGGAACCTGGGGCTAGTGCCCCTCTAATCTGGCCCTTGCAGGGTTGGCCTAGCTCCCCCTGCACTCCCTCAAAGGTGCCCTCCCTACCTGGGGCAGAGGGCTGAGACCCCTTCTTGTCCTATGCAAATGTGGACAAATTAGAAAGAGTCCAGCGGAGGGCAACAAAAATGATTAGGGGGCTGGGGCACATGACTTACGAGGAGAGACTGAAGGAACTTGGCTTATTTAGTCTACAGAAGAGAAGACTGAGGGGGGATGTGATAGCAACCTTCAACTACTTGAAGGGATGCTCCAGAGAGGAGGGAGCTAGGCTGTTCTCGGTGGTAACAGAGGACAGAACAAGGAGCAATGGTTTCAAATTACAGCTGGGGAGGTCGAGGTTGGATATTAGGAAAAACTTTCTCATGAGGAGGGTGGTGAAGCATTGGAATGGGTTACCTGGGAGGTGGTGGAATCTCCGTCTTTGGAGATATTTAAGGTTCGATAGACAAAACCCTGGCTGGGATGATTTAGTGGGAATGGTCCTGCTTTTAGGTGGGAGTTGGACTAGATGACTTCATGAGGTCCCTTCCAGCCCTATGATTCTATGATACTAAGATGTAGAGTGGCGTGGGGCGCCTGGGGGGAACCCAGATGTGGGCCTGGCTCCAGAGCACTTGCCCTCCTTGCTATGCCACTGCCATGCTGCCCTTCAGAATTGGGAGCAACTCCCTATAAACATCTGCAAAGCTATCTCTTTATCATTCTTCAGATCCCTCTTAAAATTGTCCTCTGACTGGATGCCTCCTAAACACTTGATAATGGTTATGGTGCCGGTGCACCGGCCCATGTGTCAGTCATTGTTACCAACCTCATTGTTTCCTTGTGATCCCATTTTAATCTACTCATTGTCTTGAGTTACACTTGGATTGCAAATTCTTGGGTGCAAGGACCATCTTTTTGCTCAGTGTTTGTACAGTGCCTAGCACAGTGGGATCCTGGTCCATGATTAGGACTCTCAGTTGTGGTGATGGTGGGTGGTGGTGGTACTCCTCTTCCTCATGTGGTGTTAATCTTGATATTTGTCCTCTGAGTTTTGTGGGATTTTCTGGATGTACCAGGAAAGAGCTATTTTTTTCCCTTTTGGCATTTTCTGTTGTGTGATTTAGGGTATATATTTAAAAACAAAAACAAACCCTGAAAAATCAAGAGGGGCAAAGGGAGGAAAAGTAATATCCTAAAAATTTAGCTGATTTTCAGATAAGCATTCAGAATAGCAGCCTTGGATGAAAAATTGAACAAAAATCTAATGGGAACACTTAATCCTAACTCCTGATTATAAATCTCAGTCTTGTGAGCCAGGTCCATTGACATAAATCTTGTCCAAAGAAGTCATGACTTGATCACTAAAATGGGTAACTGACTGCATTGCAAACATAATCTGTTTCCTTTTAAATGTAAAGATGACCCTTGTATTAAGTCTCATAATGAATAATACTGATATGGGCTTATCTCAGCCAATCAGAGGATAAGGGATGCTGTAGCAGTGCTAGTGGGTAATAGTACAGTGCATCCTCTGATACAGTTTCATAAATCCGTGTGCAAGTTTGCTTTGTATGATCACTATGTGGTTATTTTTCAATTATATGATTTGCAGAACCCTGTGCTCTTGGTGACTGACAATCATTGTAAGACCGCGAGAGTCCAAGGGCTTGCATAACAATTGCACTGTTATTTCTTACCAGTGCTGTTGTTATGCAAATATTTCTCTTCTGATTGGTTACTAGAAATGCACTGCTTTGATTTTTTTTTTTTTTTTATACTGAGATGTGATTTTTAGCACATCTACTTCGATGTGTAATGATAGGTTTTTAATAAATATTCTAAATAGAAGTATTTAGAGAATAATTTTAGGATCAGGAAACAATAGAGGTTTTGGTGATCTTGATTTTTGAAATTATATGTCAAAAGAGAAAACCAAATTACATTAAAGACTATTTAAAAAACCAAACAAACCGAAAAACAAATAAGATGCAATCAGTTTAATTTAGGCTATGCAGTCATCTGACAGTTGTTGGGGCTTCTTTGGTCTGTCTGACTACATGTATGTATTCTCATCTGAAACCTAGATTGTAAGCAATTTAGAGCAGGGATTGTTTCTTCGTTTTCTGCTTGTATAGTGCCTAACACAATGGTACTGGGATCTTTACATACCACAGCAGTACAACTAATACATGATGTAATGTGGTGTTTTTTGCTTCACTTTAAACATTTAGGTTTCCATATTCAGCCACCTATTGTCACAATTACCATCTTGATTCATATTTGTGTGGGAAAACAGGAAAGAGTTAATACTTGAAATCTACCGAGAGTGCTAAGTTTGCAGAATAATTTAGTTGGGTATCTATTGATCAGTGTGTGTGCCAATATTTTAATGTAACTGGCTTTAAATGACTGCAGTGCATTTCAACACTGTGAAAGTGCCCTAGTTGGTTATTGTGTCCCCACAGTGTATGAATGCACAATGGAGGATTAAGTCGATAGATAATTGATGGATAAAGAAGGAAAGCACAAAGATAAATGAGTAAACTGTCTAGAAAATGTAGAAAAACCTACTGAGAGCAGAGTGAGCAAATAAGATTGAGGGTTGGTCTGTGTTGGGAAATTGACTGAATAACTAGTGTGGAGTAAAATATTCTGGAATTGTTTCCTGTGTGGACATTCTGTTCTGGAATAATTAATACACTTTCAAAGCATGTCAATTATCCTGGAATAAAGTAACTTCTTCTGAAATAGGGTGTCCACAGAGGAAGATAGTCTGGTCAGTTTCCCTTTGTAGACAAGCCCTCAGTCCTATTGACTTAACTGGGATACTAGCAAGTGCTTTCCTGAATTTGGGTCTTGGCAAACATATCGTTTGTGAGTATATTAATAATGTAGCCCTGTTTGCAATGGGCCTACCGAAGCTCATGTTGATGCTGAAGACCTTAGATTTGCCTGGGGTTTAGTATACTGCAATTTCAATCATCGATAAAATCTAGTCCATGCAAAGGCACATAATTCATTCCTATTGTGGGCAAAAATGTAAGATGAGAACTTTAGGCAGCTGCCCAGGATAACTTTCAGTATATAAATATTATTTTAATGATGATTCAGCATTAATTGACACATCCCCTTCCCTGCCTCATAAAGAATGGTGATTATTTGGTAACTTGGTTTTGTTGTTTTATGTTTGCTTATGAAATTGACAACTGAACAAGCAAGCCCTTCTGCTCCCGTTAGATGTACAATTTGGCAAGTCCTTTGAGGAAGAATATATGTTCTCGTTATGTATTATGACTGTTGGGTAATTCAATAAAAATAGCCATTGGAGGTAATCAGCTAAACATGAAAGGGCTGGTTTGCAGGAAATTGTCACTTTACTTTCATTGTCACATTTTTATACTTCTGAGGGAAGGTGGGTGAGTGAGACTGACAAGGTTAAGAGAGCAGATATGTGAAAGCAAATGTGTTCTGTAGAAAACAGTAGAGGCAAATCTTAGCTCTATGGCCCAGTAATAACAATGTTCCATTTCAGCTTGCAGCATTATATCACCTGCCCACTGCAGAGTGTGGATGAATGACTTGTAAAAGAATAAAAGCAACTTTTCAGGATAAAATGGCACTAAGAATTATTCTGTTCCAAGAGGGAAATGCACAGTGGTGGCTCTGATGCTTCTAAATCCTTTTGGAAGAAGAGTTTATAATTTTATTTCTTTTTTTAAGAGCAGATAAGCAATGAATGCATCTTTTCTAGGGTATTTTTATACTGATTATATTTTTAATAGATTTTGGCGATTGGAAATACTGAGAGCATCTTATTGTCAGAGGGTAGCATTTTCTTGTTTAAAAAGAGCTGTTTAAAATTGCACATTGTTAGCAGAAAATTATTTATTTGTTATATTACCTTGGTGTTCAGGAGCCCAGTTATGGGACCCCATAGCATTAAGCACTATGTAGACACACAATAAAAAGACAGTCTTTGTCCCAAAGAGCTTACAGTCTAAGTGTAACACAAGAGACAACAGGTACTGAGAGATGAGAGACTACAAGGAAACAATGAAATAATACTGGACAGCATTCTAGGTTGTGGTCTTGGGCACTTAAAATGAAAATTTTCCATAAACTTAAAACAACGTAGCGTTTACCTCCCAAGATCAAAGTTCAGGGTTCTGTACTTGATTTGCACCACTTAACATCATCTCCAGAAAAAATTTGCTGCCCTTCAGGTCACACCGTATGACCTGTTTGTTCCTGGGTGGGGGGTAGGATTGAAGAGACAAACGTGCTTGGGAATGGTTGGCTTTAAAAAAGGAGCGAGGCAGATCAGGGAAGGTTCATGTTTGACTGTGGTCCCTAGATTGATGCATTTAAAAAAAATTGTATTAAAGGAAATGGTGAAGGTTGTTTTGAAAGAAAGGAAGGCAAACTGATTTGTCCTATGCTTGATCTATAATTGTATACCTTGTATGCAGAGCATTTACAAGCACTGGGATATATGTGCTTTATTATTTTGTCTCCTTATTCCTTCTACATCACTCTCCTTTTATGCTTCTCCTCAAGATGTTCCTAATGGAGGTGATGGAGAGGGGAACCCCCACTTGTTCTGTGGAGGAAAAGCCCCACTTGAGTGTTCATTGTACCACCAAAATGACTTAAATCCTCTGGGTCTGACTGCTCCTACTGCAGGATAAATTGGGAGGAGCACCATGGTGTCAGCTGGGTCAAACCAGTGTAAATGAGAAACTTGGTCCCTGAAACTTTCTGTTTCCGCTCATGTTGGTGTCATTTAACAAAGATACAAGTAGCAAATCATTGAAGGTGCATGGTCACATGTCATTCACTGCTGGGACTAGCTGGTCAAACACAGGTTTGCCCAGGCCCATTGCAAATGAGCAAGTTAATGTATAGAAATGTAACTTAAGCAAAAAGTTACTGTACATATGGTTCCAAACCATTTTGCTCACTTTTTTTCTCTTGCTCAGAAATGTATATAAATTTATGCGGGTGCAAGTTTGCACTGGTGTGAAACTAAAACTAATATGGGCTTCTACTTCTAAGCTTGTCTACCTGTTGGATTGCATTTCCGTGATCTTATTTTGCACATGGCATGTAAATTCATGGAAATATGGCTGTTTAAATTCTAATCTTTTCCTTTATTTTTGTTGTTTCGTTTGGGAATTTGGATGTATTCAGTGTGCCATTACTTCCATAATTAACACTATATTTACTCAAAGCTTAACGGTTGTGCTGTAAAATCAGATGTTTCAAAGTAAAACTACAAAGCAAGATACTAAATTATCAAGAATATTTTGCAATGGATATTTAACTATGGGGCATAAGGGAGCATCAAACTCTAAATCAGTGGCTCCCAACTTTTTTGGCTCAAGGGCCACAAATATCATCTTTACAGCACTGAAGGGTCAGCAGCACCCCCTGCCCCCCAAAAGCAATTTGCCTCTTTACTCACTAATCGTCTGTCTCCCTGGCTGCAGGAAAAGAAATCCTTTAGCCAAAATTGCTTTGCTATTGATATCTCCTAGGCTTAAACAGATCAATTCATTATCCCTTAAATTTTTTCTAGGGTCTCCTATGAAAACAAAATACTTCCCTTGAGTAATTTATAAACTTGGAAAATAACTTTCTCTCTCCTCCTTTTCTGATGTGTCTGAAAGCTAATCTCAGAAATAAATTTACATGCAGCATTTGTCTAAAACATTGACGGCTGGGTTAGATAGTCTGAAGAATGACCAAACAGGCTTTGTGAAAGGGAGATGATGAGCATCAGGAAATTCTATTTATGCAGCAAAACCAAACACTGAAACAATGGTGGATTTTGTTAGATACTGGGAAGGTGCTTGACAGTATTCAGTTGCTCTTTACATTTCAAGTTGTTGCCAGATTTGGCCCAGATGCATAATTTCATCAGGGGCTCAGAATACTCCATTTGTTTGTCTGCTGCGCTATTAATGGAAACATTTTTTTCATTTCACCTAACCAGAGTAACCAGCCAGGGATGTCTCTTGTTAATCCTGCTTTTTGTTATGATTCTAGAACCCTTAGCTATTCTTCCTGGAGCAAATAATGAGATGAAAGGGGAAAAGAGAGCCACTGAAGAGCATGGAACAGCTTTATATACTGCTGACTTAGTTTCATTATCTATGGTAGAGACAATCATTGCAGTGCTGATTTGGATCCATAGAGGTGTTGGCACATAACCTAGAGGTAAAATAAATTTCAATAAATCAGAAATGGATTGCAGGAGAAATTCCTTTCTAGCCTCCATTTTCCTGTTTTGCAGTTCATTTGGGGATTCACTTGCAGGAATTAAAGTTCTTTCACAATATAAACGTTAAGGAACACATCTTCACCCAGTGTAACTTTTCAGAGAGCCACTTACTTCAATGGTGGTCTGACAGTGACCTAAACTGAGGCCTTCCTTTAAATGTCAAGCCACTGATTGATGGAATGAAGGCAGATATGGATAGGTGGCTTGTCTGCGGTTGTGGCAGAAGTAGCTCTTACCAAATGAATATTCTTCCACACCTGTTAGAACAAGTAAAATTGTTCCCCTATGATTTAAAACAGTCTTTATAGAAGCATATATTCCCAGCTCATTAAAGTCAGTGGGGGTCTTTCTGTGATGTTGCATCAGCATTCCAGCTCCTTGTTGGAATGAAACAAACAAGTATCTCTTTAAAATGATGGTCCATGCCTAAGAAAACTAAAGGAGAGGCTTTAATTTCACAAAGAGACATATGCTATTGAGAAGCCGTGTGGAACATGTTGCTAAACAGCAAATGTGTGAATCACAGTTAGCATGAGTCCTTATAGGTCAGTATTACTGAGAAACCTGCTAGTTGGCCGCAAACTCCAGATTCCTGAGAAGATTACTCACCTGTTCATGCAGGGGACCTGCAAGAAAGCAAGAACTATTAGAATAAATGCAGCATGTCAGTGGGTTACTTTTTAAAATCTTTTTGAAATTTCTGATGTTTCATTTGAAATTAATAATCACAGTTAGAGGAACTGGGCCCAGAAGGGTTATGTTTGATATATTAAAAAAAAAAAAAATGTGTAGGAACTAAAATCTAACCTTCTGAAAGTTTAGTCCAAAACCAAATGAGGTTATGATTCTATATATTTTATTATGTACAAGTCAGAAATATTCATTTAAAATTCTTGCTTCACAGTTCTAAGCCCATAGAGCTGGATCCTTGTCAGGGGTAAACTGGTGTTTGCTATTGAATAGATTTACAGTAGCTGAGAATCTGGCCCATGTTATCATTGACTTGAAGCAATAATAGGAAATACTGGGAGGAAGCCCTTAGTACTGTGATACCAAAATGTAAAGAGAGAAATTTACAAAGACTATTAGTACCATACACAAAAGTGTTGTCATGAAACAAGGTTGTAACATACATGACATAAAATTGGTTTAGCAGAGCACTTAAACATGGGACTTTTGCAGGGAGCTTTGATCCTTAGCCCTCATAGACTTAAATGAATGTAGTCATTGACTTAAGTGGGCAAAGGTCAGCCCCAAATTAACCTGGTCTACATCATAGGAATACAACTGGAAGAAGCAACTTTTATCTTTTTCCTCCCTTGCACACCCAGACAAGGGCACACACTGTAATCTGGTCCTTAAAATTTACTAGCCAAATTTTGAGATCTTAACTTTCCTGAAGGTACCAGTACTCAGGTATAACTGAAAGTCTGCAAAACTGGGACACTTGAAAATGACCAGCTTTTTAGCACAGAGAACTTGAAATGTGACTGAGATATTTCTTCCAAAACTGAATGAAAAACATTTAGAAATTTTTTGACTGGAAAAAAAATGTTAAAAAGTTCCCAGGGTTTTCTTTACTGATTCTGATTTTTATTTCTGTACTGAATCTCTTTAATGCAAAGTTAGCCTCAGCAATATTATAATATATTTGGCACTTGTAAGTAGGAGAATTCTTAAGAATTCAAGGACAAGAAACAGAGAAATGTAGGAAATGTTAAGTATTTGGGTGGGTTTTTTTATCTGCATATCTGAAAATGACATGATTAGCTATAGTTAGCCGATGTATGGCAAAGATTAAATAAGCTCAGAATAGCATTGCTTGAAGGAAATTGCAAAACAAATTAATGAAGATTCCTGAAACTTCTTAGCTATCTGTCACTCTCTACAACCTTATTCTGCTCTTAGTCACATAGACGTGAATCTGGAATAACTTGACTGAGTCCATCTAATTACATCTTCTTATAATTTGTGTAAACAAGAGAAGAGTGAGTCCTATCATGATTTATTCCATGAAGGTTGACACAAATCTTATCTAAAATCTCTTGGCTCTGCACTGGGGAAAACACATTTGTTTCCCTGTCATCACTCAAGGCAATAGATAGTTTTATCTAATTTTATAATCCTTCTAAATGGAGTAGTCTTAAGGCTATAAACATTATTTCAAGATATTCTTTCCTGTGTGCCTGAGCCAGCATCAAGGTCTGCTACACATGCTGGCTTCTTTTCTTTGTTTGTGTTTGATCTTGGTTTCTAACCGACGGGGGTTTTGTAACCACTTTTTGCAGCTTGTAATTTCAAAATCAATTAAACATAAATAGCAAAATATGAAGAGGCACAGAGCAGCTGTAGTGTTCTCCATCCTGCCCTCTGCACCCAATGGGCCTCAGTGAGACAGGAGCCGGAGTAGGTTTGAATGGCAGTCAAAGGGGTGCAACACCTTTCAGGGCTTGGCATGTGGCTAGTGGAAATGTACCAATCTGGCATTCTTGGAGGAGGTGAGCATATTTACAAATAAATATTAATGTATTCATCATTATTGCTTTTATATAGAGGTGTTCAAGCTAAATCCTGAGAAGGCCAAAATCATGAGAGGAGGATAGGGAGACCACAGATCTTTCGCAAAGTGACACATGCACACTTTCCTTCTAATCTCCCTTGTTGAGAGAGGAGCGTGGAGTCACTGGAAATGGACTCTCCGGTCCCATGGAAGGCCTTCCTTTTATGATGCTGCCCTGCCTTCCTCTCTCATGCTGCTGCTGTTCAGCATTTATCTAAATCTTCCTCATGGAAAAAGATGCAGATGCAGACTCAATGCTGCTTCCGAGAGAGGTAATTTAGTCTCAGCTGTCCACTTGGATGTCTGCTGCCACCAGACTGATGGTGCATGTGCACATGCTGAAGAATGAGGCTTCTACCACCAACTCCAAGTGCCAAAGGAACCTGATCCCTAGGGAATCCATTGGGAAACAAGGAATTATGTCTAGAAGTCAAGAGCTCCCTCCATCTATGCTCCTACAGTTTAGAGCCATCCTGTTAGTGTCCCCTCAGCTTGCAGAACTGGGAAAGTCTTGTCCTTGTCCTTAAGTCCTCTTCCGTTGCTATCTTTCTGATGATCTTGCAGGAAGGACAAGGTGGTGGTTGTCTCAAGTTTTGCCTCCATGTCTCACACTGAATAGTATCTTCCTCTGCAAACAGTCCCATTGTTTTCTGTGGAACTACTCATAGGGTAAGTTACTACTTAATATGGCAGAATTATTACTCTGTTTTCCAAAGATTTTTGCAGGTTAAACAGAAAAATAATTTATTTCTTAAATCAACAAAGCGACTTATCTTTTTTTCTGCAGTATAGTAATGAGCTAAACTTTGTGTCTATTTTAGCAGTTCCTTGTACTTTCTGCTTTCTTTGGGCCCTCCTCAGGTCACCAATTCTAGGCTATTTTCCCTCTGCAGCATAGTCTCCTGATGGTGATTTTACACAGTTGGGACTCAAGCTTGACTTCACTGGGACTCCTCATGTGTTTGAAAGTGTGACTGGCTTGGGGTGAGATCGATTACCACCTTGCAGAATCAGTCCCTTTCCCCTTTCTTACACATTTTAGATTTTCCCCCTTGAAATGAATTTCAACCATCTTAGGGCTCTTGAACAAAGCAGCTCGAGTCTATTTACAGATTAACCTTTGGCTTTCCTAGATTTGTGATTTGTTTGATGGTTAATGATTTGGTTCAAAAATAGAATTAAATCTTTATGGTCATATTTAGAGTTATTTGGACAGGTTTACATCTTGGCTTGTTGTTTCAAACCTATAATCAGCTACTTACCTATGCTTCAGATAATGCCATTATGGCATAATGATATCTGAGCCTGCTTTAATGTTTGTGTTGAATGTTAATGGTGTAAAGGCCCCTCTCTTCTTAATACTGTTTTTGGGTTGCTTTTAGCCCAGCTTGCAAGCATCAACCATTGGTTTGTGTGGGTTTGCTTCACTGAATGTCATTCACATTCCATCTGTGGATGTGTTACCAGCCTTTATTTGGAAATAAGGGTACTTCTCACAGATATTTCTATACATTTCCTCAAATTTAGTCACTGAATATCTGTTGTATGTGAGGCAAAGAACAATTGTGAAGGTTTCTTTTCTCCGTTTTCACAGAGGAAAAATAATTGTAGCACTTGAGATACCGTCCATATATCTAGTTATTGACACCATGTTTGTCACCAGGGCATTGGAGCACCGTTGTTGGCTGACTAACCTACATTTAATTGAAGCACTCTTCTGTAGAGGAGGCACCTTAGAAGCAGATAGTTTAAAGAATTATTCTGGAGAGCCGTGTTGTCCCTCTGTGGCTGAAGCTAGCTAAGTGCTATAAGCCTGACTGTTTTTGGCGTCTCACCTCCCTCTGCAGCAAAATCAAGACCATCAAATAGCACTTTGCTGTATTTCATTCCACAGCCATCTCCGTCCTTCCACCACCCAGAAGCTCAGCACTTAAGTCCCAGCATGACTCATCAATTAGGCATTCCCCCATCTATCTTTCCTTGGGGGCCCAGTCTGGCAGGAGTGCTCTGATAATGCCTAAACCATACAAAAGTGGTGGTGGCCTCCTTATAACCTTTACTCCACTGGTTAGGGTACTCACCAAGAAGGTGGGAGGCCCAAGTTCAATTTCGACTCTGCTTGATGTGAAGAAAGGACTCTGCTTGACTCTCACCTTCCAGTGCCCTCACCACTGGACTATGGGATATTCTGGGGTGAGTCTCTCTCCCTCTCCCCCCAACCCTGCCTGTTGAAGTTGTTCCAGGGTTTATAAATAATGAAATATTCATTGGAGCAGACAGAGTGAGAATGACTTCATAATCCAGTGGTCAAAGCAATTATTTGGGATGTGGAAAGATAGGCACTTAACTCTCGTGGAGGAGCAGGGCTTGTGCCACACTCCTTTCCTTGGCATTTCCTGTAGGCTAGCTTAGGCCAGTTCTGTGTGCTGGCCTTTGTGAATCCCATTCTTAGCTGCCTAATTCTCCCCATGGTTTGTACTAGGGAATCAGGATGCTGAATTTCACTAGGTGGTAGGACACCTGTGTTCATTCCCCTTGTGAGCCCACCAAGGGTTTGAGACAAGTAGATGTAAAATTTTCTCACTTTTCACTCAAATGTTCTTTCACTCTCATTTTTCACTTTTTATAGACTTTTTCCCTAAGACTTTTCAACTTAGCGTATTTTATTGATTGATTAGTGTGCAGTGTGTTTCCAGAGTTCTGGACCCTGAAAGTTGATAATTTCTATGAATGTGCCTCAAAGTAAGCAGTTATACAAGTGTCTGAAGAATCCGGAATACGTTTGTTTGAAAAAATTTTAATTGAGAAATGACATTCAGTTTCTTAAAATCTGAAAGTTGATAAATGGAAAATAGTTGTATATTTATTAATCTGGATTTTATAGTTTTCTGTGCATTGTAGAGACATCAACAAATAAAACAAGATTATAATTCTGCTGTTTGGTAGCATGTCCTGATTCAGCTTGTGCTTAAACATACACTTACATGTTATAGAAGTCAGTGAGATTTAAGGTTATGATTAAATTTTATACATGTAGACTTAATGTGGTTAAAGTTGAGCACATGCTTAAGAGCTGACCCTGGCTCTCACTGAATATATTAGGTTGAAAAAAATGCAGATACTATTCAATATTAATCAAATGCATATACATAGATATTAAAAACAGTGAAATAAAACCCCAGAACTTAAATACTGCTTTGTACCACAGTTGTAGGAAATTATACAATAGCATTTCAGCAAAGTTTCCAGGGCTGCTTAAGAAGATACTATGCAAGCAGGGATACTTTCTAAGTTTACTAAACTGTTGGCACATCCCCTTTTCAGGTAAGTGAAACTAAGATAATTACTGAGCAGAAAATATTAATTTCCATTCAGAGCATGTTGTTAAATCCAAGTTCATAATGTCAGTGCAGCTCTAAGGACTCTCTCCATCCCTTGTACATTAGGTTGCTGGCATCAGTCATTTGGGCAGAAGTGGAGGGTTTTCTTAGATGGAGACCATTAGATCATCTCATCTGATCTTCTGTATTTCACAGGCCATTATATTTCATCCAGTTCCCATGTATTGAGCCCAATAACCTATTAGCTTGTGTCTGACTAAGGCAAACATGAGGCAGACATCTAGTCCTGATTTGAGGACATCAAGAGATGAAGAATGCATCACTTTCCTAGATCGTTTGTTCCAACTATTAGTCATTCTCACTGTTAACAAAACCATGTCTTATTTCTAGTTTGAATTTGTCTGGCTTCAGCTACTAGTTCTTGTTATTAACTTTCTCTGCTAGATTAAAGAGCCTTTTAACAGCCAGTATTTTCTCTCTGTGAAGCTACTCACTGAAATCAAGTCATCTGTCTATCTTTTTGATTAAGCTAAGTAGATTGAGGTCATGTGGCCAAGGGTAGGAAATTCAAGTAGTGACCTGTCAAAAGCTGCCTGACACTCCAAACGTAGGCAGCAGAAGCAGAAGATTGGGTGGGCTGCTTTTCAAAGTGGGTGGGCCATTGCCCACCCAGGCCCAACTGTTGCTATGCCACTGTTATAAATAGTTAGACTATGCTTTAAGTCTCCTTTGACGCGCAGAGAACGTGCCCACGTATTGCTTTGTTGGCTGTAAATGTCTAGGGCTATTTTATTAACCATTTTCAAGGCTAGCTTTATAGTCCCTAATTCTTTTTCTTAAATGTGGTACCTTCAGATCTGATCTGTGCTTTAGGTAAATTATACCAGGCAGCATTTGCTAGTGCTTTATTGCCTCGTTCTTCTACACTGCATAGCAGGGGTGGTGGGGCCCGGGGGCCAAGCCAACATTTGGGCTCCTCCCCTCAGGTGCCCCAAGCCACCCCCACATCTTGCAGGCCCCTTTGAGGGACTGCCAGGCCAGCCCTGCAAGGGCCAGATTATAGGGGTGCTGGCCCAGAATCCCCACTTTCGGGACACTGCACAGCACCCCTGCCTCCTTCCTGTGTGGGCCAGAACAGTGGGAGGTGGCCATGGTCCCCAGTGCGGGAGCGGAGGCTGGGGCCAGAGGCTGCCGTCCCAGCCTCCGCTGCACTCTCGGTGCAGCATTCTGGGCTGGGACACCCTGCCCCCAGCTGACTGGTCTGTCCAGGGGTGGGGAGGACCAACCAGCTGGTCAGGGATGGGACGGGACAGGACGGAACTCTGTGCCAAGACCACAGCAGAGCCGGGAGGGTGGCCTTCGGCTTCAGCCCACTCCCTGCATTGTTAAACGGGGGTCCTCCCCTCCAGTGCCGGGGCTGCGACCACCCCTGCCATTCTGGCCCACATAGGGGGAGGGCGGGGTGCCAGGCAGTGCCCCGAAAGTGGGGAGCCCAGGCTAGCAACCCACTAATCCAGCCCTTGCAGAACCAGCCTAGTGCACCCCTGCAGCCCGGCACCTGGGGACTTGGCTCCCTCCCTCCCCACTATTGTTCTTGAGAACCAGTCTTATCTTTCACCATTGAATCTTGGGGGAAAGAATCTTTTATTGATATTTGAGACATTCTACTGCAGTGGATGGATTTTCTCCCCATTCCTTTGGTCCCTTTAGTGTTTCACCTTCAGTTCTTTTAAAATCTGATCAGCCGGTTTATTTACAAGATTCTTTGTCTTTTAAACATTTTAATATATTGTTTTATGCCTGAGCTTAACAGGTGTGTTCCTGAAACTTCCATATTATCTTTGTAATACAGAGCAAACACAGCATTTATTTCAAAAGTGTGCTAATCTGGGACCGAGTGCTACCTACATTTTAAAAAAAAAAAAGTTGTAAAATGGGAAATATAAAGGTCATGGCCAAGTATGGTGACCAAAGATTTTGTAATGCAGCAAGGCTAATCATAGTAAAACACAACACTCATGGAGAAGTGCTATTGGCAGAGATCACATGCATTCCTGCCTCTGGAAGGAAGCAGACTTAGCTGGGATTTAAGAGGTGCATAGGTTTTTGTGCTGGTCCTTTGGACAGGTTTGAATTTCACCCTGAGCTGTTTGAGGTCATGGATTCAAGAAAGCGTTCATATTCATGAAGAATTTTTAACTTTAAGAAGTGCTTTGCCAAACCACTGCCTTTGAGAGTCCTCTTTCCCCTGAGTCCTACACTCAAGTCCTGCCCATCTTTGTGCTGAGCTATTTACATTTTTGCATTACCTTGATATGAATTAATAAATAGTTCGGGAACTTTGTCTTCCTTGTATTTTTTTCTTCTTTTTTTGCCTTCACACTATTTTTTCTTTCCTGATTTTAATCTTTTTCTTTGTCTTTTTTTTCAACATCCCAGTCTCTTTTTCTGAGTTGTATAATAATGATTTCCATTGTTCCCATCTGAGTTCTTCTTGGTCCTGTTTTTCTGTGTTCTGCATTCTTCCCTGTCCTCGAATGACGGACTAGATATAAACATAGTGGAAACAGATTAGTATTTTCCAGAACTATGTAATGACTGACAAATAAGGCTACATGACTGTAAATGAATGAGTGCACATCTGTCTACTATGCAAAATGAACACAGCCGAAAGGTCCCTAGGAAAATAGCTTTATTCTGGGCAAGGTAAATGCAAAGCAATTTTGACACCTACGTAGACCTTTTGAATTGCTAAGTGGTACCATTGACTATGCAATTTTAATTTGGCCCTCTTATGAGTATGCATTATGACAGTCTTTAATTACTTGATCACATACTATTTTTCCATGGGATCTCTATTTTATTTGTGCATAGGACGAACCCGCTCTAGGGATAAATCAGGATTTTCTATTGAACTAGGCTGTTGTCTGTAGGACCTTTTCCTCGTTTGTTGCGGAATTTGAAAGCTCCTTAGTGATGCAGGCAGAGGATTGCAGGGAGAGGTGTATCTCATAGTTTAGCTCACTGAGTGGAGAACTGGATTCCATCCCTGCTTTTGCCATAGAGTTCTCATGTGATGCTGGGCAAGTCACTAAACCAGACCTTTCCCAGGTGCCACTAACTGTGTGTTTTCCGTTTTCTGAGTGCCCTGAGGACGAAGCAGGGTTTGAATAGTGACCGTAAATAAAGCTTGGAACCACACATTGAATGGTTAAGGGAAAACAAAATATTGAATAGTTGTTCTTTAAGTTAGCCCTGCCCATCCTACTTACTGAATGAGGAAGGGACCCTGTGGGAAAATAATATGTTGATAACATAATTAAAGACTGCATCATGATGCACAGGAGGGCCAAATTAAAGTTGCAGAGGCATCCTTAATTCTGACATTTCATAACTTTTATTTGCTTGACTTGCAACCTTAATGTTCTTTTAGGGTAGCTTCAGTGTATAATAGAATGGAAAGATTTGGATTAGTCTGTATGTTGTACACAATGGATCTTGCAAGAGAAACAGAACAGAGGTTAACTCTTATCCATATTACTGCACCTAACCAAACATTGTGGCCTCAGTGAGATAGGACAATGAGATTAGATTTTGGATACAAGCCCATGCTCTAAATTAAGCTTTATGTAATTTTCCTGTTAATGCTTTTTTTTTCTTATGTGCATAGAAAACTTTATGAATAGTATTTGTGTTAAATCAAAACAAACATTATTTATTATTTGTATTATTGTAGTTCCTAGGAGGCCCAGGAATGGACCACAACCCTATTGTGGTAGGTGTTGTATGAACACAGAACAATAAGATTATGAACTCACAATCCAAGCATAACAGAGAATCTGTGAGATTTAAAAAAACATGTATGGACTAGACATAGAAAATAAAATTGTAGTAAGATACTGGTTAAGAAGTAGAGAGCTACAAAGGACTCTGTGATTTAAAAACCTTTAAGTAGGACCCCTCTATTGCTGAAGGCCAGTTTTGAGGCTTACTGACCTATATCTGATTTTTGTTTTTATTAAAAAACTATTAGTTTATTTTTTAAAGTTTTTACATTTAAAATATATTGGGCTAGATTGTAAAAAAAGATCCAGCCTCCCAGACACTCACAAAATGTGAACCTGCAAAATGCATGCCCACAATTACTGTGTTTTTGTACCAGCATTTGAATTGTGGGACAAACTGCAGGATGCAATCCATTAACTACAGACACCCAATGGAAAAATTTGTCCCACATCTGGAAGAATTGCACTATGGCTCAGAGGTTGAAGAGGAGAACTAGTTGAAAAAAATTATCAATTTTTTTGGCTTTCATCATAAAATGAAACACTATTAAATGTTCTGTTTGTTTTTTTTTGTTGAAATCCTAAAATATTTAATGACAAAATTTCATGAAAACTTTTTGGTGGAAGATTCAGTGTATTCTATGGCCAGTTTTCTTGAGGAACACAATCCTTACCACAGATTCTACCTGACGTGTCACATGGACATGGGGAGCGTCTTGTTGCTGCTATGTGGGAGTAGGATGTTTCCAATTACAGGTCATGGCTTTGATTCAAATCTGGGGAAATGTCAGTGGACTTTGCTATGAATCTCCAACTCTGTTACTGTTCTTGAAGACCTTTGTGTCTCATTAGAACTGCATTCAGTGAGCCTATTTTTCCCGGTGGTGAGAAAAGCACGTTAATACATTTATATCTCAGTTTGACAGCTCCCCTTTATTTTGCCAGAATTACAAATTAATATAATTAACACACACACATGGTCAGTGCTGGCAAAGCTCAGGAGAGACTTGGTGTTTCAATCCAGTTTCAAAAAGAAAGTTCTTTATTTTGCACAGTAACAAGTATTGCTTGGTAGCTTATTACCGAGATAATACAGTAGAAGCTACATGTCTCAGCACCCTTTCAACAAGGCCAAAGTACAAATGTCGCAAACTTTATTTTAAGTAGCAGCAATACAGGTGAAAAAAATATTTTTTCCTGTCATGTTTTTTATTAACCCCCTACTGGATTTGTTTGTCTAGAAGAGTACAAATTGTCTCCAGCTGGACAGCTTAACAATGAACTGTACTAAAAATCTTAGTATTGGCAAAGGAAGCCAGATGCTGACTTCATCATAATTATAAAAATAAGTGTAAATTCAATGCTTTCATTTAGTCCCCGTGGTGTAACTGTATCCAATGTTTTGATCCAACATGACTTTCATAGTAGTAATATTGGCTTGAGACTCCTCACTATGTCCAGACCAATTAAATCTGTGATGTTGCTGAACTAGGTTAGCTTCAGTATAAAATTTTGCAATAGAAAAAGTCATATCGCCTCCTGACAGTTGCTTTGTGTAGTCTAATACAGTTTGATAAAATGCCCTGTTTATTTGTAAATGGGACTTCTGATGAAACAGAGGAAAGAAGGTGCTGCTAGCAGATTTTTAAACATTTGTACTTTACTGACCTGTCTTCCTACTTTTAGGTCTCAATGAAATCTAGCATACAAATCAGTCTGGGAGAAACTTGGTACCCATTTGTTAATTTACATGTCTTTGAAGTCAGTAAACTGGTGGAGTAAAGATTGAATTTAGGGCCTCAACCCCGCAAAGACCGTAGGGGTGTGTGCTTTTATGCCCCCGACTTGTTCCAATTGAATTCAAAGCCAAGACATACGTAAATGGATGTAGGATCAGGCCCTTAGGTAGCTACACATTCAGATCCATTGTAGGTATTCAATATGCTGTTTTTAAATGCTTTCACTCAAACCAGAGTGACTAGATGTCCCTTGGGATTCTGTCAGTTGTGGGTCAGGCTTCCCACCTCTGCTTTTTCCCAGTAGTACTCCCCCTAGTACGGGTGACATTTTTTGATACCAAATGTCTACCCTTCACTCTTAGTCAGCTCAGAAATAGCTGGTGAAACTTTTGTCCACTTTTTCCATATCTTCCACCTCTTGGAGAAGCATGTTGCCCTATGCTGTAATATACTCTTAAATGTAGTGCAGGGGACTTTGCCTTTAAGGCTGAGGGGCAAAACTTCTTGGGACAGGACACAGAACAGAGCAGAGCTCTTGCAAGCAGTTTTAGCACTGAGTGATCACTGAGCACAGTGGAAAGCCGACTTTGCCATAGCACCATATCAGAACTGTGGGCCAAATTCTCTAACAGTGAAAATGCACAAACTTCAAAGCAGTTACTCTAGCAGAGAGTCTGGTCTTCTGTTCTTAGCTGCCTTTCAGGTTGGATGGCTAATGGATGAGGAGAGCATCACAGTCTCAGACCATTAGAGTACCATTTGTTTATCACAGAAAACATTCGGCGTGGGTCATGAGCATTCGCCGCCCTGCTGCAGCAGCATAGCAAGTAATGGCTTTGAAGAAACTGAAGAGCGAGAGGCTTTGGATGTGCTTAGTGAAAGAGGAAGAAATCTAAAGATCACAAAGTATGGTACATGAAATAGGTGAAATCAAGTCTCCAGCAGTCGGTGATGGTTGCCTTTAAATATAGAATAGAAAGTGTGGAGGCCTCAGAGAATATGAGAACTAAGAAAGTAGAGATCTTAGGAAACAGGAACAGGGATCTTGAAAAGAGAAGCAGACAATGTAATGTATATGCTTTTCGTATCTCTGAAGAGTGAGCAGGGGGAAGCCGTCTCCCTTCATTCAGAAACTTATTACTAAGGACTGTTAGAGCCACCAAGCAGAGACAGAGCTGAAAGCAGCTAAAACCTCTGAGGCTGGGGGGCTTCAAAGATACTTAAAGGAGTTAAGTTCCAAAGGGGCAGCCGTGTTAGTCTAGTGCAGAAAAACAAACGAGTCTGGTGGCACTTATAAAGACAAACAAATTTATTTATTGTATGAATCATAGGGCTGGAAGGGACCTCATGAGGTCATCTAGTCCAACCCCCTGCTAAAAGCAGGACCACTCCCACTAAATCATCCCAGCCAGGGTTTTGTCTAACTGGGCCTTAAATATCTTCAAAGACGGAGATTCCACCACCTCCCTAGGTAACCCATTCCAATGCTTTACCACGCTTCTAGTGAGAATTTTTCCTAATATCCAACCTCGACCTCCCCAGCTGTAATTTAAAACCATTGCTCCTTGTTCTGTCCTCTGTTACCCTCGAGAACAGCGTAGCTCCCTCCTCTTTGGAGCACCCCCTTCAAGTAGTTGACGGTTGCTATCAAATTCCTCCTCAGTCTTCTCTTCTGCAGACTAAATAAGCCTAGTTCCTTCAGTCTCTCCTCATAAGTCATGTGCCCCAGCACCCTAATAATTTTTGTTGTCCTCTGCTGGACTCTTTCTAATTTGTCCACATCCTTTCGGTAGTGGGGAGCCCCAAACTGGACACAGTATTCCAGATGCGGCTGCACCAGTGCCGAATAGAGGGGAATTACCACATCCCTTGACCGGCTTGCAACACTCCTATTGATGGAGCCCAATATGCCATTGGCCTTTTTGGCAACAAGGGCACACTGTTGTCTTATATCCAGCTTCCCATCCACCATAATCTCCAGGTCCTTTTCTACAGTGCTGCTACTTAGCCTGTGGCAGTGCATGGGATTTTTTCCGTCCTAAGTGCAGGACTTCACACTTGTCCTTGTTGAACCTCATGAGGTTTCTTTTGGCCCAGTGTTCCAATTTCTGACTCCCTGGATCCTATCCCTGCGCTCAAGTGTGTCTGCCATTCCCCCCCAGCTTGGAGTCATCCGCGAATTTACTAAGCATGTAATGTATCCCATCATCGAGATCATTAATGAAGATGTTGAACAGAACTGGCCCCAGGACCGACCCCTGGGACACTCCACTCATTACTGGTTGCCAGCTAGACATTGAGCCATTGATTCCTACCTGCTGAGCCCAGTGATCTAGCCAGTTTTCTATCCACTTTACGGTCCACTCATCCAACCCATACTTCCTTAACTTGCTGACGAGAATGCTGTGGGAAACCGTATCAAAAGCCTTGCTAAAGTCAAGGTATACCACGTCAACAGCTCTTCCCGCATCCACAAATCCAGTCATCTCATCATAGAAGGCAATCAGGTTGGTCAAGCACGATTTGTCCTTGGTGAATCCATGCAGACTGTTCTTGATCACTCTATTTTCCTCCAAGTGTTTCAGGATGGATTCTTCGAGGACCTGCTTCATGATTTTTCCAGGGATTGAGGTGAGGCTGACCGGTCTGTAGTTCCCCGGATCCTCCTTTTTCCCTTTCTTGAAGATAAGTATTATATTTGCCTTTTTCCAATCCTCTGGGACCACCCCCGTTCGCCACGAGTTCTCAAAGATAATGGCCAGCGGCTCTGCAGTCACTTCCCCCAACTCCCTCAGCACCTTCGGATGCAGTTCATCCTGCCCCGTAGACTTGTGCACATCCACCTTCTTTAAGTAGTCCTTAACCTGACCTTCCATCACCGAGGGCCACTCTTCTTTTCTCCATTCTGCGTTACCCAGTGTAGTAGCCTGGGAACTGGCCCTCCCTGTGAAGACTGAAGTAAAAAAAGCATTGAGTACTTCAGCCTTTTCCGCATCATCCACCACGAGGGTACCTGCCTCATCCAGTAAAGGACCCACACCATCCCTGGTCCTCTTCTTGTTACTGACATACTTGTAGAACCCCTTCTTGTTATCCTTCACATCCCTTGCTAGTTACAACTCCAATTGCCCTTGGCCTTTCTGATTTTATCCCTGCAGTCCTGAGCAATATCTTTATATGCCTCCCTTGTCATCTGTCCAAGCTTCCACTTCTTGTAAGCTTCCCTTTTATGATTCAGCTCACCGCAGAGTTCTCTGCTAAGCCACTGTGGGCACCTTCCACATTTGCTGTTCTTTCTGCACATTTGAATGGTATCTTCCTGAGCTTTCATGTCTGACGAAGTGGGATTTTCTCCCATGAAAGCTCATGCGATAAATAAATTTTAGTCCTTGTTTCTAAAGGAGTTCAGCACTCAACTCTCACTTTCAATGGAAGTGGGACATTTAACTTCCCTGGGCCCGTTTTGAGAAATCACACCCTGATTTCAAGACAAATAAAGTTGACCAAAACACACTGTTTTTGCAGTTCTGTATGACAAAGGCAAAATGGTAGCAGAAGTTATTTTCTTATTGTTGGCAAGGTCTGCTATCATTTAATGGCCACTCAAACAAACTGTCTTCACTTTGATTTATCCTCCTATATTTTGGTGTTCATCTTATCCTTTGGAATTTATCTGATTCTTAATTTGACTGCTTTCAGTCCCCCTTGTATCATAATTTACCTGACTCTGCTTCTTTTCTTAGATTTATTCCTCTCTCACTGATTTGTCTGGAATTATTTATGGACAAACTTGTAAACAGAATAAGGAATAGCCACTTGTCATTGAAGCAGTGATTTTTTTTTTTTTTTTACATATAGCTTTTCATTTATCAGCATTAGAAATATCAAATGATAAAGCTAAGTAGGCTGGTCTTTTTAGCATGGTCAATGCAACAATATGCATTAGAGGCGCTTTAAGACTTTGCTTTAGGACTCACTACCAAGGAAAAAGTAAATCACTATAAATAAGCAAATTTCTTATGTAAAACAGTTTCTGATAATGATAGATGATCTTTGGTTACACGGAAGCAGATGGGAAACACTGATACACCAGAACATGGGAGCTAATGTAGTCATTGCTAATAAAGACAACCCCAAAACTTGCTGCTTGACCTCATGAATTAACTGTTACCATAAAGTCAAGTAAATTATCATCTGTAGCAGAGCCAGGGAATCCTGGCAAGGTGGCTGGATCACTGTTCTGCTTTTCAGTCATAGTAAATTCAAGCAATGCAGCAACCCTGAGAGACTGTTCAATTGTATGAATTTGGAAGAGTTTTGTTATAGTCTTTGCTCTTAGTCCATTGCCATGTTCAAACATATTTAGGAGTACAGAGAGTTTGGGATTCGGATGAGACTTGTAATGTTGAGGAGTTTATCTTCTGACGCTGAATGATAGATTAGACAAGGGCTTTCCTGCAGAATGTCCCTAAAACAAGATAAATCTATTTACTTGGCTAAATAAACTGTGGGTTTGATGGACAGATTGAGCCTGCCAGTATTTTATGAAATAGAAAAGACAATTGGTCACAAAAATGACTTTTTATTTAATATTGCTAAGAATAAAACCTGTTTAGAGAACTGTAATTTAATTTTGGCAATTTTAATCTGTAGTTCCATGATAAAATGTTAACTTTTTGAGCTCACAAGGACTGATAATACCCTTGATACAACTGTAATGGCCCTTCAGCATACCAGAGTGGTAAGGAACACTATCAGTGCTGGTATGCCTCTGCTAATTTTATTCATATCTTTCTCCTTACACGTGGGGACTTGAGGTCAGAGTCTGACTCCTCTTATTCATATTTCATAGAATCATAGAATAATAGGGTTGGAAGGGACCTCACGAGGTCATCTAGTCCAACCCCCTGCTAAAAAGCAGGACCACTCCCCCTAAATTATCCCAGCCAGGGTTTTGTCTAACCGAGCCTTAAAAATCTCCAAATATGAAGATTCTACCACCTCCCTAGATAGCCCATTCCAATGCTTCACCACCCTCCTAGTGAGAAAGTTTTTCCTAATATCCAACCTTGACCTCCCCAGCTGTAATTTGAAACCATTGCTCCTTGTTCTGTCCTCTGTTACCCTCGAGAACAGCCTAGCTCCCTCCTCTTTGGAGCAACCCTTCAAGTAGTTGAAGGTTGCTATCAAATCTCCCCTCAGTCTTCTCTTCTGTAGACTAAATAAGCCTAGTTCCTTCAGTCTCTCCTCATAAGTCATGTGCCCCAGCCCCCTAATCATTTTTGTTGCCCTCCGCTGGACTCTTTCCAATTTGTCCACATCCTTTCGGTAGTGGGGAGCCCAAAACTGGACACAGTACTCCAGATGCGGCCTGACCAGTGTCGAATAGAGGGGAATTATCACATCCCTCG
Organism: Pelusios castaneus; assembly: GCA_007922175.1. Lineage (NCBI taxonomy): Eukaryota > Metazoa > Chordata > Testudines > Pelomedusidae > Pelusios > Pelusios castaneus. Next base: position 16,087,520 of record ML685789.1, read on the forward strand.
ATCTGCTGGCAATACTCCTACTGATGCAGCCTAATATGCCATTGGCCTTTTTGGCAACAAGGGCACACTGTTGGCTCATATTCATCTTCCCGTCCACCATAACCCCCAGGTCCTTTTCTACAGCGCTGCTACTTAGCTGATCGGTCCCCAGCCTGTAGCAGTGCATGGGATTTTTCCGTCCTAAGTGCAGGACTTTGCACTTGTCTTTGTTGAACCTCATGAGGTTTCTTTTGGCCCAGTGTTCCAATTTGTCCAAGTTTCTCTGGATCCTGTCCCTGCCCTCCAGAGTATCTACCATTCCCCCCAACTTGGTGTCATCCGCAAACTTACTAAGCACGCAGTCTATTCCATCATCAAGATCATTAATGAAGATGTTGAATAGAACCGGCCCCAGGACCGACCCCTGGGGCACTCCACTCATTACCGGTTGCCAACCAGACATCGAGCTATTGATTCCTACCCGCTGAGCCCGTTGATCTAACCAGTTTTCGATCCACCTTACGGTCCACTCGTCCAACCCATACTTCCTTAACTTGCCAACGAGAATGCTGTGGGAAACCGTATCAAAAGCCTTGCTAAAGTCAAGGTATATCACATCAACGGCTCTTCCCGCATCCACAAATCCAGTCATCTCATCATAGAAGGAGATCAGGTTGGTCAGGCACGATTTGCCCTTGGTGAATCCATGTTGACTGTTCCTGATCACTCTATTTTCCTCCAAGTGTTTCAGGATGGATTCCTTGAGGACCTGCTCCATGATTTTCCCAGGGATTGAGGTGAGGCTGACCGGTCTGTAGTTCCCCGGATCCTCCTTTTTCCCTTTCTTAAAGATAGGTACTATATTTGCCTTTTTCCAATCCTCCGGGACCACCCCCGTTCGCCACGAGTTCTCAAAGATAATGGCCAGCGGCTCTGCAATCACTTCCCCCAACTCCCTCAGCACCCTCAGATGCAGTTCATCCGGCCCCATGGACTTGTGCACATCCAATTTCATTAAGTGTTCCCTAACCTGACTTTCCATCACCGAGGGCCATTCTTCTCTCCAGTCCGCATTACCCCGTGTAGTAGCCTGGGAGCTGGCCCGCCCTGTGAAGACTGAAGTAAAAAAAGCATTGAGTACTTCAGCCTTTTCCGCATCATCCTCCACGAGGATGCCTGCCCCATTCAGTAAGGGACCTACACCACCTCTGATCCTTTTCTTGTTGCTGATATACTTGTAGAACCCCTTTCTGTTATCCTTCACATCTCTTGCTAGCTGCAACTCCAGTTGTCCTTTGGCCTTTCTGATTTTATCCCTGTAGTCCCGAGCAATATCTTTATATGCCTCCCTTGTCATCTGTCCAAACTTCCACTTCTTGTAAGCTTCCTTTTTATGTTTCAGCTCCCCGCAGAGTTCCCTGCTAAGGCACGCTGGTCGCCGTCCACATTTGCTGTGCTTTCTGCACATCGGAATGTTATCTTCCTGTGCCTTTAACAGGGTTTCTTTAAAATACAGCCAGCTGTCTTGGACACCTTTCCCCTTCAGATCAGCTTCCCATGGGACCCTGCCCATCAGCTCCCTAAGGGAGCCAAAATCTGCTTTTCTGAAGTCCAGGGTTTGTGTTCTGCTTCTTTCCTTCCTTCCATTGATCAGGATCCTGAACTCTATCATCTCATGGTCGCTGCTGCCCAGGTTGCCATTTACTTCTACTTCCCCGATCAATTCTTCTCTGTTTGTGAGCAATAGGTCTAGAAGTGCAAGACCCCTAGTTGGTTCCTCCAGCATCTGTACTAGGAAGTTGTCTTCAATATTCTCCAAAAACTTCCTGGATTGCCTGTGCACTGCTGTATTATCTTCCCAGCAGACATCAGGATAATTGAAGTCCCCCATTAGAACCAGGGCCTGCGTCGATCTGGAAACTTCTGTTAGTTGTCCATAGAACGCCTCATCCACCTCCTCTTTCTGGTCTGGCGGTCTGTAGCAGACACCCACCACAACATCCCCCTTGTTGCATTCTCCCCTAAACTTAACCCACAAACTTTCAACCATCTTGTTTCCACTTTCATAGTGGAGCTCCGAGCAGTCATACAGCTCTTTTACATATAACGCTACTGCTCCCCCCCTTTTTCCCTGCCTGTCCTTCCTGAACAATTTATATCCATCCATGGCAGTGCTCCAGTCATGCAAGTTATCCCACCACATTTCTGTTATTCCAATTATATCATAGTTCCTTGTCTGTGCCAGTACTACCAATTCTTCCTGCTTGTTTCCCAGGCTCCTCGCATTTGTGTACAGGCACCTAAGATACCGGGCCCATTGCCCTACTTTGCCCTGTCGATTCTCCCTCCTGTCGCATCTTCCCCCTTGCAATTTCTCCCGGTGTCCTCCTTCCCCACTCGCCTGAGGTATTATGACTTTATCAGGAAATAAAAAACAATTATTTGACCCCACCCCCCAGTTCCAACTACCCTCTCTTTTATTCCTGCTGTTACAGCCCCAGCATCCCCCAAGTTCCATCCCTTCCCCCAGGTTTCCCTCAGTTTCACTTACCTGTGGGCCTTGGTCACCTTCCCCCTTTATTAGTACGTTACTCCACACATTGTCTTATTCATTTCAGTCAGGTTGCTCAAGGAGAAAAGGTGACATTAATGGGGCTACTTACCTCACATGAGTGCCCCCTGCCGGCCAGGTGTGTCTGCATCTTCACAGTCTGAGCTTCCCTGTTGGCTCCTTTGCTGCTTTCAACTTTACCTCAGGGCTGAAATCTTACTTGAGTCCCAGTCATCAGCCAGGACCATCTTTCTTCCTCCTCTGGCTCTAGACAGCAACTGCTCTATCTCCGGCACCTAGCCGTCAGCAACATTCTTGCTCCCAGAGCTCCAACCAGCAACTGATGTCGTCTGTCCAGCAGCTCGTTTTATATAAGCCAGCTGGGCTCCGATTGGCTGCTCCCGGCAGCATTGCTAGACACCCTGGAGAACCCAGCTCGACTGCTTTTCCTGGGGGAGGGTGTGGTAGGACCACAAGGTCTTGAGCAGCCCAATACACTCTTCACTCACAGTAGCAGAATCTCTTTCCTCGTGTTTCTTTTTATTTTTATGAGCATTTCAAAAGAGTTAAAATAGAAAATTTATAAAGGGAAGTACCCTTGGTCATCACAAACTCTGTGTATCCCACAGCACCAGTGTGGTGGTTGGCTCTGAGACTGTTTGCTAGAGCTCCGGTTCTGTTGTGGAAGGCCCTTACGGTCATATGACGTCTGAGACTCATTTCAATTAGAGTGCCATGCTTACCCTCCTATGAGCGTTGCCGACTGCCCACCTAAAGAAACTTACTGGAATATATGGATGGCAATATTTATATCCTACAAGACAGCCAGTGGGCAATATGCAGTAGTATCACACTTTGCAACTGCTGGCCCCAAGGGCCAAAATTTTTTGAGCTGAGCGAGTTCTGCAAAACTTTCGCCGAGGTGCTCAGATCAGAATCCTGTTGGATTCTTCAGCAAAGAAGAATTACAGAGAATTAATTTTTCTCTTTTTGCCTTTCTGTAGCAATTACCTGTCTCTGTTCAGATGGCAATTCTTGGCAATATTATGATGTAGAAAAGCAGAGGACAGGTTATTAGACTTACCTGTACAGCACTACATCTGATCCTGAAAGCAAACTCATTAGCAATTTCAACAGCCCCGAGATAGCAGTAAAACACAGTGCAGCACCTTGAAACATACTCCATTGCTTTTACCTCTCACTCTGTAGTTTAAATCCTGCAAAAGCAGAGATGACTTGTGGCTGCTGATAGGTGGGTTGTTTTTTTTTTTTTTTTTTTTTTTGGTTGGGGGAGGTCATGGAACAGCTAGTGGCCCTTGCTCATGCTCGGGAGTTTATACCTATGGTGAAGATGGGATCTCATTCTTGTCTATCAAATTTATTTTTAGTGATTGGGTAGACTGTGAGGTGGCCTTTCCAGCATGCCTTAATCCTGGCAATGTACCCAGACCTCTCTCTCTGAAATCAGTGGGGAGAGCAAAGAATGCAGAACTGGGCCTTGAGTATGTTTGCATTAACAATGAAAAATTTATTTCCACATTTCTCCATTCCAGTAAATTGTCTCATTGAACAGAAACATTTTATGGGGTTTGTTAGTCCCTACTTATTTATTGTTATGAATGTGCTTAGAAAATCATAAGCACCTGCATATTAGAAACCTCCAATATTACCTTGTGTGATGTGACTTTTTTGTGGGGAGAGGAGCTGGGGGGGGAGAGGGGTTAGTTTAGGGCAGAGGTGTACAACCTGCAGCCCACGGTCTGCATGCGGCCCATGAGCATGTTCTGTTCTGCCCTCTGGGAGCGGAGTGAGGGAGGGGAGGGGGACATCACCCGCCCCCACATATTGCATTTGTGGCCCTTGAGTGGCCTTAGACAATGCAGTTTGGCCCTTAGCAAAAAAGGTTGTGCACCCCTGGTTTAGGGAATACTTTGAAGTACTTTTAATTTAAGTATAGGTGGTAGGACAATTGGGGATTGTTTCCATGGAAGATTTCAACTTTTATTGAAAGACTAAAAAAAAGTGAAAAGCAAAATAAAGCTGCTCCAGATTAGTCTAAAACCAAAACCTTTCCACTGAAAACCAGAATATTTTTGAGTGTCAGGTTTCTGGTTTTCCAATGAAAAATAAAAAAATAAAATTCAAGGATAGCAGACATTCTCCAATAAAATTTTCTTGCAAACCCGATTTTTCTGATTAAAAAGAAAAGTGGCAGAATTTTTTTGACCAGCTCTACAGCTAACACTGATGTAAGGATGTAAGCAAGGTTAGGAATCTGAGAGCCTCTCTTGCTTAGCAGCTAAGTAGGGAGGGGGGTCACTGATTTACCTGTGCTTGGTATTTGCATGACACTCAGCATAATTTCACCCAGAGGCTGGGCATGATGGGAGTTGGTATGTGTGACTGGTTCAAATCCTCTAAATCTGGTGTTTTATCAGAAGGGGGAAAGGAAATATTGTTCTTTCATGATATGCTACTCTTTGATTGTATATCTGTTATTGACCAAGCAGCTGATGGAAACGTCACCATCAGCAATAGAGAACTTGGAAAAGTGAGCAACCCTAGTTTTCAGAATTGTAAAACCAGGTGGGGAGGGGTGTGAGCACTAGCTCTGCTGGAGCTGTGCCTTAAGTCAACACCTATTTCCCCACCCATTGTTAAAGAATAGACCTAAAGATTCCTTGTAGAGGCTCTATTGTTACTTTGATTGAGCTGGAATCACCAGGGAAACAGACACTTCCCAGCAAGCTGAAATCACTAGGGAAGCAGACATTTTCCAGCAAGCTGAAATCACCAAGAGCTGACAGCAGGCGGAACCAGCGGACAGCAGGTGTGAGCAGCGGGCGGAGCCAGCAGACATGAGGTGTGACCAGCGGGCGGTGCGGCGGAGCCAGCGGACAGCAGGTGTGACCAGAGGCCAGCGGCAGAGCCGGCGGACCCAGACAGTGTCTGCGGACAGCGGGTGTGAGTGGCCAGTGGGTGGTGTGAGCAGACCTTGAGGTGGCAGAGGACAATTGGAGGGGAGGACTGAGGGCTGACTCCCCCTCCTCCCCTTACTGGTGGAATGAGTTCTGTCTATTGGGTTTTGTGGGAATCTTCGCACTGTATCCCAACCAGTGCTGCATTTTGATGTTGCCTTTATATAGTCTTTATTAAACCTTTTATGTGCTACACTCA